>CM067348.1:3892903-4037903 GCA_034190875.2 Urechis unicinctus | reverse complement strand
AAAGCTCAAATGACAAAACGTTCCTATCAGTTGTGAAAAACGCTACAAAACATCACAAACAGTAAGTTGTATGATTGTAATACAATAGCAAGTGTGCGCGCGGAATGACTGTCAAGGCTCGCGGCTCATCCGTCACGGCGCGCGGCTTGTCCGTCACGGCGCGCGGCTTGTCCGTCACGGCGCGCGGAATGTCCGTCACGGCGCGCGGCTTATCCGTCACGCCGCGCGGAGCGTCCGTTAAGGCGCACGGCTCAAACGTCACGGCGCGCGGAATGTCCGTCACGCCGCGCGGCTTACCCGTCAAGGCGCGCGGAGTGTCCGTCTAGAGACCGACGTGGCAGCAATTCCGGTAAGCAAACCGTCTTCGGAAATCCTCTTATGATAATTGATTTACTATTGGGTCCATTCTGAGTATATATAAATATAGTATTCAGTCGGAAATGTGCGCGATTAGTTGCCCTCTTCCCACTACAAAATTCGCATCGCCAAATGTGTGAAAAAATGGCTTAACGATGCCCACAAAATCTGGTCATAGATAATTTTGGTGATCTTTTGTCGCTTTTATCATTAAGGACGGGAGCTATTGTCGAGTCGAACTCAGTCGTGCATCCACAACGTATTTATTTGCGCATGCGCGAGTGTTGACATGCAAAACGATGTCAAATTACAAAGCTAGATTTGGGTGGCTTTAAAGAACGAGGTAATATGGCGACGTTGATGGATGAGAACGATTGTAAGGCACGTAAAGCGTTCTTTAAGTATCATCGCCCCACTTGGCACACACGAGTTCAATTCAGCAGGTCGCGATTCTTTCCTCAAAGCTGTGCGTATGTAAGTGGACGTGCATATGAGGGTAAGCATGCTGCTGTTCAATGTAGGTGTGCGGCTGGTTTATTACACGTATTAAATGCTAATAACCAAGCAAGGTGAAGGCAGTGTGAATTTGTATCTAAACCTTACCCCGCTCGCCCATTATCCGCCATTACGCTTGTGGTAATGGCTGAGCGAGTCTTGTCCCGTAGGATTTCCATATTTCATGTCATTACCCACTATATTTCATGTCATTACCCGTGCCTACCATGGCTATGTTTTCCTCTATAATTCCTCATGTCATTGGTTGGATCCGATTCACGCAATGCAAGGCAAGTGTTGAGTGTACCTAGAACACTAAAACACAGGTGTTATGCATCGCCTACAACCGAGGTCTTAAATAACGAATAGCTTAGCATGTGTATGCAGGGGAAACCTTTCACTTGTGACACTAATTCGCCCATGGAATGCGAAATCGTGACCGCCAACACGGACACCTTTTACGGTAATTCAAATAGCATGTGTCCATTGATCACCGCAGCAATTCTGCAGTAACATCATAGTAACAATATCATTAGCAATTACTCCAGTCTCCTTCATATCATAGTAACAATATCATCAGCCATTACTCCAGTCTCCTTCATATCATAGTAACAATATCATTAGCCATTACTCCAGTCTTCTTCATATCATAGTAACAATATCATTAGCCATTACTCCAGTCTTTTTCATATCATAGTAACAATTACATCAGCCATTACTCCAGTTTTCGTCATATCATAGTAACAATATCATTAGCCATTACTCCAGTCTTCTTCATTACTCGCATTCATGATTGTCTACACGACTAGGCATCTGCTGTTGTTGAAATAGACTCATGTGACGTGCATCATTCTCCCTATGTCTTAGAGCAATCATATTTGTTCCGATTACTGGCTTGGAGGTTAATTTCGAAATTCTACGCCAGGTTATAAAGAGTCCGACACGCCCCGATACTGATTGTAAAGAAGCTGTTACAACGGCACATACATCAAGAGAACGGCGAGGTGCTGACGTCCTTTCTGTGACGGTCTTGGAGCATTGTGGCCCACCTGATCTCTCTCTCTACACTATGTCTGGTCTGATGTAATTCATCTGAATTCATCTTAATAACTCCGTTAATCAGGAGCATTTTATTCTGACACAATATAAGCTGACATTCTGTCCTTGAAACCGTACAGTACTTATATTCTCCATGATAATTCCTTGACATCGCCTGCGAACTAGATTCCGCCCCATTAAGTATTGCTGCGGTGATCAATGGACACAAGTCCCCACTTAAGTTTCACAAAAAAAAAGTGTGACCTCAAACTTGTTTCTCCGTCTCTGTGCGTTGGTTAAGTGCATTTCGTGGAATACTAACGTGGCACGCTTTGTCATTTTTCAGGGCGTGTTTTGAGTCAACAAGCACAAGCAGTCAACTGCTGGCAAACAAAACTCAAACCATAACGTCTGGCCAACACCACGTGACGAGTTCCGCTCTGTCCCGGTACTCGCCTTTCTCTCCATTCGTTAGCACCATCCACGTCGTAACAGATCTTTGCCGAGGTCACAATCATAAAGTTCTCACTCGCTTATTTATTTTCATATAAATGTGGCATCAAGCGTTCTGAGAGACAAAACCTGTATGTAGGCTAATTGGTGTAATTAATCGTTTACTTCCGCAGTCGAATAGATGAAGCCATTACTGCTAGTCAGCATTTGAATGTGATGCAAACAAGTAGGAATATCTTCTGGCTCTAGTGGAACATCAGCTATTAGTATTCTCGCCAGGCAGCCATTAATGTATGACCAATATAAACTCTCCTCGCGGATAGTGAAAAATGCATGATATACGCTCACTATAATGCTCTGAAAATGCTCGCATATGCCCACACATAATCACAATATGCCGCTTTTTATGTACCCACTTTGTGCAGGTTGTCACTGGCATAACAAGTGCGAGAAATGGAGCCTATAAATTGCGATGACGCGTTCAGTTTATGAGATGTATACGGTCATGAATTGCCCCATGAATATATTGTTTATACGTAAATAACCAAGAGGTCTCTAAGAGGACCATGACTAAATCATGAAACAAACCCACCGTCCATAATGCGTGCATAATGGTGCATAAGCATCAACGTAATAAGGTTATTCCTGTTGTAGATGTCACAATGTATCAGACCGCGTTGTATTTCTCTGCGTTAAACATATGGCCTTACTGACGGTATTCACCATCCTTACGGTTCACACGAATACAAGGCGGCTCCATAGAAAGATGCATCAACGCCATACTGACGGTATTCTCCATCCTTACGTTTCACACGAATACAAGGCGGCTCCATAGAAAGATGCATCAACGCCTTACTGACGGTATTCACCATCCTTACGGTTCACACGAATACAAGGCGGCTCCATAGAAAGATGCATCAACGCCTTACCGACGGTATTCACCATCCTTACGGTTCACACGAATACAAGGCGGCTCCATAGAAAGATGCATCAACGCCTTACCGACGGTATTCACCATCCTTACGGTTCACACGAATACATGGCGGCTCCATTGAAAGATGCATCAACGCCATACTGACGGTATTCACCATCCTTACGGTTCACACGAATACAAGGCGGCTCCATTGAAAGATGCATCAACGCCATACTGACGGTATTCACCATCCTTACGGTTCACACGAATACAAGGCGGCTCCATAGAAAGATGCACCAAAGCAGAGATGTTTTCATATCAGAACTAAGTTAATCAAGACATCGGGTTGTGACAATAATGACGCATATCTGCATAGTAACAGTAATTTGTATGATGATACAACCCTGCTGTAATAGGTCCCATACACATATGGATCCCAAACTCTGCAATATGCTATATGACAGAGAATGCATTACTGCCAGCCGGAAACGCGTTAAATTTATGGGGCTGATTTATAATCAGTAATGTCCATTACTAAAATGGTCGATGTTAGCATGTCAGAAACTAACCCGTACTTTCTAATAGCTGTACAAGGTAGCGTACATTTAGGAAAACATCAGCCATTTATTGGTGGTAGAGTACTCAACCAACGACCAAGTATCAGTGTTTCACCATGAATGTGTTCGGGGCATCGCCGTTCAGTAGAAGCGTAGATCAGAAATTCGATATCGTTTTAGATAATATTAAGCATCGCATTTATTGCACATAAATTGTAGCTATAAATTCCACAGTTAGAAGATTAGTTGGTACAAGATTGAACGGCACCCCAACACTAGTGTGTTACACGGAGCCTACGCATCAACATTAACAATAGAAGTCACAACATCCACCCGACAGTAACGATATAAGCCAATAAGAGATTGCCAATACAAACCCCGGCGGCAAGGCAACATTGACAAAACAAGCCACAGAAGTAACTCGGCATTAACAATACAAGCCACAGCCGCCATACGACCTTGCCAATGCAAGCCACTGCATCAAACCCAACATTATAAATTCAAGTCACAGTAGTAACATGACGTTAACAAGTTGCAGAAGTTCGAAATTGAAGATGCAGCAGAAACCCAAAAACGAATACCACAGCAAGCATCAGCCGCAACTCAGCAAGCAGACAACAATACCAACCATCACAACGCCGTCACAGCATTAACGTTATTATACACCATCACGAAGTTAACAACGCAAGTCACAGCAACATCCTGGCACTACAGCTCCCATGCATTGACATTGCGCATTAATTGTAGTAGCCACGCCAGCATCTATTCTGTAACGCCTCACAAATCGCCCTGATGAACAATTCACGTCCTCGTATTGTCGGTCTGCAATTTCTTTATGTTTTATAGTATAATATTAAACGCATTTGTATGGGATAACCAAATCAGCGCGACGATCACGCCATTTGGGTGTGAGCCGTCATAACGTATTATGCGAGGTGGGGCGATATCCTGGCTGGATCTGGCCTGTGCCATATGGTCCCGTCTTCTGACTGGAAGGTAATCTTTCGCAATATTTCAAGAAATCACCCAAACTGCTAAATGCAGGTTAAATGTAAAACTAATAGCCGTTATCCTCTTTTAAATTAGGTTGACGAAGGACACAGAGTTACAAATAGAGAGTCATATAGATAGATTGTAGGTAACGTTAATGAATAGGTTTGGAGAAGTGTAATTTCGTTTGCTTTACGCTGCTGTTAGCAGGGTTGATGTGTACGAAGTGACCCTGTATTAGCCTCGGAATTTATACATCTGTTACTGATCACGAGAAGTATTCTCTCTGAATGAGGCAAACAATTTACCGGCTACGTACGCAAGACATAATGCTTTTGAAATATAATTTGTCATCAACGACGAATCCACGACCATGGCAAAACGTGAGATGTTGGTTGCATTCGTATTATGTGTGAGCTACTCTGGAAGCCAAGTAGCAATGTAACTGCTTTAGCACTTAACTTCCCATTCACTCACACTGCGGAGGTCACTTTTAAAAGGAATATTGGATGTCCTCTTTTCCGCGTGATTTAATAATGGCTACACTAAGTTGATACTTTATGGGGACACATACTACAAAGTGAGTCAATTATACATGCGGGATTTAAGTGTAATGGAAATAGGTATCAGTTCAAGGTCCCATCATGCTGTAAACACGACCAGACGAACATGAAAAGAAACGGATATGATGGGAATGTTCTTGCGTGTTTTGATCTTTGGATTGATGCCCTTCTTGTTACCACTATGTGAAGATGGCCTCCAACTAAATATCACCAATTCCTTGGCATTTGTGGTTTTCATGTTTTCACTCCGTTTGACTGTATTGTTTCATGCCTTGTAATCAACAGTTTGCATATTATTTCAGCGATCTGACATTCAAGTTGCCATGCCTTTGTCAAAGAGCCACGCATTTCACGCAATACACGTATGCATGCATGACATAGACTAATCGTGAAAGCTGTAAAAGTATATTAGTCTTTGGTTATATCACCAACTGTGATAAATCATTATCAGAAACATATATGCACCACAGCGAATGAATTCTTCGGCCAGCCTTGATCTAAGCATACTCACATAACACTGTACTCGCTCCACCTGCGCGCCATTAGCATGAACTAATGATTGGTATAGGTTCACAAGGAGCACCATAGAATCTTTTGACACTAGTGTTAATAAGAAGTCAAATGATTTCATGGAGATAGATGACGGTAGTGATTGGTCTAACAAATAGCTTTGTAATTCTCGGTATAATGAAAGTAACATGTGATTTCCGTCAATCTGTTAAGTCCAATGTAGAATTATCGTATTATCGACAGTTTATATGAAGTGCTCAAAAGTTTGTCTCATTGGTGGATATACTTTGGACTGAAGTTAACTTACCTCGTCAAAAATGACCCTTATATATGCAAGATAATGTTCCGACCTTTATTCATTATCAAAGCTATATGTCATTTTTTACTTAGCTTTACGGGACGAATCATGACATATGTCAATATTTTGCTATGCATTGGATAAAAGGTGTCCAGCAAACTACCGGCATTTCACCGCTTATGTTTGCCAAGAGGTATTTTTTAACAATACATATGATGTATATTCATTGACTGCTTTGAACAGGGCAGGCTTTGGGGATGGATATTTGGCTACAATGAGTGGTAGTTTGTTGGTCATCAAGTTGGTTAGAAATACATAGGTATGTCTAATAATTCCTATTCTCACTCCGGTGAGGTGCCAGCACTGTGGCAGACCGAGATTCAATCAATTTTCTATCGCCTTGCAATGCTGACACGGTGACCATTGCCGGGTTAGCTTTTTTGTACAAGCGTTAACTATATTCACCTACATTACTGCACACAATTGGACCTATTAATTGTTGCAATTCTATTTGGCTTGAACACCTAGCAAATTTATACATCATTCAGTATCATGTTTTAGTACAAAATAACAATATATAGGATCCTTAATTCGAGTGTGCTATTAATTAGTTTTTTTTGCGCGACATTGTTCCATTTCTTAGGGCCATAAAATTGAAAGAGGCTATCGCAATTAAATAAATATATCATTAAGTAACTTATCGATGCAGGCTATCGAGTTAAAAGTAACGACCGGTATTAGGGTGATAAATTGGAATAATTTGCCACACATGTGGCACCGATCGAATGTTATCCTCCTTTAACAAGCGGCCATGATACTCTTGGAAGCCATTTGATTGACAGGCAGCCCCAACCCACGTACTCATCGCATTACTTTAATGACGTCTATGCAGAATTTTATCGGAAGTGATATATTAAACAGGTAACGACAAGCATAACTCCATATAATCAGGTTGTTGGGTTGGTACATCCGCAGAGCAAAGGATATTGATGGATGCGAAGATTTGAGAAGCATAATTTGTTATACGGTCCCACTGCAGCCGCAACATTTGACTATTTGAGTGTTGAATCATTGTATGCAACATCGTGTTTATTGTTCTCTTACGTAATGCTGTCTAATGGTACTGTCTTGATATTTGATTGTTGGATTTAAGAGCAAATAAGTGTTTCCTGGCTTGTGTATTTTAGTTCAGTGTTTGTCAAGTTTCTGAAATAAATTATTTGTAAACATATGCATTAAGAACAACAAACCATAGATGTGAGCGCTTTTAAAAACAGCGTCGAATGTAGCTTACACAAACATATTAATGAGTAGCAAACGGATCCAGAGGCTACGCATGCGAAATACTCTGGTTAAATCGCTCAAACCCCGCGCCTTTGTCAACTTTGGAAGGTCTCAAAGTGAGAATTGGCTATGACCTTTCTGCAGATGAGTGAATGCCATCGCATAATGTCGCTAACATCTCAGTTAATTGGCGAAGTTCTCTGTATACTGTGAACCTTGGTTGAACGGTCGCCGTATTAATTGAAGACTGGGCTGCGAAAGTGCAATAGTGTTTTGGGTGGAGTGGGAGTGTTAAGACACTCGCATGCATAATAATAAGTATCCCCGGCAAATTACCCATACGCTTGATGCAGTAGTCAATCATTATCGCTCTCTCATACAATGGGGTTCGACATACAATCGTCAAATTCTTGGTAAATGTATCGATGGGTTCATCAGCTTACCCGATACTCGGCTTGTTTAAATGTTTTTGTAGCTAGACGATGTCACTGACAAGATAGCAATTATGCTACTTCCGCGGTGTACTCGCGACGTCTGGTGGTAAGAAAATGTGATTTAACTATGCTGTTTATCAGATCTCTTTTATGTATGGATTTTGCTTAAAGCATCACAATGAATGTCACTAATTGGGTGAGGAAGATCAACTTAATCAAAATGAACAGAAGGACGGACTGAAGGCAACCGTAAAACACAGTATGCTGTGGCGTTCACGTTCTAAAAGCTACATCTTGTGAAACTGTTTGCTTGTTGTGCAAATGAAATTGGCAGCTACACAACTACATGGCTGTTTCAATTTTACCGATGTAATTATGTTATGAGCGAGCAATCTATTTTGCGACCGCGCCTTTCAAATTCCTAAACGCTGGTATTAGCTTGTCATAATTATTTGATGGATTGTTAATTCCCTTTTCAATTTGAATACATTTGGCCCTTTGCAGAATGACGTACAAAATCTCATTATATTTGATGAGCAGCATCATTTCAGTTATTACATAGAAGGTTTCAAATGAAACAAATTGCGCTGTAGAATACGTCACTCACATATGGATATTGTTGACGGATCGCTCATATCTATCAATTTTATTTGAAATAAAATTATTTTACGCAAATGTTATTGCTTTATCACAGTTTGCCTTATGAGATCGCCATGTTTTCTGAATCGGGATGTAAGCAGACTTTATCACAGTCGGCTCTAATTATTCTATAAGTCATCGTGCGCCAGAAGTATTATACTTCGATTCAATAATGACTTTTTTTTTCCAACTGCGTTGATGCAATGACATATAACACTGTCAGGGCATCATAAAAAATGGCGTCTCTTGCCAACCACCAAACTTGAAGTTTTGCCAATTGTGTAACAAACACGGACATAAATCCCAAAGGATTTATGTACAAAATGTGTCATACGCTCAGCTCAAAACGACCAATCAAACAGATGTCTTACGTCCACACTTTGGCTATATTCAATTTTACGGTCGTAATAGTAATCTTGGTAAACATGCAACTTAGATGGTGTCGATGTGAAACCATTTCATATAATCCACAGAGATACAGTAATGCTAGGATACACCTTACAATGTAACGAAACTGAAAATGAAAGCAATTACGTTTCCATTTGTGATTGCCTGAAATCTATTTTGTATATCAATAGTGTTAATGCACTGATGTCATGCAACCCGACAAACATTAAACCTTATTCGCGCATTGTCTGGAATGAACAATGGTGGTCGTTTTCCTGGTACAAGAATATAAAGTTAGATTTCATCTAATTACGTTCATGATGCCTCGATATCTATGACGCGAGTCTCACGTGACGGCTCATTTTGTCGCCAGCATTAAAGGGTTGTCATTTAACTTATTAGAAACAGTAATGCAAGAACATATGCCAAACACACAGCACACAGATGCATCCCCAACTGCGCGTTCGAAACTCTGTTATAGTGATACTCCAGCCAACTGAATGGGATTAAAACATCATTATCTTAACTCTTTGATGAAATTATTCGGGGTTTCAGAGACCGCAAGAGCTATAGATTGGAAAGTTTTCCTCTTTTGTTTTGTTCCGGGGCTGTATCATTGACAATAATGAATCTTCTGGACTATACAGAGGGAATTTGGAGCTCACAAACCAACCCACTGCATACAATAAATCTTGCCGTGTAACCAGAAATGTAGTACCAATCATCGATCTTATGATGACTGAGAGTTAATTATGGCAAGTAAGCAGCATAAGCTAAATAACATGACTAATGCAAGGAAACAACACATAACTTATTTGCATCCCCGAACGTAAAACATGAACGTTACATTCATGTTCATTGCAAGTACACACCATGTTGACAAGTCATATAAGAATCCATCCCTTGCCTGAATTACAATATCATATATAGAATGCACATAATGTGAGATGAGTGTGTATACATATCGAAATCAGCGGTTTGTGATAGAAATTGGAAGACTTGGAATGTTGAAAAGAAAACTCATTGACTGTTTTGTGCTTCTTTCGGGCAAACAAAATCATTTAAACTTAGAACATCTTCATACTTTAGTTTCGCTCAGTGTATGGAACTAAGAATACAAAGGGGATATCACGAAGCCCAGTCTCGAAGCCACACTGGTCTAACACCACTGACAGATGAAGCTTTCAAGAAATAAGTTCGATCATTAGTTTAGTTTGCAGTCCTGTGGTCTTGGTAGCACGCCGCTTGCGCACAATCCAGACAACTCACCGTTGAACGATGATTTTGTTGAAGTGATTACCAACTCACAATTAATACCGTACTCATCAATGAATATTCAAGTGTGATAGATAATGCCAGGTCACATGCAATGCCAATGGGTAGCCACAGTTGACTATGAAAATGTAACTTGTCACAATAATTCAAGGCTATGGAACCTACCAATCATATACATATAAAAATGGCAAGAAATTTAGCACATGAAGCCCGAAAGCAAATCTTGATACCAGCTGATATTCATAGCATCCGATTTTTACTCTAACACCAACATATCAATAATCTAATGATATAACGTGTTCCGGGCACTGAGGTCTATTCCAGCGTTGCAAATGGATAACTAAGGTGTGGTGATGTCAATCCTCTGTAGGGTCGGACAAGCACTATCCATGTTATTCTGAGGAGGAATTAAGTTCAGGCTTTATTTATGCCAAGTAACTCGTAAAAAACATTGATCATATTTCAGGATATACCTGACATATCATCCATGGCAATGGAAATATTCACATGCATATTCTAACATAATAACCGTAACGTTATCTCGCCAGTAATTTGGCACTGGTGCAATGTGTAATGGAATATTCTCATCACGTGGCAATGTTACCAAGCTATTTCAAATTTGCGATGTTGCAATCAATGTGCCAGGAACCTAAATAACCCACGGGACGCTTAGACCCACTGTCAGGACTTGACCGCGCGTCGCACCATTCAGTAATAAGGGAAGTACGCTGCACCAGCGCCTTTAATGTTCAATCAGGTAAGAGACGCAATTCCACGACTCCCCACTGGCGCGCGCCGTCAGCAGGTGACACGGGATTGTTTGTTGGACAAGGTGCAGATCACAAGTCAGCAGCTATGCGGTGGTTAATGGCAGGCGCGCTTAAGCCGTCGCGAGTTCCGTACGCATGAGCCGTGGGAAGGCGAACTTCCAATGTACCAAGCTAACCAGATGATGACGCACTAACCCTATGAGAGATTTTTTAAACGACAGAATGCACCAGGACAGAGGAATGCGCACGCGCACGCGCGCGCGCGTGTGTGTATGTGTGTTATTGATATATATATATATATATATATATATATATATATATATGGATTGATGAGTAAGTATATATACATTTATATATTCATATGTAGAAAAAGTGTACATACTTATATTTGTATATATATATATGTAAACATATATGTATAAACATATCTATATCTATCTATCTATCTCTATCTATCTATATATATATATATATATATATATATATATATATGTGTGTTCGTTTGTATTGCCCCGATATCATATGATATCATATGACACGAGTCTTATGAGACGGCTTATATTGTCGCCTGCATACAAGGGTTGTCATTTTACTTGTTAGAAGCAGCAATGCGAGGACATATACCAAACACAAAGCACACAGATGCAACTCCAACTGCGCGTTAGAAGCTGTGTATAATATGTCATTCCAGATGTAATAATTCGGGGTTTAAGAGACAGAGATTAATATGAAATATATATATATATATTCAGATACGGCGCGACCTATAGTTTATATATATATTTCTTCTTTTATTTTGTATCCATATATATGTATCATTGACAATAATGACTTTTCAAAATTGTACAGGGTCCCAAACCAACCCACTGCATACAGTGACGCCGTTGCACATCCTGCACATAGTGCTCCCCTGGTCCTTTTTTATATAAATTATCCTGAAGCCATTTGTATTTATTAAGTCATATTAGCTTTATGAAGATTGTGTGCAGTCACTGGTAATTTTTGCCATGTCTGCTATCATCATATTTCCTTACGTAATAGCAGAATAAATAACAAAAAAACCTTACACGTGTCAAACACACATATTTCAATTGGTTTAAGTTGTCAGTTATGGCCAACGATGTGTTGAGTAGTGTATCAAATGATACTAAAGTGATTATGGGTTATTCTATGCGTATCTTGACTTTCACACATGACACTATATGACTGCGGTCCCTATGTGGCAACAGATTTGCATTGAATTTTAAATGCATATTCCTTAAACTGGATTTTGAATGCTTTTCGTATGCGAAAGATGCAAATATACAGCGAGGTCGCTATATCAACGCACATCACAAAACATTACAGACAGACGACAGTAACAGGTTAGGCAGGTGCACACAATTTTGAAAATGCTTAATCCACATCGCTATTTCCATTCCCGCTCTACTTTAATTGCCAACAATGTTCATATGCAAGCCCATCTTATTGATATAGTTGCTTTCTGCCGAACATAAGCATATAGTTGCTGTGTCCTGTTTCGTAGCGTGCCCGACATTAATATTTTGGTGCTCACTAACCAACCCAATCTGATTGCAAATCGATCAATACGTTTCCATTTGCTATCCTTAAATATCGTTCAAATAGTTTACTCCACCCCTGATTCGTTACCTTCGGCAACATTACGTACTGTAAGGAATAGAAAAAGGAAGTGGCGTTTTGCAGCATGGAACCGAAAGCATTTTTGAGATGCCAATGTAAATTGCAGGGAACTTTCGCGAATATATATGCAAAGCAATTACGCTTCGATGTAGACATTGCGCTTGTTTAGAATCAGTTGCATTGGGGTATTTGTGTATCTCAAGTCACAAGAACAGGTTAATTTTTTTTTTAAACCTTACCACATGTTTCTATTAACTTTTTCCTGCTGTGGCTATTTTGACTTCCAACAGTTTCCATATCATTCCATCACTCAATGTTATTGATTTGATCTCTGACAAATCGGTTCAATCGATACAAACATATCGATATTCAAGGACAACATTTGTTATGTTCCAATAAACTGGTTAATGAATATCGTTTCCTGCTAATAGGCGGTTTGCATGATCAGAAAGCATTATATGAAATATTTATTTGGAAACGTATTTATTAACCCCCAAAAATATTTCGGACCCAGTATTGAGCCCTGGGAACATGCCAATATCATAGTACTTGCAGGGAATATTCGCCGCACTTAACATCCTGGCTAGATTACTTTCACATATCCATAGACATGGCTCGTATTCTATGAAATGGTCACTTTGCGATAAGAATGTCACAAGATCACAGTATCAAAAAAGCTCTTTGCAATGTCTACGAATAATCCAATACCATGTTCACTTTAACTTTTTGTGATTTTATTGCTGGTCAACAAATCTTACTAATGTCATTTGTAGAAAAGACCCCTTCTTGAATCTTGGATGACTGTCACACACTTCATGACTTTTATCAAGACAATAATTTTAATAAGATAAGTCTGTAATTTTACAATTGTAATTCACCTGATTAATGAGTTTGCTAGCCTTCCACTCTTGTGCAATATTATTTAGTTTTTAGAGCATTCCAATGCACTATAGAGTAACAATATTGCTATTCCCTTGAAGTTCCGTGTATGATCTATTGATGATTAGGTTTGTTAGTGCTCGGATAAAGTTGGTACTAGTTAGGTAATGCGACAGCAAGCTCATTCGTTATGCTGCGGTGCATTGGTGCAGCATCTCCATGATTGATGCGGGAAGAATCCCTAAATGATGCCTTAATACACAGACTCTTATTATATAGTATATTTGTACCAACATGGCCGACTGTTATGCAACGCAACCGAACGCAAAGCAATTGCGGTCAGCATTGCAACATTCCCGCTTCATGACGCAAGGCGATAAGGTAAAAGTTTTGACGGGGTGAAAAAAATATCGGCGAAACTGCAATAACGACGTAGGCAAATATTGTTATATTTGCTATTTCGATGCCGACAGATTGATGTTAACACAGAGAGCTTGAAATTGTAGTCACTAATTTAACAGTGGGGCTGCTCAAGTCATATGCATTCAATAATCGCAGTTCCGATTCATCATCGGAATAAATATGTAAACACAAGTCGGTAGGTCCACTGAATATCAACTGACAGTATATAATGGCATTCACCAGTGGATGAGATTTTGGTGCAATGAACAAGTAACCGCTTCTATAACATAACAATAAACCAGAGCTTATCTACTCACGTATGTCTTAATGTATATAAGAAGCCATTCAATATTGCAATTGGCCCCTCAACACGCTGACCTAACAGAACGTGATACATAAATTATGTGCATTTATCCGGCCATTCTCCATCCAGAGTGTGCCTTTGTTGATAGTGATACGACAATGATAGAAAACGTGACTGCTATGAGTCTCAATTAAATATAACGAGCGCTAAACGATAAGTAGCTGACAATAAAAGTAGCCCGGATTCGTTTTAACTGAAACACATCGAAAAGCCCCAACATGCAAACATCAAATACGTCCGTGTGCAACTTCCTCTGTATCACTAGCAGGAGAAACTCTCTGACAAATTAATGTGTTCAACACAAACCACAAGATGCTTTATAACCTTAATGTACTTTGAATTATGAACACTGACATCAATGTCTTCTAAATCCTTTCCGTTTATGTTTTAGACAAAACCACATTAAAGCCATTATTTATTGTCTCAAATGCGTCTTTAAGGTCAGGGGGACAAACACCCATTGAAATGTTTGCTGCCACCACAATGGCAGCTGCCACCACAATGGCAGCCAATATGCATGGTAAAACACACAACGCTCAGCTAACAACACACACAGGTTGGTAAACGCGGCTCCGAGCATGATACCTGCCAATGGAATGCAGGGCCATAGAACCAGTATTGCATCATGCTACTAAGTAAACAACCAGCTACAGATCTGATCCAACTATAATGTTGACTGTGTGAATGGTGGACATTAATACCCTAGTTTGTTGAAGTTCGAGCGTAAGACGATGTAGCATTCGGTATCTAGTTCACATAACTTTCCGGGTTATTTAGAGATCAGTGTAAGATTGTAATCGACTGTTCGCACTGGAAGAAAATATTATTGAGTTTCATCATTTACAGTATGAGACTGACATGATTAATACAATAGCAATGTTATGAGATTAACACAGGCGGGCCGAATGCGCATGAAATATAGTACGATGCAATGGTATGCTGATGCTTCAAAATTACGGTTATATTTCGAACAAACAAGTATTCATAATCGGTGATATAGGGGGCCGCTTGTGCTCAGGTAATAGATCACATCACTTCAACTGATATCCAACTAAACTGTCAAGCTCTGTGCAAATTAAGAATAATTTTGGATTTAAATTGGCAGGAGGACGACAAGCAGTTCGGCAGTACTAAGTAGGCTAACAAGAATAAGAGGACTTACATTCGTCTCACGGCAGAAGGACTAGTGAGGATACGTGTCAAATACCAACTTTTAAAGTGGCTTGAACGATCTACTGTGACCTTAAAATATGTGAGGCAAATAAGTTATTCTTTGCGTATGATGTAATACGTTTATGATCATAGCATACAAGCACCATATGTAACAAACGGAGTCCAGCGTAAGAGTTGAGCTTTATATTTGTTATAATTAATCGCCCACTGTAGGTCATATATGTTGTGTATGCATTGCAGACAAATAATTCACTACTGCGTTAAAGCTACCGGTGATTTAATTCTGTTTCATTGATTTGATCATTAAATGTTAGACAGCAAAGGCTGGATACTGATACAATTGTCGATCAACCATCATCTCGGTATGCTGTTTACAGCATATTTAAAAACACCTGCAGCAGGTATCTCCTGGAATATTTGTTTCTGTGATAAATTCGCTGGAACCTGCATCGCAAATAAAACTATCGCTTCGGATCCATGAATTATATTATTTCAGTAGGTATTTTGTTTGGTTCTCATTTTACAGCATATCAAATACTTGCATATGTGATTAGCGCCATTTTATTTAATTATTATGCGGCCGGGCGTTGGTAAGAAAGTTTTTAATGACTACAAAATATCCATATTATAACATGTTTTGTTATTTTTTTATGTTGAGGGAATTTTGTTGCTGTTGTTGTTGTTATCTTCTTCTATTTCTCATTCTTCTATTTCTTCTTTGGCTTCTTCTTTTACTCATTCTTCTGTTTCTTCGTTTTTTTCTTCTTCTTTTTCTCATTCTTCTCATTCTTCTTCTTCTTCTTCTTCTTCTTCTTCTTCTTCTTCTTCTTCTTCTTCTTCTTCTTCTTCTTCTTCTTATTCTCCTCATTCGTCTTCTTTTTCTTCATTTTCTGTCAGTTACATTAGCTTCCATTAGCATCATGCATTTCATTTATTTGTCCGGTAATATTGCCGTCACTGA
The DNA here is from genome assembly GCA_034190875.2 of Urechis unicinctus. NCBI lineage: Eukaryota > Metazoa > Annelida > Polychaeta > Xenopneusta > Urechidae > Urechis > Urechis unicinctus. The sequence goes on along the minus strand of CM067348.1, from coordinate 4,021,520 downwards.
GTTTGTTTTGTTTTAACAACGTGGGGAATATGTGTTTAGATCTAGACACATGGTTACTATTGCGATCATTCTCATCCCCAGTTGTGTTTCGACGAGTATCTGATGAGTGGTGTATGTTTAAATAGTATATGATCCCTTTAGTTATGAATGTATTTTCACAATTCATATGATCAGTTGCACAAATATAATATATATCGTGAGCACTTTCTTCAACTAATCAACCATACACAGCGCGTCACTTCATGCAGCCATTTTAATGCGTGAACATATTTGGTATTTTTCCACGTTTAACTGTTGACAAGTCTGCATATAACATATGTTTGAACCATAATGTATACATTATAAGTTACCATACCTGCTTTGGTACAGAGAGTCCCGTGGAGGTTCCTAGCTACATTCATGGTTGGCATAACACGCACGGATGAATGGGAAATGATTGCAGTTTTGATCATAGTAAAGCTGCAATAATTTGATAACTAAAACAAAATATAATTAGAACGATTATAAGGGCTGCCAGCAGCCATCATGTCCTGGGGATTTGTCGGAAATGATAGAGGCAGAAATACCGAGAAAAGGCCGGCCCCTCGGCCAAGCTGCGCCATCGTATTGTTGATGATCTCAATAACGACTACGTTAAATCGATACTTTTAAGATATTTTGACTGTTCGTTTACATATGTACATCTGATTCAGGGTGGTGATTGGCTAAATATAATGTTGATAGGATTGAAATGTTGTTTTGTTAGACGCATTTTCTCACTATGTGGCAAACGTGACCAACGCCTACATTGTCTGGCACAGCACACATCGATGTATAGGAAATTAGCGTCAGTTTTGATCTTGGTAAAGCTGCGATTAATTGACAACTATAAGTATTTAATTTAGAAAGAGGCCACTTGAGTTAATCATATTTAAATGTAATAATTATATACAACGAAAATCAACCTATTCACAGTGAGCTGATATAGTAGCTATTGTTTAGGATCAACCCTCTTTTAACGTATTGTGAGGGTAACCTTGGCGTTGTTCAGTATGTGTGGAATATGTATGTACGCAACTCATAATATAAACGTGTTGGCTATGTTTAGTTCTTTAAAGACGTGGTTGCTCGTGGTGCATGTTTGGTCATGTTTTCCATCTACAGGACATATTGTGAATTGACAATAGTCTGTGATTAAGCGAGTTATAGCTGCAGGCAGTTGCATGCATGCAAGGGTGTGTAACTAATTGAGGTATATTTAACTTTCATGCTCTCTCATAATGATGATCACTGACCAAGTAAGGTTCCGATAGTAGAATGAGTAAAATTGACCAAGGCATGGTATATCGAAGCTATTGAATTGGTACGTAGTACGCGTACAGGCTCCTTTACAGTTAGGTGATTGATCGACCTATTCGTATGCGTTTTACTTCAGGTCATGTCTGAAGTTCCGATGAAATTAATACCCTTCAAATAGTACCATGCACACAATCATTATCAACGTACTAACGGTGCTTGTTGCATGATCAACAAAGGGAATTAATTGCCCGCAGATAGCAAAACAAATGAGTGACATCATGTAACCCAACACTACTCTAGAGTACTCAACATGTGTATATAGCTGACTTTCTATTAGCGCACAGCAAATGTTGTTTAAATCAGTAACACCCAATGGTAAAGAGATACCCGCAACTGCAAAAGTAGTCTCTTGCAAGAGTGAATTTTTATGGTCCATACGATAAGCATGCATCCGGAATATAAAAATATAAACACATTCTCAAGATATCACTAATATAAAGCAATCAATGGGGATGAACTCCTCTTAAGCCCTTATCTTAAACTGCTTATGTCATGAAACGTACTGTTGCTATCTCAGTGATCACCTTGTGACGTTATTACTGTTACCTTTTTATATGTTTTAATGATAATGTTCGTCTTAATATGCCTTGGCACTACTCCACATGTACAATGACGTTCTCCCCATTGATAAATGGGTGCAAGTTTTGCACAAGATATTGATTCTGCTAATTAGCTTGAACGCTACGAAACACTGAATTTGTATAATAAATGTATGTTGAATAATCAGGGTGAATGCACATTGTTTAATGTTAAATGTATTACTCTCCATATCATTATATGTACCGTAACATTATCCGTTTGGAGGCAGTGGTGCATTGGCACTTTCTTTTACAATGGCGCCGCATAAAGTTAAATTCATGGCTAACTATTAAAGACAAAAAATAATGCGAGCTAGCGCTATGGACTTAAGTTACATTGTCAAAACCCAGTTGCTTATGGTATGGGTGAATCTTAAAGGCTATATTAATACAAACCTTAAGTGTCACTTTCACGATGCAAGTAATCCACAAATAAATGTCGTTAACCGCGACGCAGTTTGGTTTTGAAATTAATCATGACGATGACACATACCAAATCACAATGGTCGTCTCGCTGCGATTAAATCTAGGCATTGTCACTACCACTACGGTGAACATATGGTTAGTATCGTTATCCGGACCTAAAATAGCAGATATGGCTACCCAGGTCTTTATAGCTCTAACACTAGCGACTTCCCACTAATTACACCACTCTTGGATATTTGCATGGCTAGCATTCCTGCTTTGTGAATACGTTGCTACATTGTAATGGCGTGGGGCAACATGATGCCATACTCACTGTTTACAGTTTGCTGGTAGTTGATTAACCATTCTGTCGCATTCCAAGCAGCAATGGATGTGTTTGTAAACTGGTAATTGGTGTGTTCATTGCATCTCTAGCAATTACTGGAACCTTTACCCATCCCAATAGATTGGTCCATTATCCAACGCAGACGTTGCTAATCCTCTCTGTCAGCTGTGTCGGTGCAGAGGGACCACGACATAGTTAAATTGCTTCATTTAGTTCCGATTGTTCTTTTCAGGCAATTTTCCTCAACTAAGTATTTAAAAGACATATTTGCACGCCCTTGACTGTCTCTGTCTCAGGTAAATTGCGATTAACAATTTTAAATTGAAACTTGAACGCTTAATTATACATGCACCCCTTATTCTTTTAAAATTTGCCAATCATAAATCATTCAAGGCAAATATATGTTCAGACATGTCTGCGTTATTAGTCAGGTGGATATGTTTATGCATTTTCGCTTTCCGTTTGACAACACCAAAGTAGAGGGGTACTCTCGCAATATCTGATAACGCTTAAAATCCATGACAGAAGAAAGCATTGCTTAGCAGCTCCTGGACAAATCCTTGATTGCGCCAACATGCTGCAAGATGTATGCTTACTGCAAATTACACTAGCCCATGCATACTATGATAAGCATATAGACAAGCAGCAGCAATAACGAACAGTTATCTCTCGCAACAAACGATCAGATTATACTTAGATCAGATTCATATCAACATATGAAACAATTCAAGGAAGTCATATGTAATAGGGCTTCGTGTGGTGTGTAGGTTTTCAACAAGGATTAAAAGAACAAAGCTTAAAATAGGATTATATGCACCAGTAGCCACACAAGACAACCAGACATAGATTAATTTCACGTTGCAGATACACCTCATTATGTCTGATAAATTTTGTTTATTTAGCAATTTATTACTTTGTCTAACTTAAATGCATATGGGTTCTACATATGCAACAAATACACTGTTCTTGTCTGATAAATACCTCGTTGGCTTTAAAGCAAAGTATGGAAAGCATTTGTTAATTCGCTCATTAATATCAACACACATAATTTATATCCCGCCTATACATAGGATGTAGTCTTATCATTCTCAAATAAATAATAACAATCGAAGGAAAGCATTTGTATGTCAAAAGCCTGACACAAAACTATTTGTTTTGCATTGTCCACCAATTCATGATCTGGAGAAATACTCAATTTGATAACAATAACACCTGGTTTTCTCAACCGCACACATCTCTGCTGGTATGCCAAATATGGGTATAGACCAATGAGTCATGCTACTATTTGATGGGTTTACCATACACAGGTCTCATACTGCACATAATAGTTGAACGCAGCACCCAAATCAGAGTCTTCCATCTCATAAATACAGACAGTCATCACAATTGGGTAGAATATGTCATACGCAAGCTAAGAATGCTAATAAGTGTCAGGGAAGACATTGATGTGGCTGTTGTTGTGGACCAATCACACTGACGTGATAGCGCTGCAGTGCTGAACGAGAGTAATCCTGGCATGCTTTAACGAATCGTGTGATCCTTGTTACTCACGGCTCCATTTCACATGGAGGTGTGTATGCTATTGTAGGTGTATTGAATTACAAGTCGTAATGCTGTTGAGTTCGATTAGGCATGAACATTGAGTGACATAAGTGTGCCCGATATTTTGTTTGGGTGGTAGTGAAAAAGAAGAAATCAAATCAATACGATTCTGTGTCAACATCGCCAAATACCTTAGAAATATTACAACACTGATCTATCTTCCATTCATTACTTTTTCTTCAGTGGGGCTCACTTCACTCAGAACATGATTGATTCACTTATTGGAGGGAATTTGTGCCTGGTGGACCCGCCTATCAAATTTCAGCGAAGTTTCTTATTGTGGTAGAGCATGTATGCCCAAATCAACTACAGAGCTATGGGACATGGCGTTTTATTTTTATTACTTTGATAGGTCGGTTGCAGAGCATCAGTTGGAGCGTATCTTTCAGGCAGCTACGTACTCATACCCGCTTTAATAAATACCATGACCAGTGGGACATAACAGAAATAAAAACATATAGATAGGCTTAATCCTCTCCTAATTGCCAATCATTTGTTCTGGTGCGAGGACTTGATAACTGCGTAAATGTACCATCTTCATTGGGTAAATCCCTACACACCCATAGCAGCAAAGGCAAACATGTTGACCATATTATATCCAGCGCGACGCAATGCAACGTTTATAATTACTTAAATTTAATGGAAACACAACTTATCCCATATTCCCTACGATGATGTATTGCTGTCGACGCATTCAGTTTTGTAAGTAACATTTTGCAAATAACATTACTCATGGTTTACAAATATAGGACACTATCAAATTTGCTATCCGTTACTCATTTTCTCCTAAGTTATCTTGATAAGCTCGTAACAGACACACGGATTAGCCTAGATAAAAATCCTTTACAACAAGCTCTCATTGCATAGTATGCGCTTGACAATAGCCATGTTTTGGGTAATAACGACACAGTCGTGTACAATCATTTTGAGAGCCTACTGCATTTATACTTTGTTGTTTCGATATTATATCAATATTTGGGGCACACCGTAAAACCAAATAAATCTGCGATCCTCTTCTCTGACCACAGCGCTTCCACAAAAGACTAAACCGATATTCTGTACAAAATCAAAGCCTGTACAAATGGGTAAATACTTTTGATTTTAATTAACAGGAGGTAGGCAAGCAAGCCCCTAGTTCCATGTGAGCTAACAATGATAACAGGCCAGTAAAGAAAAATTATAAGCAACAGCATATGGGTCAAACGCACAATGATAAAGAAATGTCACCAAACATATGCCCTTGAATAAGTAATTCAATGTGTACGGTATAATGCGTTTATCTGCATAGGAAAACATGCAACCACCCATATGACATGCACCCTGTTATGAGAAATCAACCATCGATGTTAACTTGCTATTATGAATAATGCCTTCCGCACAGAACTCCACTTCCGGATTAAAGCGATTCTTGATGTTGATTTGGGTTTACGTGGGTATAAGATGTCAAATAGACATATTTGGACTTTGTCAAAATAGTAAGACAAAGTTACAGACCACGCATTGAAATCCATGTCTCTCTGAATGGGTGATCCGTGAAAGCATAGTGGAATAAAGTAATGATATTGGAGAAATGTTCTGCGCAAATAACACATTGGTAAAGTGGACGCCATCTATACAGGCACTGTGCTATCGTAACTATATATATTAGTGTGGTAAGGTATCTCATGTCATTTTATGCCATCATCACTGAGTCAACAGTTCCTCGTCATTAAGGTTTCGTGACCTGACTACCCAACGGCCGGCAAGTCATTACACAGTATACAATTTACGGCGAATGTAACAATACATGTTATTTAACAATCTTTTTGGATATATGTTGTTATTTAATTGCGCTATTAGGCAAGAGCACTCTAATATGTTTATGCTACTTTGACTTCGATGTTTGATCATTACTTCACAATGTTAACAAGTTTTAATGTTTTGATTCATATGATAACTTATATATATGTTTTTCCCTCACGAGCATTGCATTGGCATTATAATCACACCATACACAATTTGGTGTGGTTTTATTAGATTACCCTTATAAAAACTAAGGCAATCCTCGTTAGATGGTGTCCTAGCTCTGTACATAGACACAGATGTCTCAATCAGTAGGATATATTCTTCTATCACTGCCAATCTTCAGGAAAATAAGATAATTATCGATCATACGAACAGGGACTAAGTACAACCCTATCCCGTTTGGACAACCCATAAGGGACTTGGAAGTACTCATATAATATGCCTTAAATGGCCTCGACATTAATGGACTTGGTTCAACCACCAGTAGGTTAGAAAGTACTATCTAATGTATCCCCATCAACGCAGAAGAGATTTTTGCATTTGCAAGTAGACTGCAAGAAGGCGAGGCAATTGCTAAGGAGGCATTTGACTGCCTTTAGGGGTCAGACCCAGGCCACTATTACACAAACTCGGGACTCGGTCAAGCACTTCTTTACTGCGAAAGCCAACCAGGGTTGGTCGCAACCACACCACCAGAGCAGCATTGATGAGCATGCGATTTGAGGTTTGATGGAAATTAACCCTATTGTTGGAGCACGACATCTGTTCTCTTTGTTATAAGCAGCCAGCCCATCAGCATGTGTGCCAATACCGACCCCACCTCAGTATATTATCCCGATTTCAATGTTATTGTAATAATTTACTTCAATGTGCATTTAAGTCATTTGCTCGTGTAGGTAATATGCAACACCACTTAAATGCTTTAGTGGTTGTAAAATATATTAAATAAAGATGCTTCCATTATAAGTTAACCTATATCAAGGGATTGAATAAACACTGCGATAATGTATGAAAATCAGCACTAAATAACACTGCGTTTTATTGACTCGTTATAATGCACCACATTTGGCGATACAAACACGAGAACGCCATACAGTGCATATATTGTTAATGCAACTACCGTGCTTAGCGCGCAAGTCAAGTCAATAGATCTCATGTAGCATGTAGGTATATTGCGAGCCCATTCGCACAGCAGCATGCGCTTACGTTTCAGTATGTCATCCGCCCAGCCGATCCGTCTGAATTACCCAAACGGTTACGGAGCCCATGACCATACATACTTTTTCAAGCTTGCTTTATCTAAATAAGCAATATGTTGAAAATGTAATGCAACTGCTTGACAAACCCATCAAGCTTTTATAGACATGTTATTTGGTTCAGGTGAACAGATGCGTCTTTGCATCTTCGGACGAATGTCGGTATCGGCAATCTTGATAAGTCAAGACATGCGTTTTCTGCCAGGTTACTTATTTACCCGATGTGCACGTTGTTTGTTTCAACTACAGTTTTTATGGCTTGGATTTCGTCTACTATGTTAAAACCTCAAAGTCCTTACTTACTGTAGCTCTAGGTAACATTATGGATTGATTAAATACACCTACTCGCCATCCCATTGTCCTAGATGTGTGCTTTTGCGTTGTATTATATATAATAGTTTTGTATAAACCTTGTTAAACCCACGAACTTGTTTGACTAGATAGCGGTTTTTTATTACGCAAGGGGTAATCTCAGAGTTTGTAATTCTTTTTAATGGTTCTGAAAATTGTGTTGGATGACGAATATGATAATTCAACGTCAAACTTTTTCCGCAACAAGGTCCAAACGTTCCGAACGCTGGTGTATATTGGTTTTTTTTCACCAACCAATATTGAACATGCACAAGGCATACGCCATATGGCATGGTTTTAGGCGGAGCAGGTCATCATAAATGTTAAGCAGGGCTAGGAATTTTTATTGATCTCAATGAGGCATTTGAAACCCTAATGCATTTTTTTTCCAATTCAATGAATATGGTATACGAGGTATAGCCCTTAAGTGGATGCAACATTATCGTGTCTTATTTATTCGACTTTATTCCTTGCACTTTAAGTAATCAATGCATAAATCTTAATGAAATAAAATCGTTCCGAATTTTACATTCTGCTTATCTTATGTTTTCATAAATCATGAAATACGTACTATGTCTTCCCCACAGGTTTGCCGTTTCCATATTGATGCAACCACTGCGGGGGAGGGGGAGGGGGACGCCAAGTGTTAGCAAGACTTTATCATTGCCGGACTAATTGATTGCTGTTGTATTTACACTATCAACATCGGCGTCAATGCTGTTAATTAGTAGCTGAAGGGTACGTTTAGATGAACTCGTGTGATCATACATCTGTTAAACGTCTATACCACAGGGTCTACTGAGTTGCATGATAGAACGAATCTGTTAATTGGGGAATCCAATAACAAAGGGAACAGTGAATGTTGCTGACGAAGAGACCGTTGATTATATGGGGGTGCTTATCAACTTATCTTACCCCATCAGCGTATATGACGGCTGTGCATAAAAGGCAACTTTTATTTTTCGTTTGCCTCAATGGAGTTGAATTCTTTTTGAGCTCTGCTTTCAAACTGCCTATGTCACGAAGCGTTCTGATTCTATCTCAGTGATCGCCAGTGTGAAGTTATTACTTCCACCTTTTTGATCTTATTTAATGATGATGATCGTCTTAATAGACCTCAGTACTACTCCACATGTACAATGACGTTCATCCCATTGATCACATGGGTGCAAGCTTAGCACTAGATATATCGATTCTGCTAATTAGTTAAAACGCTACGAAACACTGCATTTTTTTACAAATGTATGTTGAATAATAAGGGTGAATGCACAACTTTGTATATTTAATGTATTACTCTCCATGTTATTATATGTACCATAACATTCTCAGCATGTACACAACGAGAGCTCCCGTTTGGAGGCTATGGTGCATTGGCACTATGCATTACAATGGCGCCGCATATATTTAAATATACCATTAAAGACCAATTTAGGATTAAGAATATTGGCTAGTGCTATGGACTTAAGTTAGAATGTCAAAAACCCAGTTGCACTGTATAGGTGATGTGCGATGCCATTTTTCTAAAAGGCTATATTACAATCAACTTTAAGTACCACTTGTTTTGCAGCGAGATTTCCATTAAGCTTTTGAAATGCAAATAATCAACAAATACAAGTCATTAACAGCGACGCAGTTTGATTATGAAATTCATCATAACGATTACATAGACCAAATCATGCTGGTCGTTTCGCTGCGATTAAATCTAGGTATTGTCACTACCATCACCATGAATGTATTGTTCGTATCAATATCAGCGCCTACAATTGTAGTTACAGCTACCCAAGACTGTATAGCTCTAACGCTAGCGACTTCCTACCAATTACACCACCCATTGATGTTTGTGTGGCTAGCATTTCTGCTGTGTCGAAACTTTTCTACATTTGATTGGCGTGGAGCAGCATGGTACCATTCTCACTGTTTGTTGTTTACTGGTAATTGATTAACCATTCTGTTGCATTCCATGTAGCAACGGGTGTGTTTTTACACTTGTAATTGATGTCCCCATTGCATCTTTAGTGATTACCTGGACCTTCACCCTTACCAATAGAATGGTCTATCATCCAACGCAGATGTTGATATTGCTATTGCCAGCTGTGTCGGTACCACGACATTGCAATATTGCTTCAGTTTGTCGCGATATTTATTTTCGAACAATTTCCCTCAACTCAGTATTTAAAGGCATATTTGCACGCCTTTGACCGCATCAATCTACGCTCGGCGACAATTGTCTCTGTCTCAGGTAAATTGCGAATTTGTAATTGAAACTTGAATACATAATCATACATGAACGCACACATTCACATATCGTTAAAGACAAATGTGTGCTAAGACATATCTGCATTATCAGTCAAGTGGTTATGTTTATGAATTATCGCTTACTATTTTACAGTACCAATGAGGAGGGGTTCTATCGCAATGTCTGATAACGCTTCAAATTCTTGAAAGAAGAAAGCTTACATAAGTAGCCCCTTGACAAATCCTTAATTGCGTTTATATGCTGTAAGATTTATGTTAACTGAATATTGCACTGGCATATTCATATCATGATAAGCATATTGACGAGCAGCAGCAATAACGAACTGTTAACTCTCGCAACAAACGATCACATTATACTTAGATCAGATTCATGTCAGCAAATGATACAATTCAAGAACGTCATGTAAAATAGGGCATCGTACGGTGTGTAAGTCTTCAAGTAGATTTAAAGGAACAAGGCTTAAAATAAGATTATATGCACCAGTAGCCACACATGACAACCCAATTGAGAATAATTTCACGATGCACATGCACATTGTTATGGCTTATTTTTAATACGCATAACGAGCATGATGAATTTGATATATTTAGCAGTATATTTCCAATACAGGCATTTTATACGGCACATGGGTTGTACATAAGCGAATAAACTGTTCTTGTCTGTTATATACCTCGTTGGCTTTCAGGCAAAGTATGGAAAGCATTTGTTAATTTTAAAATCAACATACATAATTCATATACCTCCTATACATATGTTTTGGATTTATCACCCCCAAATGAATAATAACAATCGAAGGATAACCTTTGCGACAAAAGCCTGACACAAAAATACTTGTTATGCATAGCCCATCTATTCATGAGTTGGAGGAATACTCACAATAATAACAATCACACCTGATTTCTCAACTGCACAAGGTCCTGCTTGTTTGCCAAATAAGGGCATAGATCAATGTATCATGCGTGGGTACTATGTGATGGGTTCAGATATTAATAGGTGTTTATGTGAGCCTATTAACCAAACTAAAGTGCTATTAACGTTGTTTAATCACCACCTGTGGACTAACTCATAAACCAAAGACGCGGCACAGAAGCTTTGTTATTGACAACAAACGTTTTGAGCATTTCTTTGTTGCAAACATTTAGTGAACCACAGTCCATACATAAACCACATCATTTGTTGACGTTGCGTTCGGTATATCCAAAGAGCAAAGACATACCAGTGAAGTTGGATGTTTGACACAACGATAGTGCATTTGTGCAGACCGGGGGTTATTTTAGCCAGTGCCATTTCTTCTCTCCTATCCGATGAAATTGCAAGATGCGACATTAGAAGTCTGGTTTGATCTACGTTTGTTGTATTGGTCAATTAATGCATCCGACCGGAATACGAGTCCAAAGATCAATGTAGTAAAATCAAATGTGCAACAATATATTTTAGACATAGCACGGAACTACTGTGAATATCAAGATGTGAGTATATCTATCCTTATTGAAATAATATTACTGTGCAATTAGCTGACTTAAGATGCAAATGAATGTCTACATAAGTATAGCGGAAGATCTTTTAACAAACGTGTTTTATACGCTGGTACATTCACATGTAAATATAATGCTTATATATAACCAGAAATCCTATTAGGGTTGTCCTTAATTAACCCTTGCAAAGGAAAAGGTTACGCATTCGCACTATTGGCATGGAAATGAGATGATTAGATTCCTGGTTTATCAAGCATAGTCCATGGCCATGTTGGTCATTCTCTTACATATCTACTGTTAATTTCATTATCATCAAGCATCATTGATTAAGTAATTCAGAGCACAATCAGAACATAGGGCCACCTTGCAACGTGGCAAACCTTCTTGTAAGGGGTATTGAAAATCGGTATGGCTGTGTTGGTGACGTTGTCGCTGGTGAATCACTGCTTATGTCTTGCATCAATGCACCCTGCGTAAAAAATAGGCAATCTATTATACACATATTGTTGATATAACTAGTACCTGGCCTGATGCCACCAAGAAATCAAATTGGTGCACGATATAAAGCTCTCGGCACTTTATGCTATCTGAGTCCGTCATAGGTCTGTGACGCCAGCACCTAGACATCAACAACACGAAGAAATACCAGCATCAGACGACGCGAGCTCAACCGGATCAACGTGAGCAATAATCTGTAGCCATTCATTCTCAACTCAATTTTATATGAGTCCATGCGTTGTCAGATATCGTTAAAACAGATTGCGTCGAATTCGTCAATAATCGACCTCTTGGGTGCAATATCAGCCATTTATGTTATTTCGTATTTAGCAGCTAGCCATCGTTTTAGAGAACGCATTTTGAATCACTAAACGAATCGTGGTCTTCGATAAATGAAGAGAAAATGAGGTAGAGAATTGCCATACTGCTGTAAGCAGTGTATGATATGAACTAATGGACAAGATCATGTCTGCCTTGATATAATATGTATGCCATCAATGAATACTACAAGTGATATGGCAGCTACATATGCAAGCAATTAAGCCTTTAAACTATTATTTTATGAAGAATATGGAGAATCGTATGTCTTAGGTTGCATTTCTATGATAGAGTTACCCATCTTCAGGTTGAAATTCACTGATTCCCGAAGAATAAGTACATCTTGCAGCTTTCATTTCCACTTTGTATTCTTCATGCAAATGATTTCAGCTCCGTGTACTAATGTTCTTTAGCTTGGTTTGGATTTAGAATAACCGTAAAATATGGCCATGTATAATGCATCACGTAGTAGATTCTTTTAAAATGTGCAACTATTAATTGTGTATGCGCTTTACCATTATATATCGAGTTCAGTATTATGAATAATATTACAGGATAGCTGTACGTCATAATTTAATGCAATTTAAAGCTGTACTTCGGACGGTTGTGCAAATTCCCATGTCACGGTCGCTGTACTGTTTTATTTGTACTAATGGTTGTCATGTAGTATTGACTTTATATTTGCATAAGGATATTGCGATTGAATAAATTTAACATTGAGATACCAGTTGAAACACGCTTTGGCTATGAATACGACATAACGGTCTAAGGTTCCCTGTGTAGAATGGATTGATGGCCAGATTGCACCGACAGAACGTTAGCCATCAGAATCCATGGGGCAAATAGAAGCACTGCATATTAGTGTATCGTCCGCAAAAGTCGTTTATTCCGGTCAGACGTACTATACCTAATATTACATTACTATCTTCCATCCAGCGCTTTTTCATTGGTGGGGGGGGGGGGGGGTGGGTGGTGGTGGTTCACTGCAGTCGTAACATGATATACTAACTTATTGGAGGGAAATTGCGCCTGATGGACTGCCAATCAAATCTCAATGAAGCTTTATAGTTGTAGAGTAGGCATACCCGAATCAACTACAGCGTTAATGAGAAATGGCGTTTAATGATTATTATTTTGACTGGTCGGTTGCAGAGCATCCGTTGTAGCGTATCATTCAGACAGCTTCGGACACGCCCCCGCTTGATTGAATACCATGAGCAGATAGGCATAAGAGAAATAGGACCGGATATATACGCATAATCATCTCCTAACTGCCAATGAGAGGACTTAATATCCGCGAACATTTACAATCGTCACTTTGTACGGGTACCAGAGGCTAATACGTGAATCGTATGAAATCTGTCACGACGCAATGCAACGGTTATAATTGCTTATATTACTAGTCTTCATACATATTTATATTTAGGTATTCATACATATTTATATTTTGTGACATATCTGTATTCAACTTTCGTATGCTATCTAATTATAGAAATTAAGAATTACCCTGTGCACTTACATCCAGCAGACTCTATGGTACTAGATGGGGAGAGGAGAAGCCATACATTTTGTGGTTACTCAGGCTGGGACTATTCCTAATAACATTTCCCCCTCAGATAACATATATAATGATAATTATTTAATAATAAGTATCCCCGGCAAATTACCCATACGCTTGATGCAGTAGTCAATCATTATCGCTCTCTCACTCAATGGGGTTCGACATACAATCTCAAAATTCTTGGTAAATGTATCGATATGTTGATAAGCTTACCGCGATACTCGGCTTGTTTAAATGTTTTTGTAGTTAGACAATATCACTGACAAGATAGCAATTATGCTGCTTCCGCGGTGTACGCGACGTCTGGTGGGAGGTAAGGAAAATGTTATTTAACTAAGCTATTTATCAGAGCTCTGTTACATATGGGTTTGTTTAATGAACCTCAATGAATGTCATTAATTGGGCGAAGAAGATGATCGTATTAAAAATGAACAGATAGACGGACTGAAGGCAACCGTAATACACGGTCAACTGTGGCATTCTCGCTCTAAAAGCAACATTTTGTGAAACTGTTTGCCTGTTGTGCAAATGAAAGTGGTAGATACACAATTATATGGCCTTTTCAAATTACCGATGTAATTATGTTATGAGCGAGCAATCTATTTTGCGACAGCGCTTTTCACATTCCTGAACATTGGTATTAGCTTGTCATAATTATTTGACGGATTGTTAATTCCCTTTTCAATTTGAATACATTTGGCCCTTTGCAGAATGACATATAAAATGTCATTATATTTGATGAGCAGCATCATTTCAGTTATTACATAGAAGGTTTCAAATGAAACAAATTGCGCTGTAGAATATGTCACTCACATATGGATATTGTTGACGGATCGCTCATATCTATCAATTATATTTGAAATAAAATTATTTTAAGCAAATGTTATTGCTTTATCATAGTTTGCATTATTAGGTCGCCATGTTTTCTGAATCGGAATGCAAGCAGACTTTATCACAGTCGGCTCCTATTATTCTACGAATCATCGTGTGCCTGAAGTATTATACTTCGATTCGATAATGATTTTATTTCAAGCTGCGATGATGCAATGACATATAACACTGTCAGGGCATTCGTGACAAGTTGTATGAATGAATACTCATAAAAAATGGCTTGCCATCCACCAAACTCGTTTTGCCGATTGTGTAACAAACACGGACATTAATCCCAGGGATTTATGTACAAAATGTGTCGTACTCTCAGCTCAAAACGAGCTATCAAACAGATGTCCTACATCCATACTTGGGCTATATTCAATTTACGGTCGTAATAGTAATCTTGGTAAACTTTCAGCTTAGATGGTGTCGATGTGAAACCATTCTACCTAATTCATAGGGATACAGTAATGCTAGGTTCCACCTTACAATGTAACGAAACTGAAAATGAAAGCAATTACGTTTCTAATTTTCCGTTTGTGATTGCCTGCTATCTATTTTGCATATCAATATTGATAATGCACTGATGTCATGCAACCCTACAAGTATTAAACCTTATTCGCGCATTGTCTTGAATGAACAATGGTGGGAGGTGGTTTCATCTAATACAGGTCTGGTACCAGAATATATAGTGCGATTTCATCAAATTGCGGTCGTGATGCCCTGTTATCATATGACGCTAGTCTCACGAGACGGCTCATTTTGTCGCCAGCATTCAAGGTTGTCATTAAACTTGTTAGAACCAGCAATGCAAGAACATGTTCCAAACACACAGCACACAGATGCATCTCCAACTGCGCGTTCGAAGCTCTATTAAAGGGATATTCCAGCCAACTGAACGAGATTAAAACATCATTATCTTAACTCTTTGATGGAATTATTCGGGGTATCAGAGACTGCAGGAGCTATAGATTGGAAAGTTTTCCTTTTTTGCTTTGTTCCGGGGCTGTATCATTGACAATAATGAATCTTCTGGACTGTACAGAGGGTTTTGTGAACTCACAATCTAACCCACTGCATTCAATAAATCTTGCCGTGCACTACAAATGTAATACCAATCCTCGATCTTATTCTGACTGAGAGTTAATTATGGCATGCAAGCAGCATAACCTGAATGACATGACTAATGCCAGGTAGCAACACATAACTTATTTGCATCACCGAACGTAAAACATGAAAGTGACATTCATGTGCCTTGCAAGTGCACGTTATGTTAACAAGTCATATAAGAAACCAACCCTTGCCTGAATTACAATATCAAATATAGAATGCACACAGTTTGAGATGAGTGTGTACATATGCCGAAATCAGCTGTTCGTGTTAGAAATTGGAAGACTTGGAATGTTGATAAGAAAACTCATGACTGTTTTGTGCTTCTTTCAGACAAACAAAAGAAATCATTTAAAACCTAGAACCATACTGCAGTTTCGCTCAGCGTATGGAACTAAGAACAACAAGGGGATATCACGAAGCTCAGACTCGAAGCCACACTGGTCTAACACCCCTGACAGGTGAAGCTTTCAAGAAATAGGTTCAATCATTAGTATAGTTTGCAGTCCTGTGGTCTTGGTAGCACACCGCTTGCGTACAATCCAGACAATTCACCGTTGAACGATGATTTTGTTCAAGTGATCACCAACTCGCAATTAATACCGTATCACTCATCAATGAATATTCAAGTGTGATAGATAATGCCAAGTCACATGCAATGCCAATGGGTAGCCACAATTGACTATGAAAACGTAACTTGTCACAATAATTCAAGGCTATGGAACCTTCCAATCATATACATATAAAAAAGGCAAGAAATTTAGCACATGAAGCCCGAAAGCAAATCTTGATACCAGCTGATATTCATAGCATCCGATTTTTACTCTAACACCAACATATCAATAATCTGATCATATAACGTGTTCCGGGCACTGAGGTCTACTCCAGCGTTGCAAATGGATAACTAAGGTGTGGTGATGTCAATCCTCTGTAGGGTCGGACAAGCACTATCCATGTTATTCTGAGGAGGAATTAATTAAGTTCAGGCTTTATTTATGCCAAGTAACTCGTAAAAAACTGCAAAACACAGATATATTTCAGGATATACTTGACATATCATCCATGGCAATGGAAATATTCACATGCATATTCTAAAAAAAACATTAACGTTATCAGTAATTTGGCACTGGTGCAATGTGTAATGGAATATTCTCATCACGTGCACTGTTAACAAGCTATTTCAAATTTGCGATGTTGCAATCAATGTGCCAGGAACCTAAATAACCCACGGGACGCTTAGACCAACTGTCCAGACTTGACCGCGCGTCCCACCATTCAGTAATAAGAGAAGTACGCTGCACCAGCGCCTTTAATGTTCTATCAGGTAAGAGATGCAATTCCACGACTCCCAATTGGCTCTCGCCGTCAGCAGGTGACACGGGATTGTTTGTTGGACAAGGTGCAGATCACAAGTCAGCAGCTATGCGGTGGTTAATGGCAGGCGGGCTTAAGCCGTGGCGAACTTCCAATGTACCAAGCTGACCAGATGATAACGCACTAACCCTATGAGAGATTTTTTTCATCCGACAGAATGCATCATGACAGAGGAATGCGCACGGGCACGCGCGCGCGCGTGTGTGTATGTGTGTTCGTTTGTATTGCCCCGATATCATATGACACGAGTCTCATGAGACGGCTTATGTTGTCGCCAGCATACAAGGGTTGTCACTTTACTTGTCGGAAGCAGCAATGCGAAAACATATGCCAAACACACATCACACAGATGCATCTCCAACTGCGCGTTAGCAGCTGTGTTGAAGTGACACTCCAGCCAACCGAACGAGAATAAAATGTCATTAATAATGAAATAGGTCGGGGTTTCAGAGACGGCGCGACCTATAGTTTGGATAGTTTTCTTCTTTTGTTTTGTTCCAGGGTTGTATCATTGACAATAATGACTTTTCTAAATTGTACAGCGGTCCCAAACCAACCCACTGCATACAGTGACTCTTATATATATATATATATATATATATATATATATATATATATATATATATATATATATATATATATATATATATATATATATATATATATTATATTATATATATATATATACTAGCCACACTAGCGTTATGGCGCGGTGTACGAGGGGTACTTTGAGTCCACCCTATAAAACCATACAACTATCCATTTATTTATATAACGTATTTATCAGGTGCGTATGGTAATAATAAATATCAGGATTCGATGTAACAGAGAAAATAACGTTTTGTACTAGAGAAAATGACCACTGATTTACAAAAGTAAATCAAAGACGCCACTGAAAAGGCTGGAGTAATGAGATCACATCATCTAACCTTAATATCAATAGTTCTCATTTCCATAAATAGCTTTGACTTTCATGATCGGGTTAATTTATTTTTCTCTATTGAAAGTGTTGCGATCAGAGCAAGTTGTATTGTGCATTGTAATGTGTTTGTTCACAACACTCATTTTAGCAGGTAATACATTCTCAAAAATACAGTTTAAATGCATAAATAATGAAAGATATATAAACTGGCTGATGTTCCGATTGCAAAGAGTTCGTCTCTCTCTACAATGATGAGTCGTAAACACCTCGATGTGATAATCCCTATGGACCATTTATACGGAATCAATAGCGCTCAAGTAGTGATGGGGAGTGATTTCAACATGCAGAAGCTACTCTTACGTTCGCAATAACCCTGGTCAATGGGATGAGACGTTGATGCATAGACTTGTATATGCGTTTGTAGGATTGAAGTTACAAAACATATAGCTGCTTTCTGCTAGACTGACATTAGAATGCCCAGTGTGGTGTGGTATTAAAAGAGTGGTGATCCAATCCAACCCAATCTGATTCAATCCAATCTTATCCATTCTAGTCTTATACATTCCGATCTAATCCAATCCAATCATTTCTCTGTCCACATCGCCATAATTTAGGCAATTCAAAAGGAAGATAAAGTTATGTAGCTATTAGCTCGAAAGGATTCTTGACATTTGTAGCAGTCGAATGTTTTGGTAGATGGCGGAACATCGCTTCGATGTGAAACCACACACATAGCTCGCTTGAATAATATCAAGAAGATACATCATTATTTGCCGAACATAAGTAATGTGTCCTGTTTCGTAGCGTGCCCGACATTAATATTTTCTGCTCACTAACGCCAATCGTTTGCAAATCGATCAATACGTTTAATTTGCTATCCTTAAATATCGTCACATCAAATAGTTTACTGCACCCCTGATTCGTTACCTTCGGCAACATTACGTACTGTAAGGAATAGAAACAAGTGGCGTTTTGCACATGGAACCGGAAGCAGTTTCGTGGAGATGCCAATGTAAATTGCAGGGAACTTTCGCGAATATATATGCAAAGCAATTACCGTCGCCGTAGACATTGCGCTTGTTTAGAATCAGTTGCATTGGGGTATTTGTGTATCTCAAGTCACAAGAACAGGTTAATTTTTTTTTAAACCTTACCACATGTTTCTATTAACTTTTTACCTGCTGTGGCTATTTTGACTTCCAACAGTTTCCATATCATTCCATCAACATCAATGTTATTGATTTGATCTCTGACAAGTCGGTTCAATCGATACGAACATATCGATATTCAAGGACAAACATTTGTTATGTTCCAATAAACTGGTTAATGAATATCGTTTCCTGCTAATAGGCGGTTTGCATGATCAGAAAGCATTATATGAAATATTTATTTGGAAACGTATTTATTAACCGCCAAAAATATTTCGGACCCAGTATTGAGCCCTTGGAAACATAATATATCATAGTACTTATTTCTGGGAATATTCCTCCGCACTTAACATACTGGCTAGATTACTTTCACATATCCATCGGATGGCTCGTATTCTATGAAATGGTCACTTTGCGATAAGAATGTCCCAATCAACAGTATCAAAAGCTCTTTGCAATGTCTACGAATAATCCAATACCATGTTCACTTTATCCGGTGATTTTATTGCTGGTCAACAAATCTTACTGATGTCATTTGTAGAAAAGACCCCTTCTTGAATCTTGGATGACTGTCACACACTTCATGACTTTTATCAAGACAATAATTTTAATAAGATAAGTCTGTAATTTTTCAATTGTAATTCACCTGATGAATGAGTTTGCTAGCCTTCCACTCTTGTGCAATATTATTTAGTTTTTAGAGCATTCCAATGTACTATAGAGTAACAATATTGCTATTCCCTTGAAGTTCCGTGTATGATCTATTGATGATTAGGTTTGTTAGTGCTCGGATAAAGTTGGTACTAGTTAGGTAATGCGACAGCAAGCTCATTCGTTATGCTGCGGTGCATTGGTGCAGCATCTCCATGATTGATGCGGGAAGAATCCCTAAATGATGCCTTAATACACAGACTCTTATTATATAGTATATTTGTACCAACATGGCCGACTGTTATGCAACGCAACCGAACGCAAAGCAATTGCGGTCAGCATTGCAACATTCCCGCTTCATGACGCAAGGCGATAAGGTAAAAGTTTTGACGGGGTGAAAAAAATATCGGCGAAACTGCAATAACGACGTAGGCAAATATTGTTATATTTGCTATTTCGATGCCGACAGATTGATGTTAACACAGCGAGCTTGAAATTGTAGTCACTAATTTAACAGTGGGGCTGCTCAAGTCATATGCATTCAATAAACGCAGTTCCGATTCATCATCGGAATAAATATGTAAACACAAGTCGGTAGGTCCACTGAATATCAACTGACAGTATATAATGGCATTCACCAGTGGATGAGATTTTGGTGCAATGAACAAGTAACCGCTTCATAACATAACAATAAACCAGAGCTTATCTACTCACGTATGTCTTAATGTATATAAGAAGCCATTCAATATTGCAATTGGCCCCTCAACACGCTGACCTAACAGAACGTGATACATAAATTATGTGCATTTATCCGGCCATTCTCCATCCAGAGTGTGCCTTTGTTGATAGTGATACGACAATGATAGAAAACGTGACTGCTATGAGTCTCAATTAAATATAACGAGCGCTAAACGATAAGTAGCTGACAATAAAAGTAGCCCGGATTCGTTTTAACTGAAACACATCGAAAAGCCCCAACATGCAAACATCAAATACGTCCGTGTGCACCTTCCTCTGTATCACTAGCAGGAGAAACTCTCTGACAAATTAATGTGTTCAACACAAACCACAAGATGCTTTATAACCTTAATGTACTTTGAATTATGAACACTGACATCAATGTCTTCTAAATCCTTTCCGTTTATGTTTTAGACAAAACCACATTAAAGCCATTATTTATTGTCTCAAATGCGTCTTTAAGGTCAGGGGGACAAACACCCATTGAAATGTTTGCTGCCACCACAATGGCAGCTGCCACCACAATGGCAGCCAATATGCATTGTAAAACACACAACGCTCAGCTAACAACACACACACAGGTTGGCAAACGCGGCTCCGAGCATGATACCTGCCAATGGAATGCAGGGCCATAGAACCAGTATTGCATCATGCTACTAAGTAAAAAACCAGCTACACAGATCTGATCCAACTATAATGTTGACTGTGTGAATGGTGGACATTAATACCCTATTTTGTTGAAGTTCGAGCGTAAGACGATGTAGCATTCGGTATCTAGTTCACATAACTTTCCGGGTTATTTAGAGATCAGTGTAAGATTGTAATCGACTGTTCGCACTGGAAGAAAATATTATTGAGATAGTTCCATCATTTACAGTATGAGACTGACATGATAAATGCAATAGCAATGTTATGAGATCAACCCAGGCGGGCAGAATGCGCATGAAATATAGCATGATGCAATTGTATGTTGATACTTCAAAATTATGGTTATATTTCGAACAAACAAGTATTCATAATCGGTGATATAGGGGGCCGCTTGTGCTCAGGTAATAGATCACATCACTTCAACTGATATCCAACTAAACTGTCAAGCTCTGTGCAAATTAAGAATAATTTTGGATTTAAATTGGCAGGAGGACGACAAGCAGTTCGGCAGTACTAAGTAGGCTAACAAGAATAAGAGGACTTACATTCGTCTCACGGCAGAAGGACTAGTGAGGATACGTGTCAAATACTAACTTTTGAAGTGGCTTGAACGATCTACTGTGACCTTAAAATATGTGAGGCAAATAAGTTATTCTTTGCGTATGATGTAATACGTTTATGACCATAGCATACAAGCACCATATGTAACAAACGGAGTCCAGCGTAAGAGTTGAGCTTTATATTTGTTATAATTAATCGCCCACTGTAGGTCATATATGTTGTGTATGCATTGCAGACAAATAATTTCATTGATTTGATCATTAAATGTTAGACAGCAAAGGCTGGATATTGATACAATTGTCGATCAACCATCATCTCGGTATGCTGTTTACAGCATATTTAAAAACACCTGCAGCAGGTATCTCCTGGAATATTTGTTTCTGTGATAAATTCGCTGGAACCTGCATTGCAAATAAAACTATCGCTTCGGATCCATGAATTATATTATTTCAGTATGTATTTTGTTTGGTTCTCATTTTACAGCATGTCATATACTTGCACATGTGATTAGCGCTATTTTATTTAATTATTATGTGGCCGGGCGTTGGTAAGAAAGTTTTTAACGACTACAAAATATCCATATTATAACATGTTTTGTTATTTTTTTATGTTGAGGGAATTTTGTTGGTGTTGTTGTTGTTATCTTCTTCTATTTCTCATTATTCTATTTCCTCTTTGGCTTCTTCTTTTACTCATTTTTCTGTTTCTTCTTTTTTTTCTTCTTCTTTTTCTCATTCTTCTCATTCTTCTTCTTCTTCATCATCTTCTTCTTCTTCTTCTTCTTCTTCTTTCTCTTCTTCTTCTTATTCTCCTCATTCGTCTTCTTTTTCTTCATTTTCTGTCAGTTACATTAGCTTCCATTAGCATCATGCATTTCATTTATTTGTCCGGTAATATTGCCGTCACTGAGTTTGTTTTGTTTTAACAACGTGGGGAATATGTGTTTAGATCTAGACACATGGTTACTATTGCGATCATTCTCATCCCCAGTTGTGTTTCGACGAGTATCTGATGAGTGGTGTATGTTTAAATAGTATATGATCCCTTTAGTTATGAATGTATTTTCACAATTCATATGATCAGTTGCACAAATAAAATATATATCGTGAGCACTTTCTTCAACTAATCAACCATACACAGCGCGTCACTTCATGCAGCCATTTTAATGCGTGAACGTATTTGGTATTTTTCCACGTGTAACTGTTGACAAGACTGCATATAACATATGTTTGAACTATAATGTATACATTATAAGTTACCATGCTTGCTTTGGTACCGAGAGTCCCGTGGTGGTTCCTAGCTACATTCATGGTTGGCATAACACACATGGATGAATGGGAAATGATTGCAGTTTTGATCATAGTCCGTTAAAGACTCGTGTTGTTCGTGGGGCAGGCAGTTGCATGCATGCAAGGGTGTGTAACTAATTGAGGTATATTTAACTTCCATGCTCTCTCATAATGATGATCACTGACCAAGTAATGTTCCGATAGTAGAATGAAGAAAATTGACCTAGGCATGGGATATCAAAGCTATTGATTTGGTACGTAGTACGCGTACAGGCACCTTTACAGTTAGGTGATTGATCGACCTATTAGTATGCGTTTTACTTCAGGTCATGTCTGAAGTTCCGATGAAATTAATACCCTTCAAATAGTACCATGCACACAATCATTATCAACGTACTGACGGTGCTTGTTGCATGATCAACAAAGGGAATTAATTGCCCGCAGATAGCAAAACGACTGAGTGACATCATGTGACCCAACACTACTCTGGAGTACTCAACATGTGTATATAGCTGACGTTCTATTAGGGCACAGCAAATGAAGTCTTGACAAAAGGAGTTTTTTAAATCAGAAACACCCAGTGGTAAAGAGATACTCGCAACAGCAGAAGTAGTCTCTTGCAGGAGTGGATTTTTATGGTCCATACGATAAGCATGCATCCGGAATATAAAAATATGAGCACATCCTCAAGATATTACTAATATAAAGCAATTTTGGTAGTTCGTTTTCATCAATATTTCAAACTGCTTATGTCATGAAACGTACTGTTGCTATCTCAGTGATCATCTTTGTGAAGTTATTACTGTTACCTTTTTATTTGTTTTAATGATAATGTTCGTCTTAATAAGCCTCGGCACTACTCCACATGTACAACGACATCTCCCCATTGATAAATGGGTGCAAATTTCGACTCTGCTAATTAGCTTGAACGCTACAATCACTGCATTTGTATAACAAATGTATGTTGAATAATCAGGGTGACTGCACATCTTTTAATGTTAAATGTATTACTCTCCATATCATTATATGTACCGTAACATTATCCGTTTGGAGGCAGTGGTGTATTGGTACTATTCTTTATAATGGCGCCGCATATATTTAAATTCATGGCTAAATATTAAAGACAAAAATTGGGATTAGAAATGTGGGCTAGCGCTATGGACTTAAGTTACTTTGTCAAAACCCAGTTGCTTATGGTATGGGTGAATCTTAAAGGCTATATTGATACAAACCTTAAGTGTCACTTTTAAGATGCAAGAAATCCACAAATAAAGGTCGTTAACCGCGATGCAGTTTGGTTTTGAAATTAATCATGACGATGACACATACCAAATCATAATGGTCGTCTCGCTGCGATTAAATATAGGCATTGTCACTACCACTACGGTGAACATATTATTAGTATCGTTATCCGGACCTATAATTGCAGATACAGCACTTTTAGTTCTAGCGCTAGCGACTTCCCACTAACTGCACCACTCTTTGATGTTTGCGTGGCTAGCATCCCTGCTGTGTCATAACGTTGCTACATTCTAATGGCGTGAGGCAACATGATGCCATACTCACTGTTTGCTGATAGTTGATTAACAATTCTGTCGCATTCTAAGCAGCAATGGATGTGTTTGTATACTAGAAATTTCTGTGCTCATTGCATCTCTAGCAATTACTGGAACCTATTTATGCATTATCACTTTCCGTTAGACAGCACCATAGAAGCAATATCTGATAAGGCTTCAAATCCTTGACAGCAGATAGCTTACATAAGTAGCCCCTTGCCAAATCCTTAATTTCGATTATATGCTGCAAGAGTTATGTTAACTGAATATGCATATTCTGATAAGCATATCGACGAGCAGCAATAATAACGAACAGTTAACTCTGGCAGCAATCGATCAGATTATACTTAGATCAGATTCATATCCACAAATGATATAATTCAAAAGAGTCATATGTAATAGGGCATCGCGTGATTGGTAGGTTTACAACTAGGATTAACAGAACAAGGCTTTAAATTAGATTATATTTACCATTGGCCACACATGACAACGCAATTTAGATTAATTACACGCAGCAGATACACATCTTAATAGCTGATAAATTGTGTATATTAAGCAATTCATTTCTTGGTCGAACTTAAATGCAAAATATGTTACGAATCAAATTTGTCTGTTAAATACCTCATTGGCTTTCCAGCACAGTATGGAAAGCATTTGTTAAATTTCTCATTAAAGTCAACACACATAATTCATATCCCTCCTTTCTAACTTTACAACCCTTTCGGAGTCCGCCCCTGCACCCCAGCTTAAACCCATATCAAATATTCGAACTATCTATGATAACTTATATTTTTAACAGGATAGATCCGACACTAGTCTTTATATGATAGATGAGTATATCACATAGATGGCTTTTGATAAAAATTTAAATTTTACTGCTAAATCTTCAAACGCTTCAGTGATCTCACATGCTACACCTTACCCTGATTAGACTACCTACCATAGTTAAATGTTTAGGATTTCTTGTCGGGGATAGAGAACATTCTGGCGTAATTATAAAAGTGACCGACAAGTGAACACAGGCTCCGTTGTATAACAATCATTCCACGACTTAAATTTTAACACGGTATGTGTAAAATAATATGCTGATATTTTTTCTAGAGATTAATTGCATAGTATCTTATATTGCCCTGCTATGTATATTTTGACCATGATTGCGGTATTCTATCATATGCGTAAACGAGACAATCTTGATTGAAATCTGTTAAGAAGATTGAATATTGACTGTAAGGTAATGTCCTGTGTGATTTGATGTTGGGGTGCTAGTAGAATCAATGGGCTACTCAACCCAACTTATTTAATTGATAATAGTCTTATATCATGTATTATAATAATATATGTTCAGAAGCATACACCGGAACTGAAACGAACCGCGCAGATAAAAGAAAGAAGGATCAACACATCTTTAACAAGGCATATTGTAAGTGAAACAGCATACCTATTTGAAAATTAGTCGAGAGTAACTTATGAGTGTCATTAGCATATATGTGGTTTTATTTACAAGCATGGTAGTTTTTTAATTAAGATATGCTATGTTGAATGGTCTGTCGGTATGGGTTTTTACCTGAAGCAATAGGGACACTGCGCAAATGTCCTTACACCATGGTGGAAGCTGGCAAGGTGAAAGCATTAGGAATGCCTTCTGGGGTTGACT
The DNA here is from genome assembly GCA_034190875.2 of Urechis unicinctus. Taxonomy (NCBI): domain Eukaryota; kingdom Metazoa; phylum Annelida; class Polychaeta; order Xenopneusta; family Urechidae; genus Urechis; species Urechis unicinctus. The sequence continues at coordinate 3,995,226 of CM067348.1, read as the reverse complement.
GTTAGCAACCAGACAGTTCCAACCTGATTGAACTGGAAGCTGTTCTATCCCACGCGAAAGACATAATGTTTGAGGGTACAAACAACAATGTTCCAGACTGCACACTATTTCTATATATTGTATCATTGAAAAGATATGCAGCTATAGCAATTGATACCAATATCATTGAAAACAATAAAAGCACATATCATAGTCAGACAGAACATCATACATATTGATGTTTAAATAACCACTGATTCTGTGGTCACAGACAATTTAGGTGAAGATGCAGTGGAGGTCCACGTTGGACATAATTCCACTCCCATGGATGAGGTCCAGTCAACTGTTGACATGGAAATAGATGCTGTAGATGCTGTGGAAGACAATAGCTAGTATACAAACACATGGGCACCATATTCCTTTGTCAAGGGAATTTTGGAGCAGGGGAATATTCTGTTAATTGTGTGAAAATCACAATAAAACTTCATCAGTAGCATATGTTTATTTTGAAATGTTATTGTCATTGACAATGGATAACTATGTCTAAATAAACACTGTTTCAGTGGTCACCGACAACTTGGAAGATGCAGTGGAGGTCCACGTTGGATATGACTCCATAAATGAGGTGGAGACAAGTTTTGCCGATCACAATAAGGTAATGGAAACAGAAGGTCCTGTGGAGGACACCAGTACAGGTACAGTTGAAGGTGTTGATGAAGAGAGTATTGAAAGAAGAAACTGTTGTTATATATTCTACGTAACATACATCAAGGCACACTGGTCACTGCCGTAAGTTCTTTTGTTCTCAGGTATATTTACGCCATACAAGAGGGACATAGCGCTTTTACCAGACACGCCAACACCATACAAACCAAAGCTGATATCTTACTGACCTACGATACAGTGGAGACTCCCAGCGGCTCATCCAAGCATCGGATAACTGATACCTCCTCTCAACCCACAGGCGAAATCACACAGCAGCTCTTCAGATGTCTCAAATCTCAGAAATTGAATATTACATTTGATGAACTTCCAAATTTCTACAGCATTAATGCAGTGTTCCTGTCATAAATTTTAATAACGCTAGTTCTTCCAACATCAATAATTGAATTAGTTACAAAAGGTTATTTCACCATTTCACCACTTTCAAGTAGTTTTAGAGCGGAGTAATACTGTGAAATGCAATTAATGTCAAAAAGGTTAGAATTCAGCGTCACCATTTAGGGTAATGAACCTAGAATAACCCTGTTTGTATGATTATTATGCAATTCATATATATATATATATATATATATATATATATATATATATATATATATATATATATATATATATATATATATATATATATATATATATATATATATATATATATATATATATATATAGGACTAACGAAATTTGAAAATCATTATCATAATCCATTTCTGTTATTCATCTGACTGAGATCCCAGTAATGCTAATCCATTAAACTTGAATAAACTAAAGAACTCTACTCCTGGACTGTGTTAATTCTCTGGCTAGCCCACACTCAAGCAACAGCAAGCAGTAACGGAAACCAGAATCGAGGAACACAGCATAAAGCAAGAAATATAGTATAATTATTTGTTTATTGTGAAATTTTTTGTCTTTGGCAATGGATTTTTCGATTCGAATATGATTGTATACTTTCTTTGACTGGCACAATACATTGGTATTAAGTACATGTTTCACAATAAACTACTTGGCCCTTTATTTATAGAAAGTAGTGATAAGGGTACCCCTCGACACCTTGTTTTTGACGTAAAGACGACGTCGCTGCCTTGGCTGATGTGAGAAACCATTGCGCAATATATTTTTTGCTGGCGGATCGTTTCCAGATTTGGTGCGTGGTATTCCATCATCATTTTTCTGACCGTAGCAACCTCATGTGATGGATGTGCGGCATTTGGGTGAGATTATTTGAGAGAGATATTTCCTGATTTGTTTATTGAGAAGTAGTTTGTAAATGGCTATTAAAAGTCAATTAGCGGTGATGGTGATGATGTCAAGGGTAGTTCTATTGTTAGTTTGGCGTGAGTATTCACCTGTTTCTCTTAATATAAAGACGTCTTTACAACGTTATTAGTAGCTATTAACTTCTTCTATCCCATGACATGAGGTGATATATTGAATCCTATATCAATTCTCCTCAGATATTTCGTCAAGGCGCTGAGCTTAACTCAGTGAAGTAATATCTCATGTCAGCTGCTGCTCTGGAGTTTGTAGATGGCCATTAAGTTCCTCTAGCCTGGTAATGGGGTGATAATCGGTGGTGTTGTTGATAGATTGCAGTTTACTGACAAGTGAAACCACTATACACACGCTACTTTGCGTAGTATGTCCATAGATTGGAGTTTTCATGTGAATGAAACTTACTAGCATATGAGTATCCAATTACATATGAGGGAAAATGACAGGTGTCTTGTCATCATATACTGAATACATTTAACTTGAAGTGTGTTCTAACTCTCATTGAGAATATTACTAGAAGGTGGGTTAAAACTTGATGATTGGATATTTCTCAAAATGGGGTGGAGTTATGGGTTAAAAATAGCGGATGGTAACTTTACTTCAAAATAGATTTCATCTATTTTCTCGCCATGATACATATTTATAAAAATCATTTTATATTATCGGGTCAAGCCAAAACTAAGTTTAATATTCCAAATTATCCTGAGTTAGTGGAAGAAACTTTGAAAAATCCTGATTTAGAGAAACAGTTTGGAATTCATAAAATAGTTTATTACCGGCAGTTCACATTCACTGTTGGAGTAACAGGCCAGTTCCCTGGATACCATTCGGCCCCAACTAAATGGGTTAAAGCTATAACAAAGGGAGGGTGCCTCATAATTGCATTGCCTGTACTGTGAGTATTCGCTTAAAACAAGCTATATCCTTGTTTAGATTCGTTGACTTTTGTATCTGTTGTAAGTATATATTTCTTTGTATGCAGGAAACCCAAACATTTATTACAAGAGAACCGTGAGTACCAACAAAAGGTTTTATTTTTGTCTTCCTTAGAGATTAAAATATATTTTGTTTTGTTTGTAGGATGAAGATAGAAGAAATTAATTTTAAATAAATATATATATAAATTTTATACTGGTGTTTGTGTTAATAATTGTACATTGATGAATCTGTGGTATAATTACACAATTGGGTAATGTGATTTACTGATTGTTGAATTCATGATGTGCTTCTATGGTCATTAGGTAATGGCTCGTGTCAAAATCGTAACCTTGCGCCATCAAGATTACTCAAGCGTATATCAGCTTGGGGTGATTTCAAATTAAGTAACACCGCATGTCATGGAGATGCGCAATATGTTGATGACACCATTTGCGAGGGATATGTCCTGAGTTGTTTATTGAGAAGGAGTTTGCTGACCTTTGCGACCTCATGTGATGGATGTGTGCTATTTGGGTGAGGTCAGCTATTGGGTGAGGTCATTTGCAGGGGATATGTTGTGAGTTTTTTATTGAAAAGGAGTTTGCAGACCTAAGCTAAGTTAAGTAATACCTCATGCCATGAGGAGGTATATAAACGCGACAGGATGATTTGAGTTCAGTTATGGCCATGAGTGGGAAAATACAACTGGAAGGTTTCAGTGATATGAGCAAACGCAGTAGACAGAAATGCCGCTGCAGATGACAATGCCAAGGGTAGGTCTATTACAGGGTAGGTTTATTACGTGGTAGAATTGAGGTATTACGGAAATCTTTATGACATTGGGTGATGTTTATATTGACAGCTTATTGATGATTATATCAACAGAAGCTGTGTTGGCTGCTAATGAAAGAGCTATTTGGACTCATACGCGAATTGGAAGACCGATTGTGCTCTTTCAGGGCCCTGGTCTTACACAGAGGAGCAAAGATCACGGGTCTAGAGAAAGCAGCAAAACATTGTATAAGACTGCTTACCCAAAACAAAAGAAAAAAAACATTCGCGGGTGTACCTCTTGAATTCAAAGTGAAAATCACCGTGTACACGCTAGACGGGAATCAAGTAAGTGTTCTTTCAGTGATTAAACAGAAGTAACATGAGAAACGATGTAATCTCGAAATGGAAATATGAGAAACGGATGTGATCGTTTTGTTATGTTTCAGGTAGCTACTTTGGTCAAGTGAACGCATGCAAAATTCGCCTCGACCTTGAAATTGAACCTGCACAAAAATCCCTTTAGTTACAGAAAAAACTTTGACCTTAATAGCAAATCATACATTTGCGGTACCTGTCAGAAGCTGTGGAAAAGTGAGAAAAAATTACATTGCCACGAAAACAAATGTACTGTGGAAGCGAAATACAAGTACCCAGGCGGTGTTTTTCATCTACCACCCCACTATCTTTGAAGCGTTACGTGACGAAGGAATGGAAATGGAAGACTGTATTTACCCTTACAAAGCCACCTATGATTTTGAAAGTTATTTTGGAGAAGACAACCTACCCATCAATTCGCCAAAAGTCACCTGGGACCAAAAACACGTGTAGTTATCAGTGAGTGTATGCAGCAATGTACCTGATTATACAGAACCAAAATGCTTTGTAACGGAAGGAAACATTGATTGACAGGATGATGATGTACATAGAGGAGATATCAAACGCCGCCTATCTACTGATGCTTGCTCAATACGAAGCTACCCTAACAGAAGCAGAAGCGTGGGAAGCAGGTCATATGCGGACTTTTAAAGACTTTTTGATATATTACAACAATTTAGATGTCGAACCTTTTATGGAAGCCATAGAGAAACAGAGTCGTTATTACAGTGAGAGAGGTAAAGATATGTTGAAGGATGGAATATCAGTACCCGGATGAACCATGCGATATTTGTTTCAAGACTAGGAAGATAATATTACCTTACCAGACGACATCTTTTGGTTGACAAAAAATGAAATAGTGGGCGGACCCTCAATCATTTTCATCGTTACCACGAAAAGGGATAAACTTACATTAGGCGTGAACAGAATGGAAATGAAGCTAAGTTGCGTGAAAGGAATCGTGGGTTATGATGCGAACGCTTTGTATCTGTGGGGGTTGTCTCAACCCATGCCAGCCAACTTTCCGACCCGACGTCACTGGCCTGAGTTTAAACCAATACAGACACGAAAAGGTGATATTGCGGATGAATGGTTGGCTTGGATAGCACATAGCTCACAAAACCAAATACAACACCGACTGAACAGAGGGGAAAAAAGAATAGGAGCCCGGCGATTACCCGTAGATGGTTGGTGCGAAGAAACGCAAACAGTATATCAGTTTCACTGATGTGTATGGCATGGTTGTCCGTGTCTGAAATTGACCCAGTGGAAAACTAATGAGTGATTTATGTGCCGAAACAGAAAGAAATACACAGTATTTGAGAGGATTAGGATATAATGTCGTAGCTGAGTGGGGCTGTGAATGGGCGAAAAAACGGAAAACAGACCCTCACATCAAAGCCTTCATGTACAGTCGACCTCAACCACCCCGAGCCGCTTTGACGGAAAAATATCTCATAGCCAATATACGAGACTGAACCTTTTTTGGAATGGCTGAAGTAGATATACACGTAACAGAAACTTTTAAAGACTATTTCAGTGAGATGACCCCTATATTCAAAAACATTGAACTGACACAAGATGAAATCGGACCCTTTATGCAAGACTTTGCCGAACAACGGGACATTATGAATGTGAGTACACAAGGTGACAAGGGGCGTGTGGATCATAAGGAATTTTTTTGCGATCATTATGATGTCATAACGATTTTTATTATTTATGTTCATATAGACGGAATGGGGGACGTTGATAGGGAGCTACAAAGGTGTGAAAATATTGCTTGCTAGCCCACTACTGAAATGGTACTTGGAACATGGTCTGGTGATCACAAAGATGTACCAAACACCGGAGTATGAACCCACAGCCTGTTTCAAACGATTTGCCGAGACCGTATCAGATGCCAGGTATGTACGAATACATAAATGTAGTTATATGTTATACTCTTTTAAGCGTTGTATTTTATTTTTTGATAATGTTCTTGTTTGTGTGTAGACGTGGGGGTCATGTCGACCCGAGTCAGACCGTTATAGCCAAAACTTTTAAGCTACTTGGAAATTCGGCATATGGTAAATATACTAAAATGTATTTGTTTAATTGTTATTCTCAAATTTATTTCAAATTTGTGATTTGAAGAAGAAAATAAAAATACCCGTCAAGTGCTTATGTGTTCTTCTATGTTTGTAGGTTAATGCGTCATGGATAAAACAAAACACCGTGATGTCAGATACGCCGACCCTCGAGAGTGTCATATATTGATCAACCACAAAATATTCAGAGCCTTGAACGAATTAAACCCCAACCTGTTTGAATTCGACATGGCCAAAACCACCATCGATCTCAACTTACCCCAACAAATAGGCTATTTTGTTTATCAATACGCCAAATTATGAATGCTTGAATTTTACTATGATTTTATTGACAAGTATGTCACGAGATCTGATTTTGCCTATGTACAGATGGACACTGATAGTAGTTATATTACCCTTAGTAGTAGTTATCTAACAGATGTCATCAAACCCAACATGAAAGAACAATTTTACCGAGATTACCCTCAGTGGTTGCCAGCTGTAGAGTGTGATGATCACACCAACAACTTCATACAGTGTATAACGAATGGAACTCCGTGGGTACCTCAACCGTGCTGTGTGACCCGCCAAAAATATGATAACCCAGATAACACAACGCCAGCGGCCCACTGTTGGCTATCGTCGGCAGTTCCTAGCTGACAGTCCACCGGCGGTCCAACGGTGGCTCATATTCGGCTGGATGTCTGCCGTCGCGCCATCTAGCTGCAGCTTTGCACATTACAAGCGTCATTGAATTTTGGTGGTTATTTGGAAATTTGTTGAAATGGATCAGTATGCATCACTTATACTGTGTTAGGTGAGTTTTTATCCATTTTAAATACGTATTAATAGAACCCATGGAATATGAAAACGTCTTGTATTCATCGCATTTTTTTGTATTTGGTTGTTTTTTTCATTAGTATTCATATCGGCATGCGTGAAACATGATCGCTCTAAACTCACTGTTGCAGGCCATATTTGTTGAATTATCACCATCTGTGTCATTGTTATCATTTAAATATGGACGTTTTAACTATAGAAATTGACGGGGATGATACAATAATATCCGACAGAACCATTCGCCGACGTGCGTATATGATAATTGATATATCCTATTTCTTACATTTTCAGATATGTATTTGATAGTGCTTTTCAACAGCGAAGAAGTTGAAGTTGTGCCAAAGTCTTGGGTCAATTGCAACAAATGCTTCTGGCCCTCCCATCTGACGGGGACCAGCCTAACAAAGGCCATTGAAAATCAACTGCCACCCGACTGTGATTGGCAGGTTTGCCAAAATACTGAAGTTGTCAGAGAAGTGGGCTGTAAATCAGTTTCTTTTGCATTCACAAATTAAAAATCCCAAACAAAACATGTAAATAAATTATACTTACTCAATAGTATTGTGACAGTACTTATAAAAGAGAATGTTTTAAAAGAATCTATAAATGTACGTGTGTATGTGTGTGCTTAAATTTATTATTACTTAATTGTAGCAAACTACAGAACAGCTAGACAGGCGATTCCTTCCCCCGGGGCATTTTTGGTCACAAAAATATTATACAGGGTAAATTCTGATAAAATGACACCATAACGGTACACATATTCAAAACTTATTGCCTCTGACATTCCATATTAGAAGATTGACATCTGTTATCTGATGAGTTGAAATAATTGATTATCGGTGGGCCATCGGCGGCTGCCACGGGCGGGCCATCAGCGCTGTGCTATCTGGGAAACGTACCCCGGGGTTATTTAAAGAGGAGTGGAGTGGAGATGGTTTTATCGGACTGTGCATTAAAATTTATTATTGTAATGGAAACTACAAATAAAGCCTCGTGTAAAGGACTCAATAAACATCAAAACGAACGGAACAAGGAGAAATATATGAATGTGCTGAGAGAACAAAAATCGGGTCGCGGTGTGAACCGTGGTTTTTGCGTTAACAAAAACACAATGTATTCGTATACGCAAATTAGAGATGAATTAAGTTATTTTTACCCCAAGAGAATTGTGAGTGCAGATGGTGTAAGCACTAAACCGTTAGATGTGTGATACGTTAATATGCTATTTAAGAAATTGATATGTGTTATTATGTAATTAATTGAAGTTAAAGTATTGTGTAATCAATGGATGTCTGCTCTGTAAGAAATGGATGTTTAAACACTGTGAGAAACTAAGAATAAAAACACCCATCGTATATTTTCAACACGCGTTGTTTATTTGCCTTGAATTAAACGTCACCAGCTTATCATTGGTTGAATAATCGTCAGTAAATACAGCCAGCAAAAAAACCGTCTTTTTGTGAGAGCTCGTGTAATTGTCTGGTATCCATTGTTAGGCAGAGTAATCAAACAGAACGTTACGGTTTCGGTCAATTTGAATCATATAATCAAATTCGGCATGCACAATGACATTAATGGTACGTTCTAGGGCCGTACCAAAACGCATTTCCAAGCACACGTGTCCTTGTTTCAACAAATTAAAATGAGTGCCAGGTCTGGTGTCAGATCAAAAGCGAATAGTGTATAGCCATTGGGATAATCACTCCAACTTATGGCATTGCCTTCTGTTGAGTGCCAAATTCATAACAAACCTACCCTTCATCATAACGTACCCTCTCAGTCATCAGTTGATGGAGTAACCCCCAACAGCTTATATTAATTATACGCCCCAGTTTCCCAGATCCGCAAGTGACCTACATGTCACCTGCCACTTCCCCCTTCTCCTCATACATACCCCATATTCCAGAGCCACATGACCTTCCTGCCCAGGTAACACCCGTTAGCCCCAGCCCTCACAGACCTGGCTACGGCATGTCCCATGAGAATTGGGATGGCGTGCCTTAGTCGTTGAGGGAAGCAACTTATATTTCAAAAAATCAGTTCTCTCCTGGCCTCCAAGCTCAACACTTCTCTCTCTTAAGTTTAGGCTAAGTTACATCTGAAATTCGAAAGTTGAAAACAGTTAAATAAAGTTCAAGTTGTTATTAACCCTACATCATTGTACTTACTACAAGTGCGTAGCGTGAGCATCTCTACACCACAGATCACGTTACGCCACTTCGTCTTGGTAGAGTTGTCCAGTGCTAATGAATAAATTAACATAACTGTGGGTGTATATAAGGTGATTGAAATCGGGTTGCAATTGTTTAACAGGTACTTGTTGCCCGTCAACGTACAGAGCTAAAAATGTGAGGTTGCTATGCTTAAAGTTGAAGGGGTTCTGAGTGTAATCACCGTTGAACGCCCTATTATCAACACTTCCGACTACAATTCGTTTGGATAAATGTCCCAAAAATAAATTTTCTTGATTGATTCTTGAGATGCGTCTTATGGGGTATTTAGCTGGACTTCGTTCTAAAGCCTTTATGTGGGCTAGTTGCACGATGGGGTTCAACTTTATTTTGCATACGAATAAGGTCACGGATTGCAGGACTATTTAGGGGCAAACCCAGCTGCAGGATTGGCCATAAGGGCAAAGTGTCACCGCTGCGTACTAATCGCAACTTCAAATCCACACCGTTTAATAAATAGCGTTCTTGACAAAATAAATCGTTTCTTTCTAGCTATCACCCCCTTGTTGTCGGTACCACCCACGACGTCCATGTGTTTTGGGGTGTCTTTGTACCATAAACTGGCTGTTAACTGAGAGTTTTTGGCTTCCGAACCATAGCTCAATAGCGTTTCCATATAAGCCCGATACGGATAGGTATTAGCGGAGAAGTTTCTCGTTGAGAGAGACATCGACTTGGGAAAAGAGTGGGTGTAACCATAGGTTAACGGGTGCTACAGTACTATCAACCTCCAAAACCTCCCCATCCTTTATCACCACTTTGGCATTCACTTGTAAATACGTGTCGTTCAGATCGATATAATCATCACCTGAACCATTGATGTAGAATTCGACTGGACCCAAACCTAAAGCATCTACCGGATGGAATTCGATCCACGATCCATGATCGACACTGCTTTGAGTTGGGGGAATCGACTGGTATACAATTGTCCATCAATGTAACCATACTCCTTGCTGTTCTCCTCCGCCATCCTGAATGAAGCAAAAATCTGTCTGTGGCTTAATTATCCCCCTGATTGAGCTGATGTAGGCGGTTTTTCATGATCACGTGACGAATTAATTTAGCTGATGTCAGCGTTTTTTTCATGATCACGTGACGAATTTATTTAGCTGATGTCAGCGGTTTTTCGTGATCACATGACAAATTAATTTCAGATCCGGTAAATCACGTGGTATCGCACGCACACCAGGGTTGAGGGGTTCTTCGAGCGTGGAATTGAAGCTTTCCGATTACGTCACAACCTTACTCTGCTTTGTTGTGCCTGTTGTTTTTCTTAATTTTCGATTGTGACTGTAGAGCTTATAATTACAGTGATATTTCAAGTGTTGGGTCAAAAGCGCCTTCGTAACAAACCCACATTGACACAGAGGACATCGCCTTAGCCTCAGGGTTCTGTGTATATTGACCCAAGTCACCCTGAGCAGGTGACTTGGGTCTATATGGTTGTTGGGTCTCAGCGACTCTCTAACACTCGTCGCATTCTACACAAGTTTCAACCTCTACTGACAGTAAACTTGTTGTTAACAGATATTTATAATAACTTTAATCCACCTCATTTTCAGACACGAATGCAGTTAACTGACGATCCATTAAGCACTCTCTAGCTTCGATCGCTTTACTAAGAGCCGTATCAAAATCGTAACCATGGTCCATCAAGCGCTGTTGATTTATACTAATTTGTCTATAGATCTTATTGTCTCTCAGTTCTCGAGTAAGTTGTGCATGCATCTGTAACTTGTCTTTTAAAACAGACCACCTGCTATACGCATCCGTCATGTTGATGTCACTCTCAGACTATCTTAGTCATAAATGACCACCCAACAAATTTTAACTCTTTATAACATACATTCCAAATAAAAAACACAGTCCTGTATTTTCACTCATTTATTACACAATCTGTTAGTTACTCGTATTTCAATATCTGATTTCACCGACTCTAACCAATATTTCCTATAGTCCACACACAACCATTTGCTACGTTCCAACCACGAGGGCAGGGGTCAATTAAAGCTATACTCAATTCCCATAATCTTGATACATACAATTCATCAACACATTCGATGGCGTCCGCCATACACATCCAAACTTGTTCTTCAGGTTCGGCCATCAAACAAAGATTATGCTATCGCTGGCTGGGGTGGTCTATCCGACATCTGTGGCATTTTTGTGGTATTAGGGTTTCGATTAAATCGACAAGCGTGTCTGTGTACACCACCGTCAGATATTCATTAATTTTGCTCTCTCGACGTGGGTTCCGTAGAGCTGTTTCAACTCGTCCCACGCTTTTACAAACTTATACCATGAGTAACTGTCCATTTGCATTGTCAAGTGGCCCTTCTTTATCAGCACCATAGGGACCGGGTATCTTACATTCATCGTCACAACTGCACCCACAGAGACCTCGACACGACTCTCCTCTCCAGTTTCTAACTTTTTGAATTTTTCTGTGACAGCAGCTATTTCGTAACCACAGTCCAATACACAGTTCATCCCCAACTCTATGTGGCATTTCTTGAAATTGTTTTTCAAAAACACTACATCTTTATTCCAAACCACTATCGCAAAGTAGCGGTTTCACTTCCACCATTGCGATTTCCTCCGCATCGCTCATCCGTTTCCCAACATATAGCCATATATTGATACTTAATTATAATATATTTCATATTTCATAAAAAACAAATAACAGTGGAAACATCCACATTAAAACCAATATCATCACAGTAACTTTCAGCCAGCGATGGGTGAATACTCAATCGTTTTCGAAACGACCAACATACATTGGTCGGTCTGACCTGAAATTGCCGGCAGTGCTCACTGCGCGGACAAGCGGTCACCAGTGCAGTATATACTGGTCGCCGCGATTCGCATCAGGTGCCTTGATATATGTTGTGGTTTTATCATCCTCAAATGAACAATAACAATCGAAGGAAAGCATGTGTAGGTCAAAAGCCTGACACAAAAGTATATGTTATAAATAGCCAACCAATTGATGATCTGGAGGGATACTCAATCTGATAACAATTGCACATATTTTTGTCAACTGGACAAAACTCTGCTAGTATTCCAAATATGTGTATAGACCAATAAACCATGCTTCTCTATGATGGGTTCCGATAGTGTACCAGAGTTCAAGTGTGCCCATTAACCAAACTAAATTGCTAATAACGCAATGGACGCTGTTTAATCACCACCTGTGGACTAACTCACAAACACAAAACACGACACAGAAGCTTTGTGATTGTCAACATTTTTGTGAACCAATCTCTACAATCAGAATTGCATAGACAAAAGAAGTCAGCGAGCTGTAGCCGATACATAAACCCCATCATTTGTTGACGTAGCGTTAGGTTATTTTCGAAGAGCAAAGACATACCAGTATAGTTAGATATTTGACACAACGACAGTACATTTGTGCAGACCGGGGGTCCTTTTTAGCCGGTACCATTTCTTCTCTCCTGTTCAAAGAAATCACAAGGTGGATATTTCTAGCATGACTCCACAATGCAGTAGGTATATTTTCTAGGTTAATTAACTTCTGTGATTGCGGCATTAGAAGACTCGGTGTATTTGTCAATTTATGCATCCCACCAGAGTTTGCGTCATTCGATCATTTTAATAAAACCAAATGTGCGACAATATATTTGAACATGAGTACTGCACCCCTGTGATCATTAAGATTTGAGCCTATCAATCCTTAATGCAATTATATTACTGTGCGATTAGCTGGTGACTAAAGATGCATATGGATGTCTACATAAGTATAGCTGATCATTTTGCTTTCAAATGTGTTTTATACGCAGGTACATTCACATGTAAATATAATACTTTTATATAACCAGAAATCCTATTAGGGTTGTCGTTGATTAACCCTTACACTGGAATTGGTGACGCAATCGCGCTATTGGCATGGAAATGAGATGATTAGAATCCTGGTTTATCAAGCATAGTCAATGGCCATGTTGGTCATTCCTTTGCAAATCTACGGTTATTTCCATTAGGACCAGGCATCATTGATTCAGTATTTCAGAGCACAAACAGAACATACGCCACCTTGCAACGTGGCAAACCTTTCGGTAAGGAGGTATTGAAAAATCGATATGGTGGATTGGGTGACGTCATCGCTGGTGAATCACAACTTTAGACTTACATCAATGCGCCATGCGCAAACTCTAGACAATCTGTTATACTAATATTGCTACTATAACTAGCACCTTCACGTGATGCGACCACCAAAACACATCCGTGCATACCTTGCAGAACTTCATGCAATCCGAGTCAGTGTATGTGACGCTAGCATCTAGACATTAACAACGCCAGGAATACCAGCAGCAGACGACGTGAGCTCAACGGGATCAACGTGAGCAACTATCTGTAGCCATTCATTCTCAACTCCATGTTAGTGAATATTGTTATATCAGTATCCATAGTCGGTTATCATTAAAATAGATTGCGTCGAATTAGTCTAGAAGGGACGTCTCAGATATTATTTCATCCAATCATTCATATAATGTATTTTATTGTAACTAGCCCTTTTTTGTAGAGAACGCATTTAGAGTCACTAAACGAATCGGCCTAACGATCACGCCATGGGTATGTAGACTTGCACAGCGTATGTGCCCGGCTTCTATCCGGATTTAATCTGGGCGATATTTCCCACGGTCAAACAGTGACACCGATAAGGAAGACCTGATGCAGCTAATGATGGATGACGGTCTACACATACCCTTAGATCTTGCTGGAGTCTGCCTATCTTCTTGTTATGACGAAATGTAAGTGGCACTCTTAATTTGGAATATATATTAAATGATAACTGAAACAGATTAATGTACGTTAAACATACCAATGATAACCCCTACAGAGGCTGGTGTAAGCCTATTGAATTTGGCAGAAGCTGGACACGATGCTAAAAATTGAAAGCTCTCGATGCACTGCCATTAGGAACTGCAGTCAATCAACGTATGTGGCCATCGGTATATGACGAGGAAATTGGGTATAGAATTGCCATGCTGCTGTTAACAGAGCATACTATGAACGAAATGACAACGTCATTTTTGCCTTGACAAAATATGTATGCCTCCAATGAATATTATATGCTATAATGCAGCTACATACACAAAACATAAGCCTTAAAACTATTGTTTCAAGAAGAATATGGAGAATCGTATGTCATAGGTTGCATTTCTATGATAGAGGTACCCCTCTTCAGAATGAAATTCACTGATTCGCGAAGACCAAGTACATAATCCTACTTTCATAGCCATTTTGTATCCTTCATGCAATTTATTTTCAGCTCGGTGTACGACAAATACTCTTTTGCTTGGTTTTGATTTACATTTGTAGAAGGATATTGCGATTAAATGAATAAGGCCATGCTCATAGGTCATGCATATAGTAAACGCAAATTGCGTAATACCCTACCTTGCTTTCATTGCGAATTCAATGTTTGTGAGATTAAATGTGTATTAGCTCAATAACGTGGTGGTGACGCCGTGATGACGCACGCATAACGGGGGCCAAGCAAGCGATATACTCGCAATACCTATGCACACCATTTGTTTGACAGTTAAAATCCCGATCTGTGTCATGGTTGAAATGACTTCATACGATTTAGAAGGCTAATGGTACAACGTTCATTAAGCGAGAAGTGATTGAAAAGCAAGAAAAGCAGCCGATGAGTATAGGCGCATACAATCGACGATTGTAGGAAGACAGCAGGCAACTATTAAAGGTGTAAAAAAACTTTTCAAAAGCATACAGCATAATATAGCATTTTACTTTGGAATTCACGGTATGTGGATTTTTTTGCCATGTATTGTAGAAACCCTGGCAAAGACAAGGTCACTTAATCCAATTAATGTGAACGTACAACTTTTTTCAACGGCTCTGACTTGCGACAGATGACATTTTGCTTGGGCGTTTGCGGCATGCGTTATTGGTTAAGATGCTTTTATGGCGGTATCCGATATGATAAGCATAGACAGTCAATTATCAAAAAACACTTTTTGCTATACGATTTAAAAACAATATCAAAAGTATGACATACATCCTTATGCAGTGTTCCTTGTATCGTGCTTTAGCAAAACTTGCAAGGAAAAGGCCATTCGAAACGATCCACGAACTCGATGGGCTAAGAGAACCCACGAAAATGTTAACTAACTAACCACAATTACCGATGCACAGCACTCACCTGATCATTGGCAGCATTAGTATTGTACCATAGCTTGCCATTATAAATTCTTCCTATCCATTTTGGGGCTTGATGAGCCAAAAAGCTATCCTCTCATTGGCTCAACTATATAAGCGTTATGAAAATAAAAACCATCTACATGTGGACGTTGTCATGCCTGCTATCACCGTATGTGATGGCGCTGCAGTGCTGATGGAGGGTTTTCCTAGCATGCTTTAGCGAATCGTGTGATCCATGTTATGCACGGCGCCATTTCGCATAGAGGTGTGCATGCTATTGTAAGTTTTAAATTACAAAACATAATGCTGCTTAGTTCTATTAGGAAGGAACATTGAGTGACACAAGTTTGCCCGATATTTCGTTTGAGTGGTAGTGAAAAAGAAAAACTCCAATCAATGCGATTCTTTGTCAGCATCGCCAAATACTTTAGAAATATTACAATCTATCTGCCATTCATTACTTTTTCTTCACTCAGAACAAGATTGATTCACTTATTGTAGAGAATTTGTGCTACTTAAATTTTAACGAAGTTTCTTTGTTGTTGCAGACCATGTACACCCGAATCAACTGCAGCGCTAATTTGGAAATGACGTTGTATTATTATTACTTTGATTGGTCGGTTGCAGAGCATCAGTTGTAGCGTATCATTCCTGGCACCTACAGACTCGTGTCCGCTTCAATAAATACCATGACTAGGTGGACATAACATAAATAAGACCAGATAGATAGGCGCAATCATCTCCTAAGTGCCAATCGTTTGTTTTTGGTGCAAGGACTTGATAACTGCGTAAATGTACCATCTTCATTTGGAAAATCCCAACACATCCATAGCAAAGGCAAATAAGAGGACCATATTAAATCTGGGGCGACGCAATGCAACGTTTATAATTACTTGAATGTATTCCCTACCATGATGTATTGCTGTCGACGCATTAAGTTTTGTAAATAACATTTTGTAAATAACATTACTCATGGGACACTATACAATTTGCTATCTGTTACTCATTATCTCCTGAGGAACTTTTGATAAGCTCGTAACAGACAGACGGATTAACCTAGATAAAAATACTTTACAACAAGCTCCCATTGCATTATATGCGCTCGACAAAAGACATGTTTTGGGTGATAACTATACAGTCGTGTACAATCATTTCGACAGCCTACTGCATTTATACTTTGTTGCTTCGAGATTATATAAATATTTGGAGCATACCAGAAAATCCAAATAAATCACATTCATCGGCGATCCTCTGCTCTGACGGATATTACCATTTGTTATCGGGAGCCAGTAAGTGGACCACAGCTCTTCCACAAAGGACTAAACAGATATCATGTACAAAATCAAAAGCCTGTGCTAATGAAGACATACTTTGGATTTTAATTGACAGGAGGTCGGCAAGCAAGCCCATAGTTCCATGTGAGCTAACAATGATAACAGGAACTATATTCGCATCGACGCACGACGACCAGTAAAAACAAATTATAAGCAAAAGCATATAGGTCAAATGCACAATGGTAAAGAAATGTCACTAAATATGTGCCCGTGAATAAGTAGTTCAATGCGTATGGTATAATTCGTTAATCTCCATAGGCAAACATATGACATGCACCCTGTTACGAGAAATCAAGTATCGGTGTTAACTTGCTAAGCCGTCTATTTCCTATTATGCATAATGTGTTCTGCACAATGCTCCACTTCGGAATAAAAGCTATTCATTATATAATTATATTTCATTGATTTGGGTTTACGTGGGTATATGATGTAAAGTAGACATATTTGGACACTTTCAAAATAGTAAGACTAAGTTACAGTCCAAACATATAACGCCTTGTTTCTCCGAGTGGTTGATCCAAGAAAGCATGGTGAAAAACAGTATTGTTTTTTGACAAATGTTCTGCGAAAATAACACATATAAACCTGGCTAAGTAGACGTCATCTATACAGGCACTATGCTATCGTAACTAAATACATCAGTGTGATAAGGCATCTTATGTCATTTAATGCCATCATCACTGAGTCAACAGTTCCTCATCATTAAGGTTTCGTGACCTGACTACCCAACGGCCGGCCAGTCATTACCCAGTATGCAATTTACGGCGAATGTAACAATACATGCTATTTATCAATCTCGTTAGATCCACGTTGTTATCTATTTGCGCTATCAGGCAAGAGCACCTAACAATGTTTCTGCTACTTTGCTCCGTACATAGACACAGATCGGCAGCTGCCTGAACCTGTAGGATATATTCTTCAGATCTCGTCCAATCGACCATACAAACTGGGATGAGGCCACAAGATGCAACTCTATCACTTTTATACAAACAAAACCAACAAGGGACTTAGAAGTAATCATATTATATGACGTGAATGACCTGGATATTGAGTCCCCAGCTCAATGGGCTTGGTTCAACCACCAGTAGGTTGGAAAGTACTATCCAATGCATCCCATACAACGCAGATGAGATTTTTGCATATTCAGGTTGACTGCCAGAAGACGCGTCCATTGCTAAGGTTGGCTGCCTATAGGTGTCAGACCCAAGCCACTGTTGCGCATACTCGAGACTTAACTGCTTGGACTGACACTGCTGACTCGGTCGAGCACTTCTTCAAAGTGAAAACCAACCACACCAGAGCCGCATGGACGAGCATGCGATTTGAGGTTTGATGATCATTTACCAAATTTGTAGGAGCACGTCATCTGTTCTCTTTGTTATAAGCAGCCAGCCCGTCAGCTTAATTGCCAATACCCACCCCACCTCAGTATATTAGCCCGATTATATTACAATCGTAATAATTTGCTTCAATGCGCTATTAAGTGAATTGCTCTTGGGGTTAATATACAACGCTACATAAATGCATTAGTGGTTGTAAAAAAAAATTAATAAAGATGCTCGCAATATCAGTACACCTATTTCAAGGGATTGAATAATCACTTCCGTGCGATAATACATAAAAGACAGCACTAAATCACATTTGCGTTTTATTGGCTCGTAAAGTCTCGTTATAATGCACCACATTAAGAGATACTAACGCGAGAACGCCATACAGTGCATATATTGTTAATGCGAGTTCTGTGCTTAGCGCGCAAGTCAAGTCAATAGATGTCATGTAGCATGTAGGTATATTGCGAGCTCATTCTCAACAGCAGCATGCGCTTATGTTCCAGTATGTCATCATCAAGCGTCCGCTTAGCCAATCCATCTGAATTACCCAAACAGTTACGGAGCCCATTGACCATACATACTTTTTCAAGCTCACTATATCTAAATTAGCAATGTGTCGGAAATGTAATGCAACTGCTTTACAGATCCATCAGGCTTTTATAGACATGTTATTTGGTTGAACAGGTGAACAGATACATCTTTGCATCTTCGGACGAATGATCAGTCAAAACATGCGTTTTTTGCCAGGTTACTTATTTACCCGATGTGCACGTTGTTTGTTTCAACTACAGTTTTCATTGCTTGGATTTCGTCTACTATGTTAAAACCTCAAAGTCCTTACTTAGGTTACATTATGGATTGATTAAATACACCTTGCCATCCTATTGACCTAGATGTGTGCGTTTGCATTGTATTATATATAATAGATTGGTATATATCTTGTTATTCCCATGCAATTGTTTGACTAGATAGCGGATTATTTATTCCGCATTGGGTAATATGCCAATCTTAGAGTTTGTAATTCTTTTAATTGTTCTCATAATTGTGTTGGATTACAAATATGATATTTCAACGTCAAACTTTTCCGCATCGAGGTCCAAACCTTCCGAACGCCGGCGTATATTGTTTTGTTTTTTCACTACACCAACCCAAATTGTACATGCACAAGGCAAACATCATTTGGCATGATTTTAGGTGGAGCAGGTCAAGTTAAATGTTAAGCAGGGCTAGGAATTTTTATTGATCTCACTGAGGCAATGGAAACCTTAAAGCATTTTTTTCCAATTCAGCACATCAGTGAATATGGTATACGAGGCATAGCCCTTAAGTGGATACAATTAAAACGGTATATAAATCAATTAAAACCCTGCATACAAGCAAATAAAATGTTGCACAATTATTACATGTTCTCCACATTGTGTGAGATCTAGCCTAAGATATTGAGTATAAGGCAGGAGAAGGCAGAATGTGTTATAAATGAGAAAGTAGACGTAAAGATATCTGCTCCAGAAAACACCACTCGAGCCACATTTAAAAAAAATCCTATTTGCTGCATTGGAATATTAATTTGTTTCAGCTCATTAACTGAAAAACTTCAGTTAGCTAATCATGCACATAGAACTTTGTATCGTGTCACATTTATTCGACTCAATTCTTTGCACTTTAAGTAAACAATGCATAAATCTTAATGAAATAAAATCATTCCTAATTTTACATTCTGCTAATCTAATGTCTTCATAAACCCAGAAACACGTACTCTGTCTTCCCCGCGGGTTTACTGTTTCCATATAGATACAACCACTGCGGGGACGGGGGAGAGAGACGCCAAGTGTTAACATGACGTGATTTGTTTCATTGCCGGACAAGTCTAATTGATTGCTTCTGTATTTACACCATTCACAACGGTGTCATTGCGGTGAATTAGTAGGGTATGTTGAGTTAAACTCTTGTGATCATACATCTGTTAAACGTCTATACCACAGGGTCTACTCAGTCGCATGATAGAATGAATGTGTGTAATCGGGGTATAATGTAACAAAGAGCATGTTGCTGATGAAGAGACCGTTGATTATATAGGGGTGCTTATTAACACATCTCACCCCAACAGCGTATATGACGGCTGAGCATAAAAGCGTTCCGAGGATATCTCAGTGATCACCATTGTGAAGTTATCACTTTCAACTTTTTGATTTAATTCAATGATGATGTTGGTCTTCATATGCCTCGGCACTACTCCAAATGTACAATGACTTTCTCCCCATTGATGAATGGATGCCAGATACATCGATTATAATTACCTAAAACGCTACGAAGCACTGCATGTGTATTACAAATGTATGTTGAATAATAAGTGTGAATGCACAACTTTTGATATTATAAATGTTACACTCCATATAATTATATGTACCATAACTTTCTTAGCATGTATACAACGAGAGCTCCCGCTTGGAGGTAAAGATGAATTGGCTCTATGCTTTACAATGACGCCGCGTATATTTAAATCTACAGCTAACCATTAAAGTCAAAATTTTAGATTATGAATATGGGCTAGCGTATGTTATTGGTTGATGTGCGATGCTATCATCTAAAAGGCTATATTACAACCACTTTAAATACCACTTGTTTTCCAGCGAAATTTCCATTCAGCTTTTGAAATGCAAATAATCCACAAATACAAGTCGTTTATCGCGTCGCAGATTGATTATGATATTCATCATGACGATGACATATACTAAATCATACTAGTCGTTTCCCAGCGATTTAATCTAGGCATTATCACTACCACAGCGATGAATGTATTGTAAGTAGCAATATCAGCGCTTAACATTGTAACTACAGCTACCCAGGACTTTATAGCTCTAACGCTACCGACTACCTACCAACTTCCCACCAACTCGTTGATGTTTGCGTGGCTAGCATTTCTGCTGTGTGAAATTACAAAGTGGATATATCTAGAATGGCTGCACAATGCAAAAGATATATTTTCTGGGTTTATCCACTTCTTTGATTGTGACATTAGAAGACTGGTTGGATATACGTGTTTTGGTCAATTTATGCATGCGACCGGAATACGCGTCCAATGATCAACTTAGTACCACCAAATGTGCAACAATATATTGGAGACATAGTACTGAACTCCTGTGATTATCAAGATTTGAGCATATCTATCGTTATTGAAATAATATTACTGTGTAATTAGCTGACTAACGAAGCAAATGAATGTCTATATAAGTATGGCTGACCATTTGTTCACAAATATGTTTTATACTCTGGTACATTCAAATGTGAATAGAATGCTTATATATAACCACAGAAATCCTATTAACGTTGTCGTTGATTAACCCTTGCACAGTAATTGGCGACGCAATCGCGCTATTGGCATGGAAATGAGATGATTAAATTCCTGGTTTCTCAAGCATAGTCCATGGCCATGTTAATCATTCTCTTACATATCCACTGTTACTTTCATTAGCATGAAGCGTCGTTGATTCAGTAATTCAGAGCAAAAACAGAAAATAGCGCCACCTTGCAACGTGGCAAACCCTTCTGTAAAGGAGTTTTGAAAATGGATATAAATATGTGGGTGACAATCTGTAGCCAGTCATTCTCAACTCCATTTTAAGGGATATTGTTATATCAGATTTATATGAGTCCATGCGTTGTAAATTATCGTTATAAAAGATTGCGTCGAACTCGTCAAGACTGGACGTCGTGGGTCCCTAGCAGCGAACCATCTTTTTGGAGTACGAATTTGGAGTCACTAACCGAATCGTGGTCTTCGATAAATGATGAGCAAATGAGGTAGATAGTTGGTCACGAAGACCAAGTACACCTTTCTACTTTCATAGTCATTTTGTATTCTTCATGCAATTAAATTTCAAATGCTTTTTTTCTTGATATTGATTTAGAATCACCGGAAAATATGACCAAGTCCAATGTATCACGTAGTAGATTCTTATAAAATGTGCAGTTATTAATTATGCTCTTTACCAATATATATCGAGTTCAATATTATGATTAAGCATAATGTACCAGGATAACTGTGCGTCATTAATTAATGCAATTTAAAGCATTACTTCGGGCGGTTGTGCGAATTCCCATTGCATGGTCGCTTTGCTGTATTATTTGTCCCAATGGTTGACATGTAGTATTGACTTTATATTTGTGAGAGGATATTGCGATTAATTGAATTAAACATTGAGATACCATTTGAAACACGCTATAGCAATGAATACAACAAAACGGTTCCCTGTGTAGAATGGACTATGATTACCTAGGAGCACAATTTTGTTCTCAAACAAAATGTGATGCATAATTCGTAATCCAGCGCCTTATTATCTAAAATAATGGAAGCCCCCACGCAGTAATGTAATATTAATAATAAAGTGTCACTTGTAACATCCGTTGTAGGGTATCCTTCGGGCAGCTTCGGACACGCCCCCGCTTCAATAAATACCATGAGCAGATGGGCATAAAAGAAATAGGACCAGATAGATAGGCATAATCATTATTAACTACCGGACATTTGTTCCGATGCGAGGGCGTGATAACCGCGTAAATTTACCATCTTCATTTTGTACGGGTACACCCGTACTAAAGGCAAATATGCGGACCGTCTGGAATCGGTCGCGACGCGATACAACGGTTATAAATGCTTAGATGAGATGCTTAATATCTGTAACACAACTAATCCTATATTCCTTGCGATTGTGTATTGCTGTCGACGCATTTAGTTTTGTAAACATCATTACTCATGGTTTGTTTCTAAATATGTCTTTATAACATTTGCTATCCATTATTCATTATCTACTTAGTTATCCAGGAACTCTTTATAATCTTGTAACAATGTGGATTAGCCTGGTTAGAAATACTTTAAACCTAGCTCTCATTGCATTGTATGTGTTTGACAATAGCTATGTTAGGGTAATAACGACACAGTCGTGCACAATCAACATGGAGGTATAGTTCGACAGCATAATGCATTTATACTTTGTTGTTTCGAGATAATGTCAATATTTGGAGCACACCAGGAAATCTAAATAAATCAAATTCTTTTATTTATCGAGAGCCAGTTAAAGAACCACAGTACTTCCACAGAAGACTAAACTGATATCCTGTACAATATCAAGGCCTGTGCAAATTGAAAACCTTTTACAAGAGGTCGGCAAGCAAGCCCACAGTTCCATGTGAGCTAATAATAATAACAAGTCATTCGCCTTGACGCACGACGACCAGTGAGGACAGATTATAAGCAACAGCATATGGGTCAAGCGCACAATGTTAAAGAGGCGTAAACGATCAAATGTCAACAAATATGTGCCCATGAATTCAATGCGTATGGAATAATGCGTTTATCTCCATAGGCAATCATGCAACCAAACATATGACATGCGCCCTGTGATAACAAATCAAGCATCAGTGTTAACTTGCTAAGCCGTATATTTCCTATTATGTATAATGTGTTCCGAGCAATACATGATATCTGCATACATGGGATAGGTGATTTGATTAAATTTCATTTAGTTTTGGTATACATGGTATAAGATGTAGTGTTGATATATTTGGATATCGTCAAAAAAGTAAGAATAAGTTAGAGTCCAAACATATTACTCATTGTTTCTCTGAAGTATGGTGAAAAACAGCAATTGTATTGGACAAATGTTCTGCGCAAATAACACACTGACTGAAGTAAACCTGACATTGTGGACGTCATCTATACAGGCACTATGCTATCGTAACTAAATATATTAGTGTGATGAGGTTTCACATGTCATTTAATGACATCATACAAAAAGTACCTCATCATTAAGTTTTCCAGACCTGACTACCAAACGGCTGGCCAGTCATAACCCAGTATGCAATTTACGGCGAATATAACAATACATGCAATTACCTCTTTGGATATGCGTTGTTATCTAATTGCGCTGTTAGGCAAGAGTATTTCAATAGGTTTACGCTACTTTGATTTCAATGTTTGATCATTATTTCACAATATTAACAAGTTTTAATGTTGTGTTTCATATGATGACTTCACATATATTATGTTTCGCTTAACAGCACTACATTGGCAAAAAATCTCACATTGACGAGCATGCGATTTGAGTTTCGTTGATCATTAATCAAAAATGAAGGAAGGAGCGCGCCATCTGTTATTATTGTCATAAGCAGTCCGCCCGTCAGATTGTGTGCCAATACCCACCCACCTCAGTATATTAGCCGGATTATATTGTAATTGTAATAATTTGCTTCAATGTGCAATTAAGTTAACTGCTCGTGAATTGCAACGCTACTTAAATGTATTAGTGGTAGTAGAATATATTAAATAAAGATGCTTCCAATATAAGTAAACATATGTCAATGGAATAAATAATCACTTATGGTAATACACAAAAGTCTGCACTAAAAAACATTTGCGTTTTATTGGCTCGTGCAGCCTCGTTATATCTTATAAGGCATTCAAAACACAACGCATGATTTTTTTAGTTCGGTACTTCAATGCATGATATTTGAGGTATTGCCATATGAACATAAATACAATATTTGAACAATAGGTACCAATATCAATCCTATAAAATTTCAGATTCTGCATACGATCATATAAAATGTTGCCGAATTATTACAGATTCTCCATATTTGGCGAGATCTGGCGCATTATTTAAATCGCTAAACATGTTGAGTATTAGGCAGGTGAGCATTGTGTTTCTTGTGGGAAGTTAGACGTAAAAATATCCGCTCCAGAGGACGCAACCCGAGCCTCAAGTTTTCAAATTGTATTTCCTGCATTGAAATATTTATTTAGCATACCTCATTAACTGAGTAACTTAGATGAGCCAATCACGTAATTCATGCACTGAATGAAGTCATATATATCGGCTATGTAGTGCATTGGGATAAAACTTGTCTATAATAAGTTAATGATGAAATTTGTTTGAGTCTGAAACATCGAAAAAAACAATTGTAGCACTCAAACAACACCGGATTTATGCAATTACCAGATATAAAACTTTGTATCGTGTAACATTTATTTGACTTAAGCAATTAACGCATATATTTCAATGACATAAAATCATTTCTAATTTTACATTCTGCTAATCTTAAGTGCCCATAAACCCGGAAATACGTAATTTGTCTTCTCCACGGGTTCGACGTTTTCATATTGATACAGCCACTGAAGATACTGTAGTGGCTTGCACACTGATCAGCCTGGATTAAATAACCAATATTCTATCGATCAATTAACAATAAGCAGTGTAATGACAGGTGCGACACTCATATAAATACATACAGTACGTTTGTAAATGCTGGTTTGCTTTAAATTTGATAGGACTTCTTTGATACTGTATATCATCCATGGCCAATCATTGTAACAAACTGAAGCTTATATATCAGCGCCGAGGTTTTTTGGGTGGTATTTGCTGACAAAATGCGGTAGGGAAGCCGAGGTTAACACGACCTGCCAGACAGCTTTAATTGGTTGCTCTGTATATACACCATTTACATTGGCGTCAATGCAGTGAAGTAGCAGTCCAAGGGTACTTTGAGTTGGACTCTTGTGATCATACATCTGTTAAACATCTTTACCACAGGGTCTGCCCAGTCGCATGATAGAATGAATGTGTGTAATCGGGATATCAAATGACTAAGGCAACAGCACATGTTGCTGAGATCATTGGCTATATTGAAGTGCCCATCGACTCACCTCATCACAGCGTATATGGCGGCTATGCATACCTGATATCGAAAGCAAAGACTTGCAAATATGGACTCTTGGACAGTAATATACTAACGACGCCATAGCTAAAAAACCTGCATTATCTTGCAAATCGATAAGCACATACAATAAAACTTTTAAGATATTAGTAGATATGAATAAATCACTAAGAATATTGCGACTGCTTACGATACAAAATCGCGACTGAATGCTTAATATGTATTTTGCCGTGGCGATAAAAGGTTTTTACCTGATGTAGAGGAAGCATCTATTATAAGTACTTTGGTTTTGTCTGCAGCTCGAGAGCCATTGTTCAGACAAGCGGTAACAGTTATGAAAGGGAATGATGTCTTATTATCACCATACCATAAGAATGGCCCAGACGATTTGTCGATTTACCTTGTACCTGTTGCTTACAATTTAAGTTATACTGTACATAGGCCAGTAATTTTCACAATCCGAATACTGTGATATCGTATTGTGACGAAATGACGCAAACTGCAAGCGTAGGTTGTCACTAGAAAAACTTAAACTTGAGTGCTTTACTTAGTCTGTTGAATATCAGATGGATCTTTTCGCACAGGATTATAAATGATGTGTCGAGCTTGGAGGTCAAGGCGCCTCTTAACAATTTTTACATCATTTTCTCACAACTAAGACACGCAAAAGCAATTCACGTAGGCCATACGGAAGCTCAGTCTCTTTGGGCAGGGTTTGCATGAGATGACAGGGGTTGTGGCAGGTGAAACGTGGGTAACACGTGTTTCTGTAAAGCGGAGGTCTGCAATTCAGGTCATCTGTGGGGGATCGTTATAGTGGTGCTTAGGCGAATTGGCAAAGTGTTTATTTGGCACTCAACAGTAATATGATCGTTATCCAAAAAGCTCTTTTCCGACAACAGTTATCATGATACGGCTTCGGCTTTTGTCCACATGGCACGACGTAATTGTTTTTATTACGGCCGTATAAATGTTAATTTAATGATCATTATCCATTGACCGTTCTGTATACCTGTATGTTATTTACACGGTGACATGCTTACCTAACCGAAATGTTAGTATCTATTACTAACACTGATGGAGTCGACAAAATTGTCTACACGATTGTATGTTCCCGTTTCACTTATGTTTTTTCCCAAACGTCAAGGACCACGATGGTGTCTAATGGGAGTGCAGTATTAATTTTATAAACCCAAGAGCCTTTGTTGAACTACTACTCAAATAAACCTGCTGCCGTATAAATAAATATCATACCTATTGTAGTGTAGTTTGTACGTAACTCAGTAGGTCAGTAAAAATGATTGACAGCATTGTCAGGGGCAAGACTCATATTTATACAATGTTCAAATGATCCCACATATTGAGTTGATGCATATCACCTTAATACATAAGCTTGAGCAAAGCCGGATAGACCTACCATTGTCAAACATCCAGATGTGCCATATATTATTGATGTCACAACGGACTACTTGGGATTTTGGCATAAAATTCGTTGCAGACTGATTATAGCATATCGATATTATACAAATGGCCAATAATCATGCATACTAAATGTTGTCCTCATCTTGGCGGAGAGCATCAGCAAGATTGCAAATATATTACCATTAAGTCACATGATTATTGTATAGCATAATTCGTGGAAAATGTGTTTGATGACAAGGATGCATATAAACCAACAATTGTTTGCCTGTGTCAACCTCCATATATCTGACTTTCAAACAGTCGATTGGAGGTTATTATCCAATCTATGTGAAATTAGTGCAGACATGTTTAACGGTATAGATGATGAAACATTGTTTTGATTAGTTGGGTGTTAATTGTACACACAAGCTCTTAAAATTGTTATGAAGCTAATTATTTTTCTATGGTACCCGGTATTGTCTCGTGAAATTATTTCCGCAACGTCATCTACAATCGTTACAATGATTTGATTTAAAACAAGCGTATCTCGGGTATCCCATGGATGGCACTGTTATCTTCATGTGATGTTAACATGGTCCTATATTGTTTTGCATACATGGGGTGCATGTTGACATCTCTGCCGACCCTGTTATTGCATATCGTTTTCAAAATAGGACCTGATTAATGGGGCATGATCGCTAGCGAAACTAAACGCTAATGTTACTACCAGATTGATACAAAGCGACGATAGGGACGATGCAAGGACGACACATTGGTCATCACAGTATCTTGCGACTGGTATATGCATGTACACAACTGACTAACGAAGGATCGTTGCGATAAATGCCCAGCTTGACCTTGCTTGATCCATGACAATCGTGAAGAAAAATATTGCATTGGACGATATGTAGCTTGAACATATCCGTATTGCAGGTACTTCAAAGATCAGCAGAATCAGTCAAAACAAAACAATGTTAAAAATCAATTAGCAGCTTATATAGCAGCGATTACTTACTAACCACTTTCTTTTGTAAACTGCAGTAAAATGGTAGCAGATTTGATGCTTGTAAATGATATGCGCATTATCTGGTACACTCCTTAAACTCTCCTATGCAAGATGAGAAATCGGATAGCGACACAATTTTCTGGTGCGATATAAAAATGCTACAACTTTATTTTTATGTACATGTGATCATCGTGCTTGAACCATATGCACAAATTAGCAATTAGAGTGTGCATCAATGGTTTCGGCATACATAGCTGTTTTCTTTTGACGATTTCTATTCTGGAACATTACAATACTCTAAGCAATAATGTATTGCTAATACACTTATCTTGCATGACTCACAGATTGTGTCCTTTGCGACCAGATGCCTGCTGTTATAATTCATGGCCTTAATTAGTAACACCTGAACAAAATATTCACTATGTTTGCTGGAACATTCATATGTTAATTGAATTGCTTTATACTGCCTTGAAGCCCACTAGGTCGCTTCTTGATTAACATTAGCCCTTGAAATTGTGACGAAATCGCAATATTGACATGGGAATGAGATGATTAGATGCATGGCTGCTCAAGCAAAACTGGTTATGCAGGACTGGCTGTGGCAAACGTCATATTTTATTCAATTACTGTTAAATGGCACTGCCAGAACGCGGGGCCAATGACGCCTTTGCAGCATCCATTGTCATGATACAAATATGCCGATCTATATAGTCCTTTGGAGAAATCTCCTATGATTCCCGCTTTCAAAAAGAAAAACATACCAATGTGATATGCGTGATTGCGTATCTGCAAAACGTTTCGTTCTTTCCAACATGAATTCTGTCGCAGTTAGAGGGTTATTTACTGGTGGCAGTTCACGGTTACTCGCAAACAAGCTGTGTGGGACTTACATACTCGAATGGACAATTCATATAGACGCAACTGCTCAAGCAGTGCATGAATGTAGTTTCAGTTACATGTTAAAATGAAGTATGAGTAAAATGGTGATTGCATGACACTTAAGGTAACTCTCCATAAATATGCCAGACGTAAGAGTGTGCTAGACACAAATCATCGAACCCCATCCAAATCAGACTCGTAATTTTGTCAGCACTTCCTAGACTAGGGAGCATTTGCGGAGTAAGTGTCGAAGATATAAAACTAATATATTCGAATATTGGTCTTTGCCACATTTGTCAGGTGGTTATTTGTGTGAAGACAATGCATTCCCAGACGTGGGATAATGTTACTATTGCACATCACTTTACAATAGTAGACATATCAGTATGTATTCTACAACTATGCTTCATTTATATCTGATCTTAGTCCGACTTTATCTATAGTAGCAATATGAACGCTATTTATTTCCTACACGGGTCATTTATATAGCAGTCATATTAATCCATGTGTTACGCACCAATTGTACAGATTATCTATCATTCATATGCACAATAGTAAGAAACTGAAGCATCTAACCACTGAGCAAATGCGACAGTAAAACACACAAAGCAATTGTGTTCGACTACTTCAAATTACTTTTGCATTATCTGGGTTACATGATGGACTTAAGCTAGACAAAATTATCAAATGGTGGTGAACTAAACCACACAATGCCGAAATAGTTTCCGCATGTACTTTTTGGACTACAAAACTTTTTAATGTCATTGCAATCAATATATAGATCCCATAGTTGTTCAAATAGAAGATTCTGATGCAGAGGCAGCCATAGAGAGGAAGCAATTATTGCCAGAGCTCGTATATATCAAACACATACCACTCTGTGTAAAAGATCAACTCATCCCTGAACGTTGTCCTTGCCAAAGCACATATGATCTGTGCAGATCTGATTCTTATTAGGAAGTGCTTTTACAGTTTTCAAAGCCATGCATAATTTGTGGAAAGGATAAATCCATCTAAGATTCTTTGTTCTATTGGGGAAATTGTAATATTTGACATATATTTTGAGCAGTAGAAATAATTTAGATGATTTTCACATAATGTAGTCAAATTACTGAATAAATAATAGGAGATTTATTAGTATCTATTTGTACCGCAGTAAACACCAAAACACTACAGTGTTGCTGTTACTAGATAATATAATTACCTTACATTTCGTATATATCTGGAGGAGAGCATTCATTGCTAATTTTGCCACTTGAAGTGTAATTCGAGACTTTACTTTTCGTACACGTCATACGCATAAAACGTTATCGGAGAGATCAAA
Organism: Urechis unicinctus; assembly: GCA_034190875.2. Classification (NCBI taxonomy): domain Eukaryota; kingdom Metazoa; phylum Annelida; class Polychaeta; order Xenopneusta; family Urechidae; genus Urechis; species Urechis unicinctus. Next base: position 3,964,877 of record CM067348.1, on the reverse strand, counting down.
AGACACGTCAGCTCTCATTAGATGGAAAATGTTCGACTATTCTTGCACAACGGTAAGTAATAAACTTCAATTGAATTTGGATGTAACAATAACCTGTCGCTTATCCAACAGTATATTGTGACTTTATTCATTTACATCATGGAAAGGTGAAGCTAATGGGAATTGATAAAACAGAATCCATACATAAGATCACCAATGACATCTTCTTTGATTGGGAAAATAGTATGATCGTTATCGAGACATTACACGTGTAGTAAGGGCATATGCTGTAGCCCTTTTTGTCACGTTGCAGGTTATGGACCAGAATAGATTTGTTTAGCGACGCAAATATGTCCCAAAATAAATCAATCTTTGTTTAACCACGACACATTTAATGGCATTGTACATTCAGATAAACCTATCGGTTGATCTAGACTGATCACAGTAACATGAAACACATTGCGCGGCAATATATGCGATGATGTCAGCGTCGTCTCTCGGCAGTCTTGCAGTAGATGAAGATGATTCTCTATAGGAAGATGACAAGGCAAGGTATGGTCAACCTACAGATATGTCTCAAACAATGGTTTCATACGATGACAAGCTTGTGCAAAGCGATTCCACACAGTGTACCTCTCCTACACACCTCATTATTCATACTTTGCATGATCATATCAACATTTGGGTGATGTCTTTACTTTTACAATAATGACAAAGATGACTGCCTCATGTCGTATCTTCTGGCAACCTGTCCACTTCAACAGAATGCAAGCATGCTCGTAAGCATGAACTAAACCGCACTTACGGCTCATCTATATCTACCGATTGGGCAATCGTGCCATCCATGCGAACACGCAGTATAGACCTGTGGTTGTACGCTGCGCTTTATTTATCGGTTATTGCCATCTACCGGCATCCTTGCAGCAAGTTACCTGAACTTTTTACGTAATAAGATTACAATAACAAAAATTTTCCAAGGCTTTCCGTGCGTTTTTTTATCAGTTAGCTCCTACTCAACACAACACTGAATGAGTTCAAAAACATTTGCTTATATTTTAGCGAAATGAGTTCTACATAATTGGCCTATTATCTCATCATAGTTCTGAACAAAAACGCAAATTACAAGCAGGGTGGTGTTGATAGCGCAGCGGCACCTGAGTGAGCACTATTCATTGCCATAGCATCGGTAATTAGGACAATGTTTGCTGTTCAACAATGAAAAAAGTACCTTGTAATTAATAACCTTAATGGTTTTGTGCCAGATTTATGACGTTGTTGTGTTATATGTTGGAGTGAATGTTTGTTCAAACGAAGTTTAACGAGTTAAGAAAAAGGGTTAGAACCGCTTACCCTTTTTCCATGGTTTGCCTGACTTTTATTGTGATCTGCAGAAAGATAGGTGGTGGAATGGAAATGACCGCGGATTAGTGAGAAAAAGGTCGACACAGCCATTGAATGTGCTTGAGGAACTAGGGAGCCAATCATCTCATTCCCATGTCAACAGCCGAACCGCTAAGGATTCAAGGTAATATGTAATTATTTCATTAACATATGAATGTACCCATGTGAGAACGCTTTATTAACTTGGCCTGCTATACGTATATATGCTTCTCATGTTTCGCCATGGTGCAGCTTATTTCAGTGCCAGTCTACGAGTTCTACAGGTGCTTGCTGTTCGAAATGAGTCAAGAAATGTCTACACATTGATCCTCGCACGAATGCCATAATATTTGCAAAAGGCGATGTCGCCCATTCTATTTTGCGGCTGATATACAGACCAGTCGTCGTGACCAGATGCACACATTGAACAATAAAGCGAATACATAGTCGACCAGTCCTATAATGCAGCAGAATGTATAAAGGAGGGGGAATAGTTCGAAAAGGATCACGGTCTGCTGTGTTGAATATCCTTCTTAACTAGTATGTATCTTTGCTCCTGTCGCGCTTACTGTAACATTGACCACTAATAGTGTTCTCTGAATAGCTACATTCTAGACATTTGTTTGTCATTGTAAAGTTCCGTATGGGCATTGTTGTGCTGAATGCTTGCAATGTGATACACTATCAGTCCTTATCAACGAACGCATAGAGCTGAGGTGTGGTGGTTGAGAAGCTTCGTGTGAGTTCGATCTTCACGCTGCAATGCATGTACCACTTATCATTTGTAACTACGCAATATTTGATGCCAATCGATGCATGTGACAACAGCTGGATAAGAATAAGTCCATTAAACATTCATCTAGCTCTCACCCTGGAGGTCTATGCATCATCTTCATAATGTCGCCAGTCAAATGTCCCACATGTGCTGCCAAAAAACTCATAATATATGAAACTCATTTAGGGCGAGGGAACTGCACCATATGTATTACCGGAATTAGCAGCTCGCGACATAACCATAGCTGTGTGGAGGTGTGAAAAAAACTCCTAACCAGCTCCTGAACAACACATCAAAGGCTTCTAAAACACCTGGTAACTGTGGTTGAATATTACACATTTCTATGCATATCAAGATGAACATATCGCCGTTTAACAAAAATGTGTACCAGAATAATTTTCGCCTGTGGTGCGGGCTGCAGATTAATGTTGTGAATGCATATTTTACTGATGCAAAACATGTCTCAGCACCAAGTCATCTGAAATGGTCCTTGCGCGGTTGAGTTCAACCTATTGGTGCTTCATAAGCGTCTAGTTGTGCACCGTTTATCATGCATGCAGTTCTCGATGGACATTAGTTTGGGCTAAAGATAGTTAGTGACATGCTCTCAGAGATGCAACTGCATGCTTTTAAGATTTAGAGGGAATTATTTGCGTGCCATACGTTGGTGTTATAATGACGGAGAACAAAACATTATTCGCCACTGCGTATCCAGATTCTATGCATTCCATTTGTTTCCGGACTTAGATGCTTTGCTATAACAGAGCGACGGTTGTACACACAATATGAGTACTCCTGATCAGCATTGGGTTACAGGGAGTCACTCACATTACATGCTACCTTCTAATAATTGACTGCCATTGTTGACCATGCCAAACACAAGGACCAGGTGCGTTGTTATGTTGTTAATTAGTGTACATAATGTTATTGGAAGAGTGTCAATCTTAGTGTTACACCAGTAGCTAACTATCCTGTCAATGTGTACCAAATCAATCATGCACCGCTTACATTCATGCAGCCATCAGAGTAAACAGAGCAAACGCTAATATTTAAAGATAAATACATGTTTTGTACTTCTGTTATCATTGTTTGCCAACGAGCACAAAGAACAAGTTTGACATCACAAATGCATTGCAATCGAATATGGGTTACCTTGAAGGCGTCTCGTTCAACGTCAGAGGCTGGTGGTGTCACATTTATTGCACGCCTTCCATATCACACAAAGTGTTCACCCGCATATGTTGCAATTGATATGAATGTTTACTGAAGGAATGCTGGCATCAGTAAATTCTTCTACAATGTGATAAGATCTGATAGAGTATGGCGTGACTATAAGACAACATATCGATCCATTCAACTAAATAAGCAACGTTATATTATTTTGCATGAACAACACGCGAACTTGTCTTTTTGGAGGGCAAATAAACAGAACACTTGCTCTGGCAGCCAAAGCAGTTTTGATCCACTAAGTGAAATACTAATTACTTGGTTTGATGAAGTGTTAGTGGCAGGATATACGATAGTGCTATTGTTCAATACCTATGTAGGTGCTACCATCATGTGTTTCTGATTTGCTAGCAAAAAAAGCAGAATTTACCAAATCCTCGCCTACATAGGCTGCTGCTTAACATGGTACAGCAAATGTTAGACACTCCCTAACCAAAACAATAATTAATCTTATAAAAGAAGTGCCCCTAAGAACTACTCCCTATTGATCCAAGTGCAGGATTCGGTAACAAATAAGATATATACTGATATAGTCTTTGTTCGTCGACCTTATTCCGTGGTTTTGTCAGGCTTCCGATTGCAAGGACCTAATAAGCACATGCACTACCACCCGAGCAACGTTACCAAGCCTATGGTATGGAGAACATTTAAGAGAGATGACAAATGCAGAGATCATCAGCTTGTAACAGTGACTTGTTACTTTAGAACCGTGCCGTTCATTTGCATACGTCCTTCACTTAATGGTGGTGACAACAAAACAAGAACTACACTGTGACTCAATGTACCTGTGCATTTAGGTCAACTAATGACAGAGGTCGTTCTGCCGTGTGTTTTTACACTCTGAACTGCAATGATTGGCAATTTGCTTCCAGGGGTAACCAGCAGTTTGGCTTTGCCAGGAAACAGATTGCCATCGGTATTTTAGTTCAAGTATGTCATGAGTGTTGGTCCGTATTTGCTCGTAAGCACTTCATATCTGTGGGAAATAATCATGATTTCCTTCAAGGTCATTGCGACCTATTTGCAATATGGCAATCTTAAATTGGCCATATGTTACAGGCTCACAATGACAGTGGTTATGCGGCTATGCTGCTCAAACAGATTTATTTGACACGTATTCTGGGAAATGATTGGCAATAATTCACAGTCGGACTTGTACCTATGAGACAATAAGCCAGATGAATCGTGTTAACCCGCTTACATCTGTCCGTTTCATTGCTAAGTGTCTGTCACTTATCTTTTAATTCGCATATGAATTTACGTAAGTGTCAGACACATGTCGTTCAACCGAATTGCAGTTCCTTGCAATACATATGACTACTTGATTGGGTTAGATATGAATTCTAATCATTTTGCAGATGCAATGACAATTCATACAAGATGGCGTGATCCAGCGTGAGTATTATAAACGAACAACAAGCAGCCATAAGCGACCAAGATTGTCGCAGTTATGACAAACGGAACGTATATTTGGTCTTTTTACGATTTGAATATCCTGTCAGCCTCCTCAAAAGATACATCCATCGTCTTAGCGCGTGACACCATGAAGGAATATCATTTAGGCCACAGATGAAAACTAATGACCATGCGACGGGATTTTGCTGAAGTGGTTAATAAGGTGTTATCAATAAGATTTCCTATGACGTTAACGCTACTTGATATTGAGCACCAATGCTACTGTTTGTCTTGAAATCTCTTTGGACAGCTCACAATGAGACGAATAAAAGTATAGCTATTCTTGTTTCACTTGCATGAAATTCCATTGCAACTCATCAGCCAAAATCAAAATACATATGCCTGCTGAATGTTCACTGGTTCTGGCGATGCTGAGTTTGAGGTATTTACATTTAAATTAGCTTATTGGACCTCTCCTGCCTACACCACGCTGAATGAGTAATGAGCTCACGCGCACCGCCGGTTATTGTCACTAATTGCTAAAACAATTCTCTTTATAATTTTGAACCACCAAGACCCAAATACATTCGTCCACGCAATATCGTTGCTGGTATAAAGACAAATAGATCGGTCTACCCGAACAACCCCTGGTGTACAGATTGGACACCGTAACGCTAGTATAATCAGCCCATATGCATAATCACCATCTAGCTAATAGAGCGATTTAAGACAATAAAACAACTCTATTAAAATGATGCTATTTGCAACCGAGAACAAATGGTTATCGTCCACCAGAGTGCCTGGAACGATGCGGTCATATAAGCTGAAAGACGCATCCAAACTAACCTTCTTTTACTTAATCATGCCATTTGTTATTCTTGTCCACCCATTTGGTATTGTAGGTGAGGCTTTTGCCGATTTAAATCAAAGTAATTTGCAGAGAAATGGACACACGATGGTAAGTTATCAGCACAGCGCTCCATCGCTGGACGTCAGCTCTTAACTCGGATGATTGGCATCGCTATGAATGGCTATAACATAACACTAAAGTAAAACACTCTTGTGAGTAACAGGTTACTCCGAGGTTGCTAAATCCGTCCGTATTTAGAAATATCTGTGTAAGATATTAGTAACAGATGCCCGGATTTAGATCGATGCATACCAAGCTAGATATGAATTAAGGAGTACTGTTATCTCATTGAAATATATGCTTGGATTAATCAAATACTTGTAATTATATAAGTATATTCAATGTAACCCGATATAAAGCGCCATAGCAAACACCGCAAACTATGATAATAAAAGCACTTGACGTCACATGCGAACATTGCGAAGCCACTCAAACGGATGATAATATTGACTTATATTAATTATTATTATATCATGCTATCAAGTATTGTCACATATCAATGGCGTAAAAAACATTTTTACTGGTGAGCTCATTGATATCTTCCCGAGCAGAAATTTGTACTCTCTCCCCTTTATGCTTTGATTGGCAGTAATAAAACTGAAAAGTAGTACTGGGTTAGGAATTTTCAATGTATAGTGCTGTTACTTCCATAATACATAATGAACCTCGGTTAACAGCTGTTCTACAACGTGAAAGTCGTTGGCAAACTGGTTGCTTACATAGTATCAGTAATACAATTTTAACTTATCGCATGAAATATGACAATCGTTGATATTGTCCACTCATATCGGGATGCAAAAGAATCATACAGACATTGATAGAGCACTCTGAAAAAACTGAAATTAGATTACGTATGACGACAAAAATCTGGTTTAGATGAGACCTTCCACACAATTATTGGAATAACGTTACTCACCAAATGTAATAACATTTGGTGTGACGTTATGTAAAGGGTGATTGGTTAAATTGGATAGAAAATACAGAATTTATCAAATAATTATCACGAGGTATTGATGGCATTCACAATATTTGAAAACGAACTGGTAGAACTATATCGCTTTTGATCTAGTTCTAAATAAATCTCCTTAAAGCGATATGACGAATACGTGCGTTGGGGGTGTTTGCTGTTCAAATGTGGTCAGCTGGCCAGCTGACAACACTGAATAAGACGTCTTATACCGTGATGTTTCCTTTAAACTATAAAGTATGTTGCATCGGATATCTAAATGTTATACCCCTTTGTTAACCATATCCTCTAAGCAAATCAAACGGTGAAAATATATGAAAGCTATTAAGACACATAAAACCGTGCAGCAATTATCAAATGAGACTGTGCACCTCACCAAAGTCAAGCTACTAATTGCTCTGCTAGATGAGGAATCTTTATCCCAGTACATCGTGGTGAAGCATACGGAATGCAATATATGTTAACAATGTGCAGAACGAATGAGTTATTTCACCTTATAGGAAGATATATTATACTTTGTGGCACTTAGAGCTAGCATTAGATTATGCAAATGAAAACGGTCGAATGCCATACAATGTCCTATTCCATTGATGAATGTCATCCAATTTAAATTTGGTGACCACCAAACCGCGCGTTTGAGTCTTATCAGCCCAGTTAATCTTACAAATGATTGCTTAATCAGGACGGTTGGATATGTACTAATATGTACCACCAGATCGTAGTGAGCCTGAAACAGTGCAACTCAATACATCGTAGCAACAATTCACAGTAATGCGCAAGGCCTTTAACACATGGGAATAGTTTTTCATATTCCAGATAACCACACGTCTTTCTGTGAGTTGTGCACTACCATGACAACAAATTGCGCTGAACGACATCAAGAATATCATCCAAATGCGTTTACTGTGTTTCCTTCTTCACAAAGATTTCAAAGACACCTCAGGAAACATATTTTCATTTGACAACATGAGTAGTTACTGAGAGTTGTCATGCATTGTCGGTATATTGGCTCGCAAATAAATACAAACCTCTTATCCAGTTCGACTGAGAATGATGCGAAGTAAAGCATCTTGATTTTCGGGTTTTGTTGAGAATTTTCAGCCATACCAAACAATGCACTAAATCCCGTGTAAGTGGCGGTGGTAAATAAAGGCATATTATGCCCTTCGTGTCGCAGTTACTAAAGGCATCGAATTACATATTGCTGGAGGTTTTCTTATCAAAAGATATTGTTGCCTGGTTACCCAAAGACTTGTGCGAAGCTGGGAAACGCACTCATACACTTGATTATAATAGCCAGATGACGCCATGACTATATTATGAGATACTGTGATCTAGTGTATCTGCAAAAAGTTCATTAGCCACGCGTTCATGAATTAATGCACGTATGGGTATAAAAAAAAACCCGAGTTTAGACAGCATATCGAAATTATCTGTGTAAAATAGAGGTCGTCGCAATTAATTAAAAATAAAACTTTGGTAATGAACGTTCAAGCCACATGCAAAAGCGATGGGAAAGTCGGAAAATGCAAACACCGTGATGATATTGTGCTAAAAGCCATCTACGCCGTCTACTGACTGAAGCAGTATGAATCCGACGCCATTTAATGGAGATGACCAAAGATGGATCACATCCTGTCCTATTCATTTCCGCCTGGTCGGGTTTTTTTGTATCCGGATTAGACTTTGAAATGTTACCTATTTTCGTAACACTTGCATTATGCAAATGCGTTGTACCTCCTAGAATAAGCCATATTAGCATTTATATTCGGTAGGTGGATAGGTAAGTGTTATAACAACCTCAACATCACGACCTTTAACTTATTTGACTTTATGTTTTGTCTTCATAAATCCAAAAATACGTATGCCTTCACCACCGGTTCGACATTGCCATGTTGATAAACAACTGAGGATATTATAGTAGTATCCAAACTGATCAGTCTAGATTAAATAACTAGTCTTCAGTCTGTCAGCGAGGCACTTCCCGCAATCAAAGCTGAATTCTACAAAGAGCAGTTGAATGGGTCAAATAAAGCAATGTTGCAAATTTACCAAGAAGCCATTTTTGTAGCAATTGTTTACAAACTACTCTCTTTTGTAATATGTTGGTATATCATTTAGAGGGCAGACGTTTTGACAGTTAATGGACTGTCCAATGCTACTAACGCGATAAATCTAGCTAATTGCGATACAATCATCTGGTGCTACATAATTTTGTTTCGTGCATGAGTCATATGCAAAAATTGGAGTGTGCATTATGGGCGTTGGTATAAATTACTGCTTTCGCTTGACGTTTCATTCTGGAACCTTGCTATACTCTCGGCAATAATATTGCTGCCGGGCGTTTTCGGTCGTAATGTACTTATCCTACATGGCCCACAGATTGTGTTCTGTGCTACCAGATATCTGCGTTTCATGATCATATTTAGTTATGCAAGACAAACTAATCATGACACACATTAACTCATTATATCGGCCCCACTGTGGGTCAGAGGGTAACTTCGGATGCAGAATCAGCCGTAGAGAGGAAGCCATTATTACCCGAGATCTTGTGTGTCAAACACACTAGCTTTTCTGCTGCAGGATCAAACCACCCCTAAATGTTTTCCTTGCCAAAGCATATATAATCCGAAGCACATTCTCATCAAATGTGCTCATCTGATTCTTATCATTGGCGGAAACGGTGAATCTATCTAAGCCGCCTGGCTTAATTAGAGAAATTATATTATATTACAGACGTTAATCAATAGTTATAATTCTAATGATTTTCAAAATATCACTTAAAATACCGGAATAATTAAGTTTAGTTTCCGTGTCATAATTTTTCATTCGTGCCGCTGTAGGGACTAACAACACTTGCGTGTTGGTGTTTGCATAATCCTATGATTACGTTACCTTTTAGTAATGTAATTATTAATGGCATTACATGTAAAATACGTTCTGAAACACACATCGATTGATCTTGAGTAACATGAAACATAATGTGCGGCAATATATGCAACGATGTCAGCGTCGTCTTTCGGCATTCTTACAGTGCATGATTGTTGATGCTCTAGCGGAAGGTGGTAAGGCAAAATAAATATCTCTTACACACCACGTTATTTATACTTTGCATGATTATGCCAACATTTGGGTGATTACTTTTCTATCCAAATAATATTAAAAATGACTGTCTCATGTCGTATCCGCCGGTGACGTGGCCACTATATGAGAATGCTAGCATGAATTCAACTACGGCTCATCCCTATCTACATATTGAGTAATGTTGCCATCTAAGCAAGAACACAACATAGACCTACAGTTGCTCTTACTTTGTCTACTGGCGCCATTGCAGAACGTTACCTGAACACTTGACGCAACAAGAACGTTATCAGAATCATCCATACAAGTTGGAACATGTCTGAGTTAACAGTTTACACTAAGTCGACAGAGGGATTAGCTGTTACTCTACTGTTAGAACCGTTGCTACACCTATGAGCATACATACGTATACGGGTAATCAGCACAAATGACACTATGTAGTGTCTTCTATTCTACAACGATAATATTATGTTATAGTTTAATAATGTAGTTTACGGGAAATAATATATGGCAAAGCCTATGACACGTCGTGCGTTTGAACTTGCCCAGATGAATGCATTTGTCAACCAATTTGATGACCAGTTGATACAGCACATCATATGGATATCTACCATCTGGTTCGTCGTGTATATCTTCACAACGCCCATCAATGTAGTAAATGTGGCTACAGTGGTCGTCATCCATGCAGGTCACATGTTAGTGTACCAGCAGGATGCGAGGAGTCTCATGATATTTCATTTGCAACTTTAATCAGAGTAAAACGTTCATTGTTTCCTTATGCTAATAGAATTACTGTTCGTATTTGAAGTTACAATACAGCTGCTTTCAATTGAATTGTGATCTAAAAGGGTATTATTAGGCGCAAATTGTCTGTATAATCTTACCACATTAAGTTGTATGATGCCTAACATAGTATTCGGGGTACCTTGTATGAATGGATGCATTTAATACTAAAAATGTTGGACGCATTTAAACTTGCAAGAGCATTTTTGTCTCATTAATAACACGACGGCATCTTAGTGAGCACTGTGTGTTGCCGAACCATTTTTATAACAATCCACATTCTAAACGAAAACAGTACGGTGTCATTAATGACCTCAATGGTTAGGTGTCAGATTTATGACGTGGTTGTGTTATATGTTGGGGTGCATGTGGAATCAATCGAAGTTTTCACGAGCAAATATTAATTCTTTTCCCCTTTACAATGGTTTGCCTGACTCATATCGTCACCTGCATCAGGTTAGGTAGTGAGACAGTCGGGTTACTCGACGACATCGTTCCATTAGAAAATGTTACTGCTTATTGAGTCCTAATTGTGCGTTATTGTTGGAAATAAGTCTAGAAAGGTTCAAATAAAGATCCGCGCACGAATGCAATAATATAGGCCAAGAGCGATGTTGGCCATTCTGTTCTGGTTTTGATATACAGACTAGTCATCGTGACATATCTAATAATCAAAACATTTGACGTCGGAGATTAAACACTGTGAGGCCAGTGAAACAGATGACAAATATTAACTAATTGTCAATGGTGCATTTCGGCTTGTTTTCTCCGGAACAAAAATGACCACTATCTGCCCTCCCACCGACTTTCTAATCATTTTAACTTCCATTTTCTTAAGAACTGTTTGACGGCGAAAGAGTCGACGGCATGCTAATTGGTAATATAATCCAAATAATAAATGTTGAACTTATCGCATCAAATTTGATAATCGCTGATGTTGTCCGATTATATCGAGATGCAGAATACATGGTTATGCAGCTTAACAATCACAACGACAGCGTTTGATACTTACAGCAAACCATTCAAGGAATGCTAAATACCATCGAATATTGCAACTTGCGCAGGCGAGGAATGCATTCCAACATTAGGTATGTGCGTTGAATGTTTCTAATGCGCCATTAAAATAAGACCTTACACAAGCTATTTCAAACGGTCCGATTATCGATATCGATTATCGAGCCGATTATCACATGAATTGATATGGGCAGGTCACCACATGGATCGATATGAGCATGTCATCGGATGGACCGATATGAGCAGCTTATCACATGGATTAACTGCTAGATGTTGGGCGACTGTATGTCGACCACCATTTGTTGAGCTAGTGAAGCTGCTTTATCACGGTATTGTGAATTGACACCGGGATCGATCAGTCGGAGATCCTACTTATATGTTGGCAAGCATGTTTACGTTCCATTAAATCCTATCGCACTAATGCATTGATGTCCTATTCCTCTATCATATTGGTCTTTAACCAGCCTTATCAGTGAGTGACATGAAGGAGAAGTTTTATCGAGATTTATAGGGATTACAATTGTAGTATTTAGATGAGAAGGAATGTCAGCCATAGGCCCTTACCATATTGATACCAGGGATAACCTGACATCGCATATATAATATAACATATCGGATGAATCTAGAGCCATAAGTTGTTGCGACTGTGAGACCTTTAAAACTGTGAATTCCTTCACGTTACTTACATCAATATCCATTGAGCTGCTGATTTACAACCACAATAACTGTATTATATTGGAGTTTTGTGTCGCAACCTCCTTGGTGTATCGCTTTTTATCTGGTGATATATAGACCTCATTTAAGCGATATGACGAGAACGTGCGCTTGGGTTTATTGTTAATTAGATGTGATGATAGGAAGTTTTGGTCGCTTGTGAAAGGTCGGTTGACGTTCCACTGGCACCATCTGACCAGCGAACAAAACTAAACAAGAAGTCTTATATCTTTAAACCTATAAACTGCTCCGCTTGGTATCTTAATGTTACGCTCATTTAATACCGATAGCCTCTTATAAATCTAACGGCGGAAATAAATGAAATATATTTGGGTATAAAACAGTGCATCGATTGTAAAATGATAGTGCGCAGGACGTCCAAGGTTCCTTTATTACATGCTCTGCTTAATATGGCATGCGTAACCCAGTACATTGTGCTGAAACATTCTAAATAGATTATTAAGTTACAGTTTGCAGAAATTACGGGAAATATCATCTTTTGAGGTTGAGATCTTACTATGTAAGTCATTAAACTTGAAAATATTGTGTGCGTGTTGTGGATTTATCTGAGCGCAGGATTTCGTAACAAATGAGCTGAATTGACAAGGAAATAAATAGATTATATCCCTGTATCCCTGTGCATCGTATGTGGCTGTGGCAAGCTTCCTCCTCCAACAGATCGGCAAAACATTTACTCAGCACAAAGCACCACTGTCTTTTATATAAAGACGCAGAATATATGTATATATAGCACTGTATATATATATATATATATATATATATATATATATATATATATATATATATATATATATATATAGATATATATATAGATATATATATATATATATATATAAGATATATATATTTTAAATATATATATATAAATGTATATATATAAACAGAAAATATATATATATACATTTATATATACATACATATATATATACACATATATTTATATATATACTTCTTTCTTATATATATATGTATATATATAGATATTATTATATATATATATATATTTCGGTATATATATACATATATGTATAAATATATATATATATATCTACATATATATATATACATATATATATATATGTATATAAATCTATAGATACAAATATATATATATATATTCATATACTTATATAAACATGTATATATAGATATATATATATAAATATAGATATATATGTTTATATAAATATATATATGTATATATTTATATTTATATATACGTATATATATATATGTAAAAAAATTTAGTTGTATATATATATATGTATATATATAAATATATATTTATATATATATATATATATCTATATATATATCTCTATATCTCTATATATATATATATATATATATATATATATATATATATATATATATATTGCCATCCTATCAACGCTGCCATCCAATTGTGACGGAGACGATTGGTTGATGGAAATGGCATGAGGAGCGACTGATTGCGGTGTTGGATAGTGCCCTGATAGCTTGCTGGCTATTAACTCCCTTTGTGACCTTCTTCCATGATGCGAATATGGATAAATCTAGTTAGCCCACATAGTTCTGTTTGTTGAACTGGCCTGCTTCAGTTGGTTCAACATATGGATTGTAGCATTCGCTGAGGACATGACGCAAGTAGTAGCCATGTGATGTGCGTCACTATACCGACAGTTTGAAGAACATGAAGTATTGCCTAACCAACATGTCTGGTACGGGTAATGAAGAGTGCTCAGTATTGTCAATATACTATGCCTTATCCATTGAGATGATTTAAATCAGCACGCGGTTTTCTTAGAATTTTAATCTGGTATCCAAGAACGATGCAGATCTTTGTTGTATCCCCATGTAAGTAAATGTTGCATCTGCCGCTTAAAACAAGACGGTTAAGACGAATAATATGACATAATGTGACATACAGTTTAATCAATACGGTAAGGGAAATAATTGTGCAAACAAAAAATTTATCAGTCTTGTCTAAGATGAAAGAAAATTAATTACAAAATATTCGTAATAATATAAATGCTGTTTTTTTGTTTTAGCTTTACAACCTTGTCAACTCACCTAGAACTAAACTGAAAGGAAATCGCATTTTCACAGGCAGTTGTGACCAAGTAGAATAGTTGGCTTATCAGAAGACCACCGTATACTTTCGTGATTCTTTCTTCACCGTATGAAGATAAACGTTATGCTGTATAAATATGCGCCGCGTTTGTATGTTGTGCGTTTTGCTTGAGGGAGAATAAATCTGCTTGAGCACACCAGAGTTATAAGACGCAAGTAATATAGGGATATTGCATACAATATTACAATATAGAGTGCAACTTTAATTAATTATCCAGAACAGCTACCATCATTAGAGATTGAGCTACACCCAGCACGCACAATCAGTGTTGACATCAAATCTCTCGCACAGTCATTTTGGTATTGAATGATGAACGCACTATTTATCAATGCCACAATACGTGAATTGATTCGAATATCGGAAAACAGCTTTGGTTTCTCGTAAATATAATTGATATGATACATCCGACTGGTGGTTGCAGGACTATCTATATCACACGGTGGAGCTCATCACGCGTGATGCACATACTGCCCCAGATATATATCACACGGTGGAGCTCATCACGTGTGATGCACATGCTGCCCAGGATATATATCACACGGTGGAGCTCATCACGCGTGATGCACATACTGCCCCTCTGCTTTTATACCGAGGAGAGGTATCTGCAAACTGTCCTCTTGCGCTCACATAGATTCGTCGTATACAACATCAAGCATTCGTGATCAATTAAATGCCACAATAATAGCCTTAATCAACGATTTTTGCGATGTTGGCTGCATTCTGGACAACACTAGCATGAGAGCCTGTACGCACCGCCATATAATATAAAAATCTTTTTGGTGCTTGTATCTTTCCCATTACTTGAATTACATCTAAGTAATTTGGCAACAATTAGGGCCATATATCCACTACTCAATTGCCCAACAACATCTTGATCAAACAGCGTGTTATGTAAATATATCGATGTTGCTCTTGATTATACATTGCGGGACCAGCCCATTGTTTACCCGTAATCGAAGTAGCTAGATGAAATCATAAATAAGTAGTTATTTCAGCGACCACTATGAACAACGCTCAGCGATGCACTTTCAATATCGAGGCTATTAAATATTTCCCAGTTGTGTTTAATGGAAAAGCGTGGGTAAATTATTGAACCGAATCACAACACAGTGTACCCTTTCATTGATTTATGATCGATATAGCAGTCAGTCATGTAAGTGTAGTTAATCAAATTGAAGTCTCATCCAATAAATGGACGCGATAAGGAGTAAACCTACATTATTTACAATATGCAATCGTTTTGTACGCTATAACGTTGTCTGCAATCAGCCGATGATTATGCCAGATACCAGGCATTCATTATATCGCATGTATTAACACAAATAACAAATACATAGTTGGTGAATGATATTGAGAAAATCGCAGTTACAACTTGTCATCCATTCAAGTGCGTGTTTCCCATTACGGTTGTCAGCGATAAGCATCCATACCCAGGGATTCTCCGAGCAAAACGAGGGGAAAAGCTAAGATAAATCGTCCTACTGTTACACAAATGGTGATCGACAACCAGTTTTTTATGCAAGGCATTGCGAATTCGCTCAGTTTGTCGTAGCGATTCGGCGTAATTGATTTAATTTATCATGTTTGCAGGAAGCTTGTTATTACGATATTTGTTACTATATAACCATACACAAAATTATATAATTGCATCAAGGAACGGATTGCATATTCAATCATATACGTGCAATGATTTTGTTTGCAATAAGGAATAACAATTCAACCGATGTGTGAAATGACATATTGGACCTGAAATAGAGTAAGCATACTGCAATTCATACCATTGTTACAAAATACGTGCAAGTTGTTCAAATACCAAGCAATTTGTCAAGTATACTGCAAATACCAAACAATGTGTGTCGCACATTTAAGTCAATTCTTATGCAAATTATAACATCCAGGATTTAAATTGACAGACGCTTTCCAACTTAACATTGAGAACGAAGTGGAGCAAATGGATCAATCGGAATGCTATTTGTCTTATTGATGCAGAAAGGAATGTGCAGCCAATCATTCTCCTGGACGATCATATTTAAGGACTATTGCCGCAAAATGCCTATATGGCGAGCACTGTAAAGAGATCTATAACAAACGGATGGATAGTAAATGCGTTGTTAGCGCCATGCAATAACTCATCACCGATGCTGTGTGACCTATGTATAGCAGGAATCATGATAGTGCCTTCGATCCCACACAATCGTAATCGGGACAGAGCATTACTTTAACATTCGGGGTTATTTGCAAAGCTTTCTCTTTTCTTTCAAAGGCAAACAACCAATCACTCAAGAAAACGAGATGTCTTGCTGATGCAGATACTAATGTCAATAACCGTGCATTAGCCAAATCTCATACACAGACACTATGCTTAAGCACCCTGATTGAAAGCAACTATCCAGATCACCTTCGCGTTGCAAGTCGTTAGTACATAAATGTCCATAATTAGCGCTATATTGAAAAACAAATGTCTAGTACTTAGCTATTCATATAATATCATATATAACCATTGTTCCAAAGTAAGGATCAAGGCGCAGCAATTAATAACAGTTTATTTAAATATTTAACACAACGATAGTACAACTTCTATATTTTCCTCTCTCTCCTTTCCGACGATTTCAATGCATCATTATGGTTGCAGGATATAGCAACGAATATATAAAGTTAATTAATAGGCTCATAAGACACACCGACAGCGGTATTATCTAACTGATCGGCTCCGCATTCCCTCTATTCTTCAATGTAAGCTTTAGGCCACAATGAGTGGCCAATATATATCAACAGATTTAGTCATTCCTTTACTTCTTGTTATAGTGTTACTTCTGGACATCTGCTACAGCAATATACTGGCATGACTAGTACAATTCTTCCCATGCAAATAGCGGCATAATGATACAAAACGAGTTCCCACATTATTATAGCAAGCCAATGTACTTGCTTTGTACGTTGGTATATTCATATTGTAATGTAATGGTTACATATTACCTAGAATCCAACTTAAGTGCATTTAGTTAATCCTGGCGCAGGAATTATCGACGTAGTTACAATATTGACATGTAAATGAGATAATTAGCTCCCCGGTGGCTCAAGCACATGCAATGACTGCATAGGTCTTTATCTTGCAAATGTGCCGTTATTTCCATCAAGCATTTTTATATCGGTAATTCAGAACAGGACATAGGCAACCTTCCTGGTAGAATCGCACAATCGGAATAGCTTGGCTATATTGCGTATCCGTAGTTTTTTAAACCATCAAAATAACTTTAAGCTTTTGTTGTAATTTGTACCTGCCTACATCGATAATCTCTAACAAAGAATAATCCGCTGTTTGCCATTACAAAAACTCTTGGCAAATTAACACGCATGTGAATGACTGAACAAGAAAAATAATGCGTCTATAATGCATGTTATTATGCATTTAGACTAACAAATATATTCATTGTGCTGCTGATGATAAGCAAGTCAGTGTCTGTCGCAAACGCAGAGGGACGTTTTATTGTAGTTTTGAAGGCTTTCAACAGCATCATTCTGAAATACGTTGTCTTCTATATGAATCAGAAACAATTGGACAAATATAAAATGATGCCATGCCCTGTTATTGTCTATGACCTTTTTGCTTGATCAGATTATCGACTGTGGTTATTCAAAATGAATCGCCTGTGCAGTCATCAATGCATCAATCATTTACCACTCTGTTGTTTGCATCCCAACGAAGTCACACTTGTACAATTACACATTACCATCCCAACGGACATATCACTCCCACCAAAACGAGCCACTCTAATAATGTTTGCAAACCATATGGCTAACGTATAACCTACTATAGGGACGCTTTCACTCACACTTTCTTGGTCAACCAACAGCCACAGATTAGTGATGTTGCTTCGAATGTTCCATATATGCTGACGGGGATCTGAATTAAAAAGCGAATGATGTTTGACGCTAAATGCAATGATTGACGATTTGCAAAAGAAAGCCACATATAGCCACATGTGGTTGAGGAACCAGGCATCTAATCGTCTTATTCCTATGTTAATATTGCAACGTTGTCACCAATTTCTACACTAGTGCTAATCACGAATCCAATAGTCAGAGATAAATAGCATTTACATGTGAATGTACCAGCGTATATAGGGCAATTTGGTCCAGCCTTACTAATGGAGGCCCAGAGGAGTGACGCTGAGAGTCATATAAGAAAGGTTTATTGCAGCATTATTATTGCTTTGTGTATAGCATTATTCCTGAATGTTAGCATCACTCTTATGGAGTAATTTTTGCTATATCACTCTAGAATCTGCACATTGGATACACTTGATAGTCTGATATAGCTATTAAGCATTTCTTCGTCAGCCCAGTTGAACCGTTGTTTTGATTTATCTGAACATCAACTCCTAGGCAGAATATTGTATTTGAATGAATAAACTGGAAATGTGTTCATTTTTACACTTCCAAATGCTACCATATGAATAGCATAGCAACGTGGTACACAGTAGCATATAGAGAAGTAATTGGTAAACACTCAAAGCTTAAGTAGCGGCTTAGTAAATTTAATGTCTTGCCTGTGTTGAATAATGCAACAGCTTTGTAAAATATGGTGCTGATTAAGGGCACGATTTGCTGAATATCTAAGTTACAGACCTTTTCTTGCCAAACATTATGCTTATATACAAAATTAAACTATCGAATGTTTTCAAGCAACTTTGAATGCATACACAACACCAGGGGATAGGCATATTAAGTTTACTACGCGGAATAATTGGGGAAGTTGCAAACCACATTTAACGTATAGACAAAATGGAAATTACATAAAAGCTGCGATGTGAATTATATCATGTCAGCACTCATACCTAGTGTCGTTTCGTTCGCTACTATCTTAACGCTGATATTAATAATAATAATAATAATATTGATTTCGTACGCAGGGTACATTCAACTCACACAAAAAAAGCTCTTAATACAGAAAACAAATTAAATCAGTATTACATCGAACAAATGTTACCTATAATAACATGAAAATAGCGCTTGTTTATGATTGGAAGAAAACTTATACAGCACCAATCTATAGCTATAACGTCGGTCATGAAACTATTTGACCGACTCTTTGACCGACTACTATATAGCGCATAATTTGGAATACAAATTTGTAAAATTAATGGTAGTATGAACAAAATTCATAAGCCTTCCATGCAGATGTGTCTCAGCTGAAACATCATCACAGATGCAGTGAAACAAATGATTGTGGGATTTTGAGGTCATACCCATGAGCCGACGAATGGCCCTACACAAAGCAGCATAAAACAATTATCCTGATGGAAATTCCAACAACTGGCTACAATTTATGTCGCATAAATACCGAGGCATAATAGCACTTGCTTATGAATAAATTCAAACGCCGGTAGAAATCTGCCACTGCGACATATATGCGTTCCCTTTCTATTCCGACTCCTATAATCTGTCAAAGTTTATGAATTTTGAAATTGTATATAACCCGACTAATCGATTGTCGAAGGCTTTACTGGCATCCAACAGCAAAATGTGAACATACCCATCACCGTAACGATAATATGATATGATTTAATTAACAACTAATGTACATTGGATAGTCGAATGGGTTTTTTTAATTACGAATCTGAGCACATAACATTCATGTTACTATCAAAGAGCTTTTCAATGATGCTACTAAGAGCTAGTTGTGGCCGCAAAAATGCTTTTTGAGTGGGTAGGATACGATATGAATAATAATTAACTATTGCACCGTTCATCCAGCTGCACCGTTGGTTCCATCCTCACGGTTTTTTTAATCCTCACGGTTTATATATCGGCATATTTATAATCTTCAATTTGCAAGGTACCAACACCTTCGATTAGGATTATCATCGGAATATTTATGGTTAATGATCAGAACAATTCGGCAAAGTTCAAACGGGTAATCGATTGAGGATAATAATCTGTGCAAAACCAGAACTCGTCATGGTTAATGATCAAGAGGCCATTCGGCAAGATGGATCATGTACGGGTACACAAACAGAATCACGTACGGGTACACAAACAGGTCAGTGGTATAGAAAGTATCTGGGTAGATTTGCTTTCTCAGCTTAACAGTCTTTGCAACTCACTGAAGAAAAAAACCTATTATTCAATCAATGTAAATAGCTTTCCCCATCATGCTGTGGCCCCAAAGAACAATTTGCTTATCATGTGAGGTTCAGCCGATCCATCGGACGCTTTCTAGGTTATCCTTAATGTAATGAAAACATCGATTCTGTACCAATATCCTGATGCATATAAACCAGCATCAAAATGAACTTGCTGACTGAGCCTGACGTGTTTAATCGTGACAGATTTAACAGCTGCGCGCAGCATATAATTGTAGTGTCAGTATGTGGTGCTGACATTTCTTGCACAGCACTGATGGGGGAATGTGAGTTGCTTCAGGCTGCAATACAGAATAATTTAGGGATGTTTCTAATAACTTACTAAAAATCGGTCCAACGGTTTAATGAATGTCATAGCTGAAGCTAAAACAGTGCCGTCTCCAACGAAACGGTCCCAGTTTCAGCGTGGACAAGCAAATGTATAAACATGCACTACCCAAATGTTGTGCATTGTAACTAATTGCCTGGGACATCCCTTGCAGACAGCTAATGTACACTCAGTACATGCCAAATCGGTGATGCAACCAAGCGATACTACCTTAATGATATCAGCCCATACTCATCTATCTCTTTCATGCATTTACATATATTCGCTTTACACAGCATACAGCAAAAGTGCGGGACATTTATTGAAGCAAATCACAACAATATATGCCCTCGCATTAATTTACAGTCGATAGTGCCTCAATATCGTAGGTCAAGTCCATTAAGATGGCGCTTCAATCTAATAGATCGACGCGAGAATTTGGCTATTCTAATGTATCGAGTGAGCACATGGCAGTCGATCATTACGATATGTCATCATTTTAAATGCAGTAAATTATAACGATTCTCACAATCAACTAATAATTTGCCTCACTGCGAAAATGCCAGCCGCAAGCTACATTGGGCATTTCCATCATGTAAGATATCGTTACTCGTACGTTACAATTTCGCGTGGGAAAAAACGCAATGTTTTATTTTTATTGTTTTATTTCCCCAAACATGCGAGCGATTAAATGTCTTTGTAACCATGTGACCCAGTTGTTTGTTGCATGAAAAACAATAACGAACGATATTGTTTTTGTAAAGATTCGACGCAATTAGTGGCATTATATTATGTTCACAGGAGGCAAGAAATTACTAAAGGATGCAATTGGTACGAGATGAGCGATAGTAGGACAGTCATAACATCACACGTTACCCTGAATATTGTACATCAGCGATGGAACAGTGAACTACAATTCAAGAATTGACTACCGACGATTTGCATAAGAAAACCATATGATATATTATGGCACAGCTTGGACCAAATCCAGTAACGTTGAGTTTTGTCTAGAACCCAGCCATGTCATCGATTGCAAAATAGGATTTATTCTATTTATTGTAATTGATACATCTCACGAAACATAGGGCGTTATATCGGCCTTTATTTCGTCTCGTTGCCGTTCACAAACAAAACGATATATCTTTGGTTTTGTAATGGTGGATGGTCGGTTCGTTAGGCATCAGTAACAGCACATCCTATAGGCTGTACGTGAAGGTGTTTCATATCAGCTAGTTAACTTGTGTTTGCCAGAATTAATGTTTTCGTGGCCTAATATATCTAATGGTATTGTCTTGTACTTGAGTTTGTTCTTTGATTGCGCATCCCACCATAAGGGTGCACGCAACGACTTCAAACGTTCAACCCAGTTGCGAGAGCTGCGGTTTCACACCTCCCCACCGCTGTCGCCAACGGCTGATGGCGAATGATTTTTGGTTTTGCCAATTCTAGTGAAGGAAACCTTCAGAATTTGAGGCTAGTGAGAACCATGTGCATATAAAATGACAGAGACTAAATTGACATCAATAGACGATTATTTTTGAACAAGCATTCTCATATGTACAGACAGTTTTGTCCATCTATATAGATATATCTACGAACTGAGCTAGCAGTACAGTTCTCATCAAATACATGCGACCGCATTTATGGAATGCAGAACGCTTTTGCATACATGAACCGCATAATGCCACAAAAAGTAATTAAACATTGTAGTAAAACCTTAAGATCCTGTTTGGCGTAAGTTCTCGTGAAGGAATAGGTTCCG
Source organism: Urechis unicinctus (assembly GCA_034190875.2). Lineage (NCBI taxonomy): Eukaryota > Metazoa > Annelida > Polychaeta > Xenopneusta > Urechidae > Urechis > Urechis unicinctus. The sequence goes on along the minus strand of CM067348.1, from coordinate 3,942,303 downwards.
AGAACTGATGATGAGCGATTCATAACCTCCCGCCGAGAAGAAGATTGATGCGGCATTTCATTCGCCTGAGGTGACTCTCATCTAACTTTAAATTGCTGTGAATTCACCACTCGTGTAAGTTATCGATATAATCGACTCTCATCTAACTTGAAATTGCTGTAATGCTAATTGTTTTAACAAAACGCTGACGCGTTTAAATCACTGGTGAGAGTAATATAATGTCCGCATACTAATTATAAGTGCGTCGTAGAAACCTGGTTCTCTGGCTTTATGTTTTCAAAGCGCACTCTGCGCGTTTCGCTTTGGTTCACAATCAAACACTAATTTAAAGCGATATTTGTTTATAGAGCTGGATAAGAGATAAATGCTGACAGGACGGGTTGACTAAATAGCTCTATTGAGGCTAAAGAGGCGAAAGTTGCTTTCAACATGCAAATGATCAAACGAGCTGACGCGATGGGGCATTTTGAATCACAACGTTTCTGCCCATGATCAATACCATTTCAACTTTGTCATTTATTTTGAGCGTGTTACGCAAAATGACATTTGTTATACTGTTGAAGTGGCTCCACTGGAAAAGAGTCATGATATATTGATAGTTTGTAAATAAACTTATAGACAATGTTGAATCACAGTCAAGCATCTGGAAATCGGTCCGTACATTGAATCATTTACCGAAGTCATCTATTTCGATAAATCAAAGCTGCGTTGTGTAATTTCGCTATATTTGTACCGGACTTGCGGTTTATCTGATACATATCTATCCAGGTATAGTAGCTTCTAAGTCCCGCAGACAAAACAACATTTTCACCGCGCGTTCTAATATTCTTGTGAGAACAAAGAAGCACCATATGTACACTTTCAAAGAGTAGACAGTTCGAAAACGAGATACAAAGATTCAACGTAGCTCTTCGATGTATATCCATCCGTACAAACGTTAAAGTCTACCCACGGCAAAATGACCTATACCCCCAGTGCTAAGGCTGTGAACAGCTCTTCTCCTCATATTCATGTACCTTCATAATGAGAATCCAAAAAGAATAAAACAGAGAAGATACAAGTCAGCTCATGTAACCGATTGCCCCGGAACACGAGACGGTGGATCCCCTTCCAATGTCAACTCATTACAAGTAAATTTACCTAATTAATCTTACTCTCAACAACATCATATGATATTGTTATCCACCGCCTAATGGTATGCACCAAAAACGTCGGGACCATATATACATTTCATAACACGTTCGAATACATTTATACGAGGCGAAGAATAATACGATAGCCTAGGGTGAGCTCAGCATTTTGAGAACAGTAATGCAGAAACGGGCCATTAAAGACATTCTGCTGTTATGAACAGAAGGTAAAATTCTCCATACAATCAAGACACCATCTTGGCATCTGCTACTAAGGACTTGCGTATTGTCCTGTGGGGTAAACATGGTACGTGTTGTCTTGCCCAAGATCAGAGGTGCACCATTGCTACGAAATGTACACAGCACTGATTACAGCGCTTCGGATAACAGCCAATCATTGTCGAGTTAAACAGGGACACCTTAGCGCGAAAGAGAGTCGGTGATGGGCGTCCATTGTGCCCCACTTTTGTCAGGAGTGATAACCCACCGAAATGTCTTCCCGCTTTCTAAAGACCTTGGCCTCTGGTCTGGATATGTGCATTCCTTTATGCGTTGGTTATTCTTGGCACTTCTGACTTGCTCTCTTTGAGCTGTTTGACAATAAAGACCAATATAAATCGAGCAGTGTCAATGAAGCATGAGTGGACAAATAAATGTCGGCGCTGTATGGAGACGTTTTCATCCTCTTCTGGAATGTGATTATGTCAGTTCTATGAGCCTCTTGCGTGTGATTGTGTCCGTTCTATAGGGATACTTTTTTTAAATCCGCCTCAGGAATAGCCGTTTTGATGCCACCTCATTTAAGCCAATCGAACCCACTCACGCGGAATATTTATCAGATGTAATGTTCTGCCCAGCTTTTTTCAGAACCCGTCAACGATCGCATTTTGTCCCAGGCAAACGATGTTTTGCTTTTCTTAAAACTTTTCAACAAACTGTGTGTTTCATGACAGGATATGGATACAGTCAAAATCGAACAGTGGCGGATTACGAATTTAGTGATTACATAAAGTATACTTTCGTGCAAACTCGTTTTGTTTAGGCGGATTTCTCTCTGATGCTATTAAGATATCTATTAGTTTTTCCGTCGGTTACTTCTGTGGTAATGGTCGGTTAATGAGAGGTTTTTTCTATTTTCGTACACCTCAAAGTAAGCATGTCATTTCTACTCAGTTTCTACGCCAAGTTCTATCTGTAGAGTTCATTACTATTCATCTGTATATTTATCTTAAAACCCACCAGCAATAAGGTATGGTAATCATAAAGAGGAAATATATTGGCAGACATAGCGTCCACAGGGCTTGCATTCCGCTCAAACGCCATCGTGACCAAACATCAATTACATATACTACGATTGAGACCCGATTTGCATTGTGTTTCACCTCGATATATTTCCTCGCTCTCGCCTTTGTTCATGTTTTACACACTTAAGGGGCAGAGGTGATATATCTCATCTTTTTAAGATAATGAGTTGCTCTAAAACATAAACAGGAAGTGTATATTAAATCGCAAGCAAACTGATTATATTTTCATCCCTTGCCCACCCAGTTGTACTCGGCCGGAATCAAACACGCGTTGAAGCAGTATTCACTGCACACATTAACTGGGGCTCCAATTTATATTCACAGCTCTAACCGCACACATTACCAATTACATTTTCCTGTGTTATTGAAGCATCGCATTATCTTAGAACCATCGGAATCGATTCATATGACGTCGAGAGCAGACAGACAGTGCTGTATTCCCCGAGTTCCCGTCCTGACAGATATTAAGTACAATATACACATGACATTAACCTGTAATATTTCCACTTAACGACGCCGGTTTTAGCTGTTTATGAATCATTTATTCCATACACCACTGTGCAAGCCATATCCCTCATGATATCTAGCACAATTGGTTCATTGCAACGAACGTGTGTATTTATCTATATCGTGGTTAGTATACGCGATAATGATAATTATTAACCATAGTGGAATGATATTATTAGTGCGACGACAAACGTAGAGATATTCTTGAAGTAAAATCATCTGAAAGGAATAAATCACATCAAAAAAGTAACGGCCGAGAATTAACATGCTGTACATGAGTAATGTTTGACAACAGATACAACAGTCTTCATATATGCTATCATTATAGCCCTAACCACTTAGAATCAGTATAATACCCAATTGCATGGCACAGTTTGCTAAGAGCCTGCTCGTGATGTTCATCTTCAACAGTAATGATGTGGAATAAAATCTCATAGTGATTAATTGTTGTTATAGCCTCTTGGGAGTATGGTCGTCTTGAAAAATGGGAGGCTACTGGTCATTACACAATACACGTAGAAAAGACTTGGAAGCTTACATGAACGTTACTAGGCATGCTGTTGGCAATTCCATCTTGATACGACCATGAAGTGAATACACCTAGTCAGCTATGGACAAGTAACATTCTTTATTATATCCCCCATTTCTGGACCACGGACTACGATTTCATTTGATCTCTTTTTGTAAAGAAACGGTGATTCTACTTCACAAATACCATCGATCCAGTTAAAATTATGAAATGGGTACAGGCACAGATATTTTTCTCCACCATATGCATCATCGGGTTGAAGCAGTGACCAATATTTAAACCCACATGACCAAACACGTCCAGACAAAACAGTAAGGTCGACCATCACGAACGCGATGACCATCTTTCCATATAACGTCTCTGCGGGTCAGATCTCCGGAAATAATGACGTTTGATGTGGCAATTGTTACCTTACAAAGGATGCGAGAGGATTTACGCTATCAACGGCTACTTACCTGAATTACTTATGATCCAGTTCACCTATAGCTGCTCCATTTCATGTTCAATGCGACCAAGACGGTATCCTTACGAGTAGCAGAGGTCACGTGCTTGAAACCAATTAACTGAGGTCATATCCAACAGGTAGATATGACCCAAGAGATTTGCCGCCGCATACAAACCAGTAGGTAAGGGTCAATTTAAAACAACAAAACATTACAAAATCATCATGGCGGAAAAACGGTTTCTGAACTAAAAAAAACGTAATACAAATACACGAACAAACACACATACAGCAACCACAAATATACACACATGCAACCACACACAGACTAACAGACACGTATATATATATATATATATATATATATATATATATATATATATATATATATATATATATATATAGAGAGATATATACACCTATATATATATATAACATATATATATTCATATATATATTTATATATATGTATATATATATATATATATAGAGATATCGATATATATATATATATGTATATATATACATATAAATATACATCTATATATATGGATATATGTATACATATACACATATATATATATAAATAGAGATATATATATATTTTTATATATATAAATACATATATTCATAAAGATATATATATATATATAAATATATATGTATATATATATATATATACATATATATATATATATACATATATATATATTTATATATATTATATATATATATATCAATATATATATATATATATATATATAATATATATATATATATATATATATACGAATGCGACCATTTTGGACATGTAGCAAAACACCAACCATATGGGACATGGAGGCGACAAAACATATAGTCAATATGATGGTCATTTCTTGTTATCTGTTGGTCTATCAGTAATATGTTTCGGTTTCGTAAACTTATCTTGGATTTTCATTGTTTTATTAAACTTATACATTTTGTGTGCCAAAAGTGATGTTCCAAAACCAACTATTTTGGAACATAGCAAATAACCAACTATTTTGTGACATCACAAAAAAACAATTTTGGAACAAAAAACCAACCATTTGCGACAGTGTGGTAAACTTGCTGTGGCGGGAATTAAATGTTTGCATCTATGCCATGGGGTATGTGTTTCATCCCTGTCTGTATGACGGGGAATCTTAATTTGAAATGATAATAAGCGATAGAATTAATGTGCATTGAAGGGGCTTTGCATGTTTAATTAATGACGATTCATTTATTTCATTTTGAAAGTAGTACTATCCAACGTAATTCAAACATGGAGGAGCAAAGGCTCTAAATGTCTGGCGATTTCGAGTGCCGGGTCCGGCGCATGAATAGATATATCTAAACCGAAATACGCACACTGTGAAACCGCAAGTCGTACAAGAACTTGTGGGATGGAACGCGCAATATGTGTCGAGAGTCTGAATATGAACTTGAAAGGGGTCGGCTTTCTTATCATTGAGAAAACGCGAACTTAGTTCAGTATCATTTCACATCATGTCCGAGACCTGTACGCTTCGTCGCTCGTAGATGTTACAAGCGAGGTTAAGCCCCAATCTTGCACACACTCCGCATAAAAATTTATTATATCGATTGGTCATCCTCTGCTACTAATATAACAACACCTATGTAGTTATAGTAATAGACGATTTATATCAATCCCTGTGGCTCGATATAGTTGTTTGTTTGTCCATGGCGGCGACTCCGTGGTTCATCATAACGCTTAATCGTTCAAGTTTTTTCTCACCCAATGCAACTCACAGACAGGCATACTTTTTTTGGCTCTAGTTCATAGAATTATACGCTAATAACTTAATGATAATCGTACTACCGTTAAGTTATCTTCATTATTTCTGATTATATCACCTGGTATAGTAATACATTCATAGTTCTCCCAGTAGTCCTCCGCCCTGACACCGTTATTCCCTGGAACCAAGACCCCCTAAAAGAAGCAAAGAGGCGGGGGCTCTTCAGCGAGAAGTCAAAACGGCTCCGCAACGATATTTTCGACCTATACCGGTAAAATGCCAGACTACGCAAAATACCAAGGCAGCCCAAGACGCCCAAATAAAAGAGCTGCCAGCGCTACTAATCTCCCCGCAACCAGAGGTAAAGGAACCCTTCGATGAGAGGGCCATACGGGTCCAAAAAGAGCTGCAGAATAAAACCGGAAAGAAGCACCGCCGGGCCATAAACAAGAAAGCCCTCGCAAAGCAAGAAAGCCTTCTCGGCCCCAAGGAGCCAGTCCTGCCCGACACTCCCGTCAACGAGGAGCCGCCCCCCGTCGACGCCCCACTTCCGGGAACAGTACGACGCAGCCCTAGAGAAGTTCCGTCAGCAGAGCAGCATGAAGGTCAATTATACCACCTGAATCCTCAAGGAGGACGACGTCGGCCTCACAGAGCGCCGAGCCATCGAGATCCTCGGTGCACTGGGTAAGGGCCAATTCATCCTCCGGCAGAAGATAATCAAACAGGACGGAGACAAGTGCTACACGACCGACAACCTAAACCCGCTGCGAACCACGAAAAAGACAGTAGCACAGTTCAACAACAGATGCCGTTCTGGCCGCCTCATTGGGTTCTACAAGATGTTCGTCAACGTGAGTAGTAGTCTTCGCACAGGATACTACATAAAACTTTTGTATATGTTATACCAGAGCCCCCCCCCCATGGAGTTGCCCACCCCCCAGGATCCCCCCACGCGTTGACCACGTGATCATGTGACGTGTTTGGACTTGCGCCAGGTGATGATGCTATGTGTCCACATGATATGATGTAATGCATTGTTAAGGTGAGTTGTTGAGTGTTTAAAGGTATTGAGTGGGGTTCTCTAGGAATAACAATGGGTTTAGTAAATATTGTAGTTGAAGGTATCTATTCAAATGATATACCCACGCCACTTGAGAATGGTGTAATCGTTTGGGATCACAATGAACTTGGGAAGACGTGTTTGAACATGTTAGTAAAGATGAAAGGGGTGGTGGTGTTGAAAGTGAACCATGTGATATGATGTAAGGCGTTGCTGAATGCTTTATAAAGAGCTGGAAATCAGACCGTTTTTCAATCACTATGGAGTCACCAATACCACTGAGCTCTCGCGTGACCATTCGCGTGTTGAAATGTAAGAATGGAGCTCCATATGTGAGGTTGGAGGTGGAGCGAGTGAGTAGAAAGCGTTTGTGCATCTGCCCACTGGCTGACCACAAGGTGAAAGAAAAGAAAATGGCGAAGACAACTGAAACGATGGTGATTCCAGTCTACACTCGCGACTTCTGTCAATTTTCGCTGACCTTGTGGAATAAGGACAGAGTTATACTTCTAGACACGGATCGGAAATTACAGATAGATTTGGATTTGAGAGACTTTTTGTACGGTGGCTATGAGTTATCAGCCATAACAGAGACCCTAAACGCGGTAGAAGCGGGGACTCATCAAGAACGGGAGGTTTCCATGGGAGTAGAAGTTTCTATTAGTGTTCAACACCCGTCCCCGCTGGTGATAATAACACATGACCAGGTAAAACTGCGTTTAGATAGATTTGCTTGGCGCATGCTGGTTGCCAGTTGGGAGGAGTTGAATGATCGATTTGGAGCTACAAAACAACGCCAAGAGTTACTGGAGGAGTGTCTTAAAACTGTCTACGTGGATCATTTGGTGAACCTCATGATTAAAGAAAATTGTTACGGTTGTCAAGTGGTCCATCCAAGTCAAGTACAGCATGATGTGTGTTTGATGATGGAACGGGAGGAGCAGGTGAAGGTGTATTTACCTGAGGCAATGCTGCGTGTGAACGATCTGGAATTGATGGATATGTGGACGACGTGTTTGGGTTTGTTTGTGCCTGCCCCTTCATGGACGGAAACCAGTCAATTCTTTTGCCCTGATTATAGACAATCTTGGTTGATATCTGTAAAGAATGAAATTGAAAGTCGTGTGATTCACCAATTATAATCGCTTCAATAAAATATTATATATATATATATATATATATATATATATATATATATATATATATATATATATATATATATATATATATATATATCAAACCTTCTGTTTTCTCTTAAGGCTTCTGTAAGATATGTTGTGTAATATAACGAATACAACGGTTGATTACCAGTATTGGTGGTGACATCAGCGCTACATGGTTTATTAAAGCTAATGGAGACCTCTGATTGGTGCTTTTGATAAAAGAATGAACACGTGGGCGTGGACATCACCTCACTAGACCTTAAAAGTGGGGTAGTAGGTTGGGAGATGAACGAATCGTGAAGAAGTAAAGCAAAAAAAAAAAAATGAAGAGAAAAACGTCCGACCCATGGCGAGAAATGGTGTTTACAGTGACGGATTCTTATCCTGATGGTAACGTCACTGAACTACAAACCGTATTGGAGAGAAAATACATTGATATGTTAAAAGTGATGGATGACTTTGAACAAGACCCAACGCATCAACAGATCATAACAACACGACAACGTTTGTTTGAAGTTTATGGGGATTGGGCTAAAGCTACACGACATGCCCTATATCAGAAGAGATTTTTATTGGAACGTCAAGTGCAGAAATTCAAACGTTTGGAGGCTGAAGAAGTCGAATAATGGCCAGATCGTGTTAGGACCTGTTCGTCACGTGACTGATGACGTCATTCTGTAACTTGTTTACTGAGTGAGGTATCGAATAATGACCGGAGCATGTTAGGACCTGTTCATCACGTGACTGATGACGTCATTCTTTAACTTGTTTGATAAATGCGGTATCCTTACCAAATTCGATCAGTCACTTGGCTGATCATTGACCATGACACAGGCACAAGTAAACTTACAATGTCGCAACTGTGGTCGATTGGAAGTTGCTTTACAGTGGTGTAAAGAAGATTACGATGAAGTGAGACGTTTATGTCGTCAGGGCATGGATGAGGTTGCCGAATTGCGAGAACAATTGAATCGGACCAACAAAATTGATATGGATTCATTAGCCCTCAGAAAAATAGAAGCCTTGCGCGAGTATCGGGAAAGTTGTGGCTTGTCCGACCGGTTGTGGAAAAACCTATTTTGTCAGCCAGTTCATCAAAGATGTAAATCTACATATGGATCCCATCCCTGAACGCATCGTGTGGTGTTATGGTGAATGGCAAACGTTTTATACCAAGTTCAAGCAAGTCGAATTTGTTGAGGGTTTATCGTTTGATATCGATGGAAGTCGACCCACGCTATTGATTATCGATGATTTGATGCATGAAACGGACCAGCGCATCACCAAACTTTTTACCAAAGGCAGTCACCATCGCAACATAAGCGTCATGTACCTGGTGCAGAATTTATTTGACAAAGGCAAAGATCATCGCACTATCAGTTTGAATGCCCAGTACCTCCTCGTATTCAAAAATCCTCGAGATGGAACGCAAATTACCAACTTGGCTAAACAAATGTACCCCGGTCGTGTCAAGTATGTTCAAGAGGCTTTTGTGGATGCTACACGTGAACCACATGGTTATATATTGGTGGATCTGAAGCAAGACACACCAGAACATTTGCGCCTTCGCACCAATGTGCTACAATCACACACCAGACGGTTTATCTCGAACAGAAATAAATTATCTATATATATATATATATATATATATATATATATATATATATATATATATATATATATATATATATATATATATATATATATATATATATATATATATATATATATAAATTGACAAATCGACTCATACTTGTCATTTGATTTGTGAAGGGTTAAGATGACAGGTCGCTTGCAAAGACACGCTGATACATTGCGAGTAATGGCCAAGGCAAAACCAGCCATAAACAAAGCTTTATTGAAAGCAGCGGACAAAGATCTGGTCAACTGTCTCTGTGAATGTGCCTTGAATGTCTTAAAAGGGAACGTTCCCTTAACACCAACTCAGAAACGTAAATTAACCCGACACAAGCAAGGTCTGCACACCCTTACTACTCGAAAAACAACCATTACGAAAAAGAAAAGTGTGTTACAAAAAGGTGGTTTCTTACCAGCGCTATTAGCACCTATTATCGGTCCACTATTGGGAACGTTGTTAGGTGGTATCGTGAAATAATGGCAAAGAAAATGATACTTGTGGATCCTCGTGTATTGAGTGCTTCACAATACGACCAAGCGCCCACGACTTCGACCTTGTTGAATTTGGATGATGAGATGCGTCAAGTATTGAATCAGCGTGATAAGTCGGATGAGGATAAAGTTATAATGTACAACCAGATATTGCAAAAGCATCGCAACTATTACCAACAGCATAAATCTCCACAACCACCCACCACCACCACCACCACCACCACCATCCACCACCATCCATCCAGATCTGATGACACAACAACAGTCGAGGCTGCAGACCCACCCGGGGTGGTTAAGCAGATGTCTGAGATGATGAACGATCCTGTGATGGTGGAGGTTATCAAAAGCATTCCAGGGAAGTTCCAGGCTAAAGGACGCTTGTTAATGGACCGAATCCAACGAAACCCTGAAATGGATGGAATGACAGCGGAGAATTAGTCATTAAAGGGCAGGTGGTAAATGGTAGCAACATGACTGATTTAGTCAATGATGTGTTACGGCGTCGTAAAAATTTCACTCCCCATGGTTGGCGAGAATTTGGTAGAGCCTTGCGTGACACCAACGTACCACAAGATTGGGTGGGTCATCCAGATCGATGGTCGTGGATCCAACATGGGGAAGATCGAGTGCAGCGATTGATTGATCATAAAAGAACTCGACCTGGACGTTTGGTGGCCAGAGGAAAAATACCAGCCAGAGGTGTAGCAGCTAACTCATGGACGAGGTTGGAAAACTAGACAAGTTGTATTACGACCCACAATTACCCAGTGCATTCGGGGGTGTACGTACCTTGTCAAAAGCTGCCAAGTTGAAACCATCCTCAGTGACATCGTGGTTATCTCAACAAGATGCGTACACACTACATAAACCTATACGACAAAAATTTCTTAGACGTCGAGTGGTGGTAGGTGGTATGGACCATCAATGGCAAGCTGATCTAGTCGATGTGTCACGCTTGGCCAAACACAACCGAGGTCATACCTTTCTGTTGACTTGCATCGATGTGTTTTCCAAATATGCCTGGGTAGTACCCTTGAAGACTAAGACAGGTGTTAGCCTAGTGACAGCCTTTGACCTGATATTGAAACAAGGCCGAAAACCACAACGCTTGCAGACGGACAAAGGCACAGAATTTGTCAATCGCAAATTTCAGACGTGGTTGAAAGCCAACCACATTCATTTTTTCACAACACACAATGCGGAAACCAAAGCAAGTATAGCAGAACGCTTTAATCGTACGTTGAAAAGCAAAATGTGGCGTTATTTAACCAAACACAACACATTGGATTATCTATCGGTGCTACAGCAATTAGTCCGCGGATACAATCGGAGCTACCATCGAAGTATTAAACGCACCCCTGAGTCGGTCAAACTTACCAATGAAGAAGAGACTTGGTTAACGCTTTACGGCGAGTCTAAAGATACTAAATCACCTAAATTCAGCATGGGGGAAAGAGTCCGCATCAGTAAGGAACGGGGCAAGTTTAAAAAGGGGTATTTGCCCAATTGGAGTGAAGAATTGTTTACCATACATAAGGTTCACTCTGGTATACCCAATGTCTATACTCTCATGGACGATACACAAACTGTATTGGCGGGTACGTTTTACGAAGCGGAAATTCAACGAGTAGGTGATAAAACCGTGTATCGTGTGGAGAAGGTGTTGAAAGAAAGAAGGCGTAAAGACGGCAAGCAATACTTTGTCAAGTGGTGGGGGTATCCAAGCAGTTTCAACAGTTGGGTCGATCGACTGGAAGTCTATAAAAACTGATGTTGCCGTCGATTCACCATCATACCATGGAAAGCCAGCGTGACAATCAGAGCGATCGGGTCTGGACAGTCTTTGGTCAATCCATACCCAAAGCAGAAATCGTGTTCTTTGCACAAATCATCATCCTGTATACGGTCATAGTCGTCAGCATTTACAATTTATCGGCGGAAAAAGGGGACAGTAATTTATGGACGGCCTTACTCAGCAGTAGTTTAGGATACATGCTACCTAACCCAACCCTCAAGCATAAAGTGACGTCGGTAGTATGACATTCAACTTGACATTGCCGAGCAATAGCTCCTTGAGCTATCACCCAGAGAACACGCTGACAAAATATATATCACTCAGTTACCCAAGACCATCGATTTGGTTGGCGAATGGGAAGTGGGTTTGGCTGAGATACAGTACCCCCGTAGCTGGTATAACATTGGTGCCGATGTGGGGTTGACTATTGTGAATAAAAAATTTCTGGAATACATTAATGACTTGGGGGTTATTACTTGTTTGTCTGATTATGAAGAAATGTGTCAATTTGCTGACAGGGTGAAATGGCACATCCTACTTACACTGATATCAAGAAGGGGTATTATAATAGTCCACAAGCCTTGGTGGATACCCTGAATCGCCGAATGACGGTTTTAGGGGAATCTAGAGTCCAATTTGGTTACAATCACCAAATACAGAAAGCTGTTATTCAATTGACTGATGATGTGATAGTGGTATTGACTGAGAAATTGAGTCAGATCTTGGGTTTTGACCATACTACCCAAACGGCCTTGGAACAAGTAGGCGAGCATATTGTCGATCTGAACAGTGGTCTGTATGGTTTATATGTCTACTGCAGTGCAGTACAACCTCAAGTGGTAGGCGACACGATGGCCCCTCTGTTACGTATCATACCCCTTAAAGATGACTTCAAAGGTCTTATGGTGACCCAGACCTATGAACATATATTTTATTCTCCTGTAATGACCAAATCATTTTCCACTGTGGAAATCGATATAAGAGATGATACTGGCCATCCCATACCATTTGAACGTGGTAAAGTGACACTGACGTTACATTTTAGGAAAGAGAAAAACTTTGTTTTGATATGGCCGATCCATATATAGCTTATTATACACACCAAGCAGGAAATGGTTTCCCCGTATTCATGGGGAGTAGGCGACAACGTGGTCATGGTTTGGGTAGCCTCTTTAGTGGTTTGGCACGTATGGTGATGCCTTTAGTGAAACAAACACTACCCTCATTGGGCCAGGAAAGCTGTACCCATCGTCAAGAAAAGTATCATGAAAACAGGAGCCAGAGTGGTCGGAGATGTATTGAAGGGTCGACCTTTGAAAACGGCCGCTAAACGACGAATGATACAAACCGGAAGTGAATTTGTTGATGATTTGGCTCCAGCTATAAAACGACATGCGCGAGGCAGTCACACCAGACCCAAACGTGGTAGACCATCGAATAAGAAACGCGGCAGACCGTCCAAGCGTGGAAGGCTACGACAGCAGAAAGGTGATATATTCGGATAACGATGGCTCTCGTCCACCCACAATCGTGCCCCTGTACCAAAAGTGAATTGGATCTCTTTAGTATTCCACCGACTCAGAGTAGTATTGCACATGGTCATTGGGTGGAACATCACCCGGTTTCGGCACTAGGTGCGGGTCCTGTTGAGTTTAGCGTCAGTGGTTCGGGTGATGATTATCTCGACCTGGCCAATTCCTATTTACACCTCCAGACCAAGGTGGTACAAGCCAATGGTGATAATTTAGAGGCGGATGCCCCGGTGGCTCCTGTTAATCTATATTTACATTCATTATTTGGTCAAGTGGATGTAACTCTCAACGAAAAGCTAGTGTCTACCTCCTCCAACACTTATCCGTATCGGGCCTACATGGAAACTTTGTTGAGTTACGGTCCGGCAGCTAAAGAGTCACAGTTGACGGCAGCTTTATGGCACAAAGACACAGCCGGTCACATGGACACCCGTACGGCTGATAATCAAGGGTGGGGGACCCGACAAAGGCGAGCGGCCGGAAGTGGGGTGGTGGATATGATGGGGCGACTTCATCTGGACATGTTTTGCCAAGAGCGGTATTTGCTGAATGGGGTGGATATGAAAGTGCGCCTGGTGAAAAGCAGCGATCCCTTTAGTCTTATGGCAACGACTGCGAACGACTTTCGTCCAAAGACGGTGTTGACCTCTGCGGTTCTATTGATACGCAAAATCAAATTGAATCCAACAGTGCAGTTGGCTCATATCAAAGCCTTGGAACGTAACCCAGTCAAATACCCTATTCGACGTGTGGAAACCAAAGTGTTTTCTATACCTCAGGGTAATATGACAGCCAACCAAGAAAATCTATTTCTGGGTCAACTTCCTAAGCGTCTGGTTTTGGGGTGTGTAGATAACGAGGCTTTCAATGGTCACTATCAAAAGAACCCATTCCATTTCAAGCATTACAACATGAACTTTTTGTCATTATATATGGATGGACAACAGATCCCTGCCAAACCCTTACAACCCCATTTTGCAAACCATATATACACACGAAGTTACGCCAATCTATTCATTAGCACAGGGCAAGCCAATCAAGACGAGGGTAATCACATTGCGTTGCATGAATATCCAAAGGGTTATAGTTTATTTGCATTTGATCTAACACCTGATTTAGCTGAAGGAGGTAGTCACTTTAACTTGATCAAACAAGGAAACATCCGCTTGGAAATGCGTTTTGCTGAAGCTCTACCTAATACCGTCAATGTAATTGTATATGCCGAATTTGAAAACGTGATTCAAGTGGATCGAACTCGTAATGTTTTATTTGATTACGCGGCCTAAGCATGGATTCGGATCAACTGCGGACCCTGATTGCACAAGATCCCCATACTCGTCAAATGGTTCGAGGTGTCTTTGCCTTGGATACATTGCCTCGAAACCTAGTCCAGCCTAGTGGTCTGATTTGTAACACCCAACCCCGTAGTCAACCTGGGGAACACTGGGTGGCTATTTATATCGATCATGAAGGTCGTGGAGAATATTTTGATTCGTTCGGTTTACCACCTCTCCAGCCTACGTTTCATAGATTTCTCACGCGTCATTGTGTATCATGGACCTTTAATCAACAGACTGTGCAAGCTTTAAACTCTAGTGCCTGTGGTTTGTATTGTATGTATTACTTGCTTTTAAGGAGTCGAGGTGTTTCCATGAAACAACTCTTGGGTATATTTAAGCAGGAATTGGTTGCTAATGATACCATAGTATTCGATTTGATTAATAAAATATACTAAACGAATTGTTCTTGTTGTAGTGGCCTTGTTTACACAATCATTTTTTATGGCACGATTGTAAAATACATTTTCAACATGAATCAGGAAACAAAGAATTTTGTTTTTACATTTTCTAAAAGTACATCACTCAAACTGAGACAACAATAAACTTATCACTACAACAAACATCGTAAATAATTAAATCAGCAAGGGGCGCGTTGATACCCCATCAGTCAAGACTTTCCGTTTGGGATAAAAGTATGAGAGAGAAGCTCGCGACTGGGCGTAGGTGAACATCTGGTTGTCCATGCATCGGAACCCCCGATTAACACCTGACCCTGATTGTTGCTCTCTCAACACTTTTAAGTACTTGTCTTTGTTGAGGGTATTCTGGTTTTTGTTCAACCCCTTGCAAGATGTTTTGTCAGTGTGACCAAAACAATAGTATGTTTTGCTACACAAACTGACAATCCCATCACCACACCATTCTTCTTTGAATAAACCGGGTGTTCGTTTGTCAAATTTTTGACGCTCGAGACAGCACGGTTGATCTACCCAAACTTGACCACTACACTTGGCATTCACCCATTCCTCATGGTGAGCCTGACAAGTGACCGCTGGCATCCATTGATCCCATTCACGGTAAAAGGCCTCTCGCAAGTCAGGTTTGACCACCTCTTCCAAACATCGACCGGAAACGGCAAAATAGGCAGAGTCGGTATCCATTTCACAATACTCGAAAATCACACCTATCCACATATTTAGCAACAAATTCAAAGTAAAACTCCAACATCCTCAACTTTGCATATTGGTACACGAAGAAACCAATTTGATGCGGTAAGTTTAACGATATTGAAGCTTTGGCCATTTCGACCTCGTATGTGGATTCATCTAGTTCGTTTAAGGTGCGAAACGTTTTATCGTTAATAAGTTTGGCTGCACCACGCTCATCCACATACTTTACTTTTCGATGTTTGGTTTGGTTTGTAACCGTGCGTCCATAACCCGAATTACCAAGAAGTTTCATGGTATCTGCTACTATAGCTTGGTTGGGATCGGCATCCCCGGTACGCCTACAAAGACACACAATGAAGAAAAATAATAAAAGGTTTGATAGGTACTACATAAATAAAAATAATAATAATTCGCTATAAGCTAATGATAATATAAAAAAAAAAAAAAATGAATATATAAAATAAAAAATAATCAGATATATGTTCATGAAATTATTAATAAATTAAGATTACAAAAAAAAAAAAACTCAAATAAAAAAATAAAATATAAAAAAAAAAAAAATATAATACTCCGATAAATGTTCATGAAATAATTAATAAATAAATTAAAATTAAAAATAAATAAATAAATAAATGATTAAATAAATAAATCTTACCTAGCATTTGACACACGGTCGGCAAATTGACGAAAGCAGGCCTTTGGTTCATACTCCACAGTTTGGTAGATTCGTGTGACTACCAAACCATGGTTTAGATACCATTTTAATAGCGGAGTGGCCAGTAATAGCTTTTCGCCTCGGTAACTACCGATTAAAGACCTCCATGGTTGCTGTGACACATCAAGACGTAAAATCACCAGATATGAGAAAGTACAGTTTAAGATATTATAGCACTTTCTTTGAATAAAAATAAATAAATACATCATTCGCAACGGAAAGGGTTTTACCGTCATTATTTTATGTTGTTCTGCATACGCGCCCATGACAGGTCCGATATCCTCACGGCAGATGTTGATATTTTTGAAAATGGGTGTCATTTCTTGGAAGTGGTCTTTCAAATGATCTGGGACATGAAGATCCACTTCCACCATCCCAAAGAAAGACCCATCTCTGACACGGCTGAGAATTTCCTCTTGGGTCATTGCAGGTAGAGGTGGGGTTGGTAAGGTGTTAATGAAGGCTTTCACCAAGGGACTTTGTCGCTTTTGGTTTCGCCATTCACACTCCCACTGCTCCACCACAGTATAACCCAATTTTCTCAAGTAAGCCGTGTTTTGACGGGTCTCCATCAACAAGTCTGCCATAGCTTTATCTCGGGTGACATTGTGTGTCTTGCCAGTGCAGGGATGCCCATGCCAGTAACAACCGTGAAATTGGTAAATGGTTTGGTTTTGGACACACCAACCGTCTACAGGCAACCGTCGCGCACCAAAACGCTTCTCAAAATGATTGCGTTGGTGACGGATGTGAATGCGGTCAGTGTGAGCCACAAAATCCAACCACTCCAATGCTACATGGCGGCGATCTGTTGTGATAGGTGCAAAATCTGGAGCAACTCTTCTGACTGGGTGACCGCTGGGCATTTCTTGAGCCAAGGCGTAAAGATACAAGGCGTTAGCATCATAGCCGACTATACCACGGCATAGTTTGGCCTGGTCCTGATATTGAACTTGTCGGATCCGAGTCACATTCTTTTCATGGTATCGATGGAAAACGATGGATGGCCCACCTACAATGTTATTTTTGATGAGCCAATAGAGATCCTCATTTTTACCATCGACTAATGAGAAGAAGCAATCAAGATCCTGGAACATGTAGTTCAATGTCAGACCTGGAACACTAATACCCTGTTTAAACATGTCGATATTACGCTCCTCGTAAAATCGACTTTGCTTTTCCAAGGCCTCTAGAAATGGGACTACATCAATATTATTGTAATACTTCAAATAGTCCTTGAAGCAGGTCATCCCTTCAGACTCCCATGCACGCTGACATTCTATATAGTCCGCTTCGCTAATGTTTTCATTACGAAGCGAACTATAAAAGTCAGCGTGAGAAGGTAGCTCTCTGTGGTTCAACCGATCCAACGTGACCCATTCATAAGGAAAACATGCTTTGTTTACACTACAATGGTACGCTTTTAAATATTTGTCGTAATTGCAACCAGGTGCCAAATAGTTGCAGATATCCAAAAATTTAAAAAATGTCGGACTTTAGGCAAAGAAAATTATTATTTTTTTTTTTTACGACAAAATTAATTGGTTCGTATTGTGTGAAGAACCGCATGATAGCTACCTTGATGGCGTTCAGGTCGTATTTTTTCCGGAATTAAAACCAATAACGGGTAATTCCATCAAATAGCTCTGAAACTTTTCTATGAGTTGCTCCAGTGGATGCTTCCCCTTGGTTACCGGATCGGTAACCAGCTGTTCTTGTAGTTGTTCATCCATACATTGGAGTAAGGAGGTGTGCTTCTCCTGTAGGATGATATAAGCAGCGTCGGCTACTTGCTTCAAGTGGGTCATCATACGCAACACCAACTCATCCGTATCACCCTCGGTAACAAAGCAAACCGGTTCCTGGAAACCGGGTACATTACTACATACGGAGACTGACAAGGGGACATGACGAGCCTCCCATATCACCTTGTCCGAGTTGGTGGGTATGTCTGACCTGTCAAAATAACATTCAAAGTCATAAGTGGCTCGATAGGGATAGGCGGATTCATCCACTTCAAACCCACCGTCACGAAGTTCATCGAAAATGGTGGGTGGTGGATGGTAGACCCCACCTGGATATCGATACACTGTCTCAGCAATACATGTGGTTTGGTGCCGATGCAGCATTCCCACATGTTTCCACAGTTTGCCACATGTGGTGCAAGCGTAAGACTTGCAATAGCGATCCCGGTTCACAATATAACTGAAATGCGCCTCGTGTAAATTGAGGTACATTTCTTCAGCATAGTTAGTAGGGGGGACCGCCTAACAAGTGTGGCAACCTGTCAACAAACAATCATGTAAAATATTCAGTTATGAATTACACTTTCATTGAGTAAAGCTTCACTTAAATTATTTATATTTCAGCTTACCTGCTCTTCAGTGCATTGGTACACGAAAATGTTAACTTTGAAACGCTCCTCCACTTTTTCGATATCGGCCCATGGAACACCGGGGAACGTTTCAATGTCCCCAGTGGGATAGGTCTCTCGAAAAAGCCGTTTCGTCAACTTCGCTAATCCTCGAAGCGGGGCCCCCACGCTGCAAGGCCAGACAACGAAACAGACATAGCCTGTCCGTGTATGGTCTCCCCGAATTCATATCCATGACCAGCCCTAGGACAGCCTTGTTGTTTCCGGATATGAGGAGGTAGTTTGGTAGGGGCAAAACCAATAGGGTGGTCTAGTAACTTGCTGACATAGACTGTCAGGTTTGTTACTTTGATAACCATCCACTTGGAATTGGGGCGCTGATCGCGGGCCCATGTCAGAATATCCCCCTGTTCGAGCCTCCTCTCGAAAGCTTCGAAATCATCAGCATTTCTCACGGTGACCGGTGCCGGAAGTAGCCGGGCATTATTCATTGAAGAATGAAAGTAGCGGAGTTCACCACTCTCATTATTCCTCAAGATAAAGCCGTAGCTGGCATTTATTTTGATGGCCACTTGTTGCTGATCGAAGATGACCTCTCTCAGTATGGGCATCGGAATGCGCAAATCGAAATTAAAGACATCCTGCAATGGTCGTATACGGACGTAAGTCCGGATGGCATTGCCGTGCCTAAGTTCGAGCGCTGCGATTCCGGTTGCCAGAGCATCTGAAAGAAAAGTAAGAGAGCGAGAGAGAGTGAGAGATAGTTAAACAAATCACCGCATTGATTCTAATTTATCACAAGCAACAATATGTAAAGATCATACCAGGTTCATCTTCATTCTCCATTACCCCGGCGCCTTGCTGACCGTCGTCGATTACCACGTTTGCTTGGTTAGCTTCAACTGTCAAACAGAAATTAATAGTGCTAGGCCGAAATTCCATCGTAATATGTTGGTAGATAGTTTTTTATATATCTTGTTGAGCTCACGTTCAGACGCAATTAATAATCCATGAATCGTATCCATACCTATTTCACCGGGAAAGCCAGCTAATTCGTCAAGAGCTCGATGCGCTTCGTTCAACGCATACTCGTCCATGACACATGACAACTCATAGTCATTGACATCACTATCCCACAAAGCTAACACAAATAAAGATTAATGAATAAAAACTAAAATAAATAGTGAATTTGATATCATTCAACACGATTCTGCTTCTAATGACAGTGATATATATATATATATATATATATATATATATATATATATATATATATATATATATATATATATATATATATATATATATATATATATATATATATATATATATATATATATATATAATATGTCAAAAAAACTCGACTGATATTTTACCTTGATCGCGCTCGTATCCCGCCATATATGTAATCAATTCCTGATCATTTGGACCCTCCCAAAGTACTGAAGCCAAATGGTAACAATCGTTAGTCTGAATACAGTTATTTCAAGATAAACTTTTTATTTAGTTGTAGCTATCATCGGATATCGCTCTGAATTAAATTCACTAGGATAAATAATATTTAAATGAATAACTCATGCTTACACTCTGATGAACTCGAACGACGACAAAAGCGTTTTCTTGCTGGCTCCATCTTGGATCGTCTTGGGTCTGATAGCTGACTCAGATTGTGAATTTTTCCTATATTTCCACCCCCATTTATATTAGAGCACGCGGCATTCAAGCGTGAAACTACGCAGCGGACCGTGTGCAAACGCTTTTATTCGCACACGCTGTATTATTCAAGTGTGAAGCTACGCAAAGGGTCGTGCGCAAAGGCTTTAATTCGGCCGACCACGTGTTCCGGGACGAAAAACCTCATTTCGAAATCCGACTTAACTAGGAACACATCTCTCTTCGCCGCTTAAAGTGTATATAAATATCATCAGAAAGCATGAAAATACCAGTGTGGTTAGTACATTTTTTTTTTTATTGATTTTCATTTCATTATTTCGTATGAGGTCATCCCCCGAAATGTAGTTACTCCAACACCGCTCGACGTTTCAAATTTGGTCACTCCCCATCGTAGACAGCGTCCTAACAAATCGAACGCTATCGATCGTGGGACCAATGCTGGGTTTTTTATATAGTTAATCACTTCTGTGGAGGTAACCAGTTCTTTGGTAATAACATCCAATACTCGCGCGTATAAGTCAAAGGGAGGGTATTCTGTTTCCTCCAATTTTACTAAGCCCACTGTTAATATTTGTTCGAGCACAAGAGCCTCTTCAGGTGTCAATCCACCGTTTTCAATATACTGTGAACGCAGCTGCATGTATATTTCACCCACTTTGTCACAGGGCATTTTAAACCAGTCAAATTTGCTCTCTGCGACACAAATAAATAAATAGATAAATAATCATATTCATATCACGATATATATATAAATATATATATAAATATATATATATATATATATATATATATATATATATATATATATATATATATATATATATATATATATATATATATATATATATATATATATATATATATATATATATATATATATATATATATATATATATATATATATATTATATATATATATATCAATTAATTTTCTTACGGTATTTTCGGTTTCTGAATGAGTCCATTTTCTTTGCGACTATGATGTGATGATGTGGTACAGGAGTGATTCCTATTTCGTGAGATGAGCTTTGGTGACTACTAACGATTGGAACCATATTTATAGGCGACAATTATTCAGGATTAAGAAGGCGTCGCCTGTAGGATTTCAAATTCCATGTTGAAAGCTTTCCTCATGTTAGGTATGGGGGAGATTGACCCACAGCTTTCACAGCCGGCACTGTTGATTGTGTTAACATTTTTAACCCATTGATAAGTACTCCATCACACAAACGACCTCTTTCCCACGTTAAGCTTCTTCATTCATCTGTTACAGCTGACACATGGCGAATTTCAAAAACATTCTCAACGCATTGTTATTCCCAAGTATTACATTGGAAAAGGCTCATTGTCGTTGCACTTAGCAGACATTCTTAATCCCAATTGTCGTTTACACTACTTGACATATCAATAGCAAACTTCACAGACATTCTTCAATCCAACCTTATTCGCATCTGTTACAGTTTACAACTTTAGTGTTACAATTTGTAATCCTAACCCAAGCTATACTCAACACCCATTATTATTCTCAACCATCAATAGCCACTTAGCCTATTTACTAACATATCAAACACGTCTTCCCAAGTTCATTGTGATCCCAAACGATTACACCATTCTCAAGTGGCGTGGGTATATCATTTGAATAGATACCTTCAACTACAATATTTACTTAAACCCATTGTTATTCCTAGAGAACCCCACTCAATACCTTTAAACACTCAACAACTCACCTTAACAATGCATTACATCATATCATGTGGACACATAGCATCACACACCTGGCGCAAGTCCAAACACGTCACATGATCACGTGGTCAACGCGTGGGGGGATCCTGGGGGGTGGGCAACTCCATGGGGGGGCTCTGGTATAACCACGCCTACCTGGCTGAGATCTGTAAGCGCCTTGGTATTGAGCTAGACAGAAGCGTGGCCTGTGAGTCCCAGGCCGCCAACCGATTGGCTCGCGAGCGCAACGGGTGGAAGCCAACGTCCAACATCTTCCTGCCCGACATTGAGGCCGCTTGCGCTAAATACATAGGCGGGAGTGTCTGGAACAAAGCAGCGTACGCCACTGCCAGCCTAGTGGAACTGGACATGAAGCACTGTTATCCAGCGTCGATCCAGGGCCAACCGCTTGCGCGCCCTTCTTCCAGCGTTTTGGCCACCCCAAGCAACACTTCCGGTGCATAGCCATCATCAATCCCCTATTGCGGGATTTTACAGGCTTTGTCAAAATTGTCACCTGGTCCTTCACCCAAGGCATCCACCCGGCCATCATCCTCTGGCTTGGGGAGCACCTAGCTTCCAAGCAGTGGCTCCCCACCCACCTCGTTTCATTTCTTGTTGAGACCAATATCCTTGAGACCTGCCCTCGTTAACCAGAAAAGCGTTTGGTCCCCCGCTGACAATAAACTCAGATCATCATTGGCAAGATGACCCAAGGCCACTCTGAGGGGAACCGTACGTTGTCCACCGTCGACCAACACCTCTTAGGCGTTACAACATGCGAGCTCAGCTAGATCGTCTCCTACTACTCCGACGAGCGCAAGCAGTACACCCACCTCCCGGCCATCATGATGGCTTGCCTCATTTCGATGATGGTTCAATTTGAGCCTGCCGACATCTGCAGGGTGGCGACCGACTCCCTCTACGTCCGGAAGACCGCCGTTGGCCCTCATATCTCCGGACACCCTCAGGAGCGACCGGCGCTCCAAAAGCTGCTATGCAAGCCGGGGACCATGGCGACGCTCCTTCCAGCGCCCAATCAACCATTGATCAGATTACGACCCATTGCCTTTCCTACCTGGCCAGCGGCGGAGGGTCAGGGAAGACCACCCGGCTAATTAATCTGTTCAGAAAAAGCGAGCCCGTAGTGCTCACCCCAACAAACTTCTTAGAGAAAAAAAAGGTGGGGAGTTGAGGTTCAGACATATCATTCATTCTTTCGCTGGCATGGGGCTGAGACCTGGAAAGAAGAAGTGATGGGGAACAAATTTTTGCCACGCATTGTAGTTTGGGATGAAGTTTGCACCGTCCCTCATGAACAGCTCACAATCTTTCTAAACTGGCTGCTGGCACATGGAGTCCCGGTCATCTGCTGCGGCGATCCAGGCCAACCCCCACCGATTGGAAGCGAGCCAACCCATAACTGGCTCAAAGGGAGAGCCGACTACTGCGAAAAAGTATGTGCCGACTACCAAGCCAAAGACGACCATACCCTCCAGGCCCTCAAGAGCAAAATGCGGCTTAAAAACGACAAAGAGCAATGCCGTCAAATACGCTGCGCCGTCCCCCTAACCCACTGGGATAACTTCCTTGAACACTGGAGGCCACAGGACCTAGTTTTAACCTCGCGAAAAAAGTCCGCGACAGCATCACCACAGCCCTTCGATACCACCACGAGTCTCATTTTCCTGACGAGCCGGTCACTCTTGTCTATCACCCTCTAAGGGCCGGAAAACCGAACAATCTCATCGCCCTCCCTAGCGGCGGAAAAAGGAGGATGGTAGTCAATGACACCATTCAAGTCCCCTTGGCAAAAGCCATGACCCTGCTGTCTGGCGTTTTGGTTATGCTAGCACCATCCACGGTTCGTAAGGGCTGACCATTGCGAGACCCACTCAGGTCTGGATAGTCGATGACTACATTGACTGGGCCAACCTCGCTTATCTTGCCGTTTCCCGAGTAGAGAGTCTGAGCCCACTTGGACTTGTTCGGCTTGTTGCTACAGAATAGAAATAACCAATCCTTTATACTGCTTAGTCCATGCTCAATAATAGATACCTGAATAGTCTTTAAGTAGGTGGGCAACGTTAAAGACTATTCATTTTTTTCCCCCTGTTGTCTACCATTTCCTGCCACATGTCTTATTCCTCTACAAACCATTTCTCTAATGAAAAAAATCCAATATTAAACAAGTGAAATATATACCGGTTTAAATGCCTGTCTGTGAAAAAACCTGCGACTGGCCCCTAATAACAGAAAACAAGCTCTGCGGCAAACCGAGCCGGCACAACTATTGCCGCTACCACCGATTTCGCCTGAGAAATGGCCATTTCCCCCGTACATCCTGCATTGCCTGCGGCGGCACGACCAACGCCACAGAAGGGCTATGTAAACGCTGCCGCGACAAACCGAGCAGCCGAAAACTACTAACCCTGCAAGCCAAACCAATTCAAATACTAACCAACTAGTCCACCTAAAAAATGGCAGAAATCCCGACCAAAAAAAAAAGTCCCTAAAAAACCCCGAATAAGGATTAATAAGGATTACTATCCCTAGGGAACAGGTTTCATATGGGCAGAATTTGTTTAAAAGGGGTTGGATTTAAAATGCAGGTAACACAACATTAATATCACAGCTATGGAACAAGTAAGGACACTGGTAAACATAATTTTAACATTGCGGCCATAGATAAACAGTTTAAAAATATTTTTTTACTGTCAAAAGCTATGATGATGTTATATTGTCTATAAACTATATAGTGACTAAAAAGGTCACTTGTATGACAATTATGCATGTTTATTGACATTCAAGCATAATTAAAAGTTCGTGGCACATCCATATGAAACCAGCACAGCTCATTACAATTATGCATAGTTAATGATATTTCAAGCATAATTAAGAGGTGGTACAAGGCCCATTGGAACTTCACTGCTCATTCATATTTTTTTCCAAGTAGGGAACGTCCCATTGGCAGCTGTGACTTAAGAACTTCTTTCTTCCCTGAAACAGTCAACATGTACGCATATTAAGCAAATTACTTGGCACAACTAATCCAGAGATAACAGTTCTATTATTCAACCAACACTGGAGACAAGAGATGTGTTCTTCAGATTGATGGATCATCCCACACAATGTTAGATAGTGTTCCTTGCTGGTACAGCTACAACTTTTGTAATAATCTGTCTGCTGTGTAATGCTGAGAATAGAAGATATAACTTACTGATAAAGCATCAGATAAAGTTACTTAATCATGATAAAATCACATGGCAGTGCATTGCTAATCCACAAGCTTAAATAACAATTCCGCCTACACCACAATTGTGCAACAATTGTATATAATATATGACATCTACCATGCAAGACACACTGGGAATGATCTTTCCGTCAAATTTATCCTGATTAATACAATATGTTCTGAAGTATATAAACCATACCTGGGAGTAGTTTCCTTAGACTGGGGATCTGAATATAACTTCTGAAGGCAAGTTGTACAGCTTAGGTGTGCCTTGCATCCCATCAGAAGCGGTCTGCATGTCCATTGATATATTGTTTTCGTATTTCGCTGTTAGTTTCTAGTTATAGCAGACTTGTAATGACTCTCAATAATTTAGCGCAGTCTTTTAAAGACCATGCAGTGGGTATTTTCTTTTATATGAAGGTCACTTAACTAGAATTCATTTATAATGGAAAGAAGCCTTTCTTTGGTTTATACCTTGTCACTAGTTAACAGATTATACAGGAATGAAAAATACTCACTTGTATCTTTGATGCATGTTCTGCTCGAGACATCCTGATCTGACTCTGAGTAACTAGAAATCAAGTGGTTTTTGTTGGCATCTTTAAGTCTTGGGTCTACAGGGCTTGTTGATCTAGGTGGTATAACTGGTACTTGCTTGGGCTGCTGGTTCAGTATCTAATAAACAAAAGCACATACATTGTACCATATGCATAGAAAAATTAATATAATTGACACATTACAGACTATGCATTAATTCAGATGTAAACAATGAGGAACAATGTTTGTATCACTGCATATTTTTGCCATTGCTTCACATTTGTTCATAATTATGTGACCTGCATATTGTGTGAGTTTAATTGATCAATTGATGACAATCGGACCATGTTCCAAAAATGTCTGTATGGTTGTGGTACATAAATTGAAAAATGCTTCATCATATAATGTCTCTCGATACAAGCAAACAAACCGACTGTCAAGGCAATCCATTTGTGCCAAGCACACGCCCATTTTAGTCATGGTCAATTCAGGCAGTTGCCTCTGATAGGTTACCAAGCTAACATCTGACATCGGTACCTATATTTATGAAACAGTACATGGGCCAAAACTTTAACAGAGCTCTATATATATGAAAATGCATTTCAATCTGCATCTTTATTACAGAACTAAATAGGAATGGAAGCTTGGAGAGCAATGCGGTTAGAAAATAGAGACCCAGTATACAGATGCTGGTTATTTATTTTCACAATATAACACCTCATAAAATGTTTCCACACATACTTTTAGGATACCTGCAAAAGTCAGATCACATAATTCAATGTTAGGAAACTTATGTGAGGCCACATCAGCTGTTCAGCTGAAAACATTCAATATTAGCTACTGTCAAATTACATAATAATCATAGTCATGGTTTTTTAGCACAGATGCTCATTTATTATGCAATTAAATAGTTATGCAGTTCAGAGGCTGTTTATTTAATGTCTGGTGTTATTTGTATAAGGTGACCCTCTGATGATATCTGACACTTTCAAGTCTGTATTTGCCTCATCAACTTATTCCCTCTTTTGATAGACCATAACATTGGCCATTGCCTGGATAGGCATATGCATGTGTGATGTTTTGACTTCAAATTGTAATTGATATTTGATCATGACATCAGACAACCTCTTTACAATTTAGATCCAACATCAGAAATATGACTACCCTCAAGTATTGTTTATAATTGCAATCTGAGGACCCATTGACCTTTGAGGTCTATCATATTAAGATAATTGGCAATAGATAACCTTAATGAAACACCAAGTGACAGTGGTTAAGCAGCAACTGATATGTGTTGATAAATTTATAAAACCTACCATGCAAATCATGCAGGGCAGTTAAAACCATCAATGGTGCTGCAGCATTAGTCTCTACAATCACAACTTGCCAAACAGTGCAGTACCATACACATTATGGTTATGTCTGACCATAAGGTCCAAATAACATCATATCTATCTTCATGGCTGAAGCCTAGTGAAGGGAGTGAAGGGCAACCATTAATTGTTTAAATTAATTTCAAGTTGATGTTTCATAGTCAAGTTCTCTTTGCATTTATATATCACCGAACAGTCTTAGCTATAATAGCCAAACAAGTCAGTCAAACAACAATATGTTTTTCAATTTAACGGAACCAACAGTACTGAAACGAATGCTGCTAACGCCTAAATAGTGGAAGAGCTGATCACGGTCGTTCCGTCGAGCGAATTGGGTCGTGGATATAAATTCGGTCTGGGTTGGGTCAAAACGCGGATTAGGTAATACAGAACACACAGTAATAGAAATGATATATTATTTTACCAACACAGCTTCTTTTCCGTCCATGTCAGAATGTATTTGTTGGGGAAATCCGTATTTAACAACAAATTTCTATGCTTTCCGCGAATTCACGAAGTAGGCAGCTTAATGTAGAGTTTTTGTTTACGAGTTCCGTAATTTATGAAATGGCATTATAAGCCGAAATACTGTAACAATCGTATCATTCGTAACCAGGGCTGTGACAAAATAAGTTAAATTTAATTTTAATGATCATTAATTGTCAGATTAGCAATTTTATGTGACATGACTTTGGTAATCGTCTGCTAGTTTTTCGCTCGATATTTCGCCGATCTGTCGTTCATCTAGGGTCAAAGTTCGAAGCCAGATAATCATGGCTAGGGTCAAAGAGTGATATTTGGTAGCTTCGATCGTAGTAATGGGGTTTATATCAAGTGTTTTGTTATTATATGGTATTCAATGATCCAACAGTGTTGAACACTGTGTAAATAATGTATATTTGGTAATGTTTTTCAAGAAGGTACCTGAATTTTAGGGTCGCAATTGACCCAGACAATCTCTCAACGCCATATAGCTTCGGCGTCATGACAACGATCCGCGTCCTTGGGAGATTACATATTGCGAATTTGTCAAAGGATGGCGAGTCTGAGTAGGTAACGTTTTTTAAAGTAAGTCGACATGGAATTAACCTGATTTACAAATTCAATTGGACTGTTGTAGTCATTTGCACGATTCACAGCCATTTGGCGTGTGTGACAGAAATTGTTGCCATGCTTAAAATACTTTAAAAAGTTTTTATGTCATCCCGCTGAATCTATCAACCCTGCTTATTGGAACATCCTAATGAACTATTTGACCTGCATAGTTTGGGAAACACCTCTTCTCTCCATCCCGTATCTTTTATCATATACGAAAGAACTCTGTCATGTTACTCGGAATACAACAAAGAGGGTGTTATTCGAGGAGATATTCTTACTACTTAAACGATAGGAATCTCTGGAATAGAATCTTTATCTTTCCACACAACCAGTTAAATACGATCTGCCAAGAAAATGTTGTCCTACAGTGTATCATATCAACTTTCTCTGCTTCAAAGAAAGATCTGATTTAGCCCTACGCGGACGTTTAATTATGATACTGCCAACCTGACAGACTGCAACACGACATAATGCCTATCCTGTTGGGGTTTCTAACCATCGCAATTTTGTCAGACTTGCACGTACAAAATCCTCATGGTGTAGGATGATGATCGCCCGGTGGGTAAGGACAGAAGAGCATTCTCGCGTTGAAGTAGGATGTGTAAGGGGCTTAGGAACATACAACGCTACAGTTAAGTGGGTTACGGAAGTATACGAAGGTGTCTGGGGGTATATGAATCGTTTGGAGGTCTTAGCGAACTGGATTGGCGCATAGGCACATGGGCTAGTTTCACTCAGAGCGCGAGAGCAGCTTTTGAGTGGAGAACAGCAAAATAACGCTGCTGGTGGTTATGTGATATCAATGGCTATTAGTGAGTGGCTGTTTCCCAATATTAGCATTTAGAGGGGTTATGAATAAGTGTGCAAACATTGTCGATTCTTTGAAATCAATAATACTATCACTTACGCTTCCCAATGTTATGGTAGGTTGGGGATAAGAGTTACTTTTGAATCAACATGACACCTTTAGCAGTTAATAAATACATATCCCATTTCATATTATTTATGGTGCAACCATGATTAATCAGTAACAGATACAGAAATTATCAAGAATATACATAGTGATAATTCCATATACGTCTATTTCAGGACTGCCATAAAGGTAAAATGATATGCTGAAATGGAAATGCAACATATCAATTGTTATTAAATAGCTCAGTTTACATGGACTTGTTATTTTCCAACCTTTCTGCTTAAACAATTTACTTGCTCAATAGCATGCTATCTACAGTGACTTCAAGGGCCAATGAACTTTATTCTCTGTATATAGGATTCATAACATTATACATCAAAGTCTTAAAAATTATTGATGATAAGTAATTTACACTAATTCGATGACCTTGACATTAGTTTCAGATCAAAGTCAAAACAAAACCTCTCGGTTTTGCGCATTATTGGCGCCTAACGATTGAAAAACAAACTCCGACCTGTATCGCGGATCAAAAAATTGTTTACATGCATACATACATTATGACAAACGCGACTAACCAACAGAACTTGGCGAAGCGATTCGCCAAGGCCGGCTAGACTCCACATAGCTTAAGTAAAGTACCTCAAACATTGACCAGATTCCATTTATATGTCAGATTGAGTTTACTACACAATATATCCAATCTATCGAACCAGCGTTGTCATAATTTAGATAAAGGACAAAATGTCATAGTGGGCGATATTTGAAAACCCAGGCTGAGAACCCAGGTTGTCGAGTCACTGTAGCGACATTATATATATTTTCTCTTATCATCTGGTTGACTTGGGTATAAGCGTTTTAAATAACGCCATAATATATTCAAGAGTTGCGGTTATTGCTTACAAAATTGTCCGGGCGAATATATAGTTGTCTCCAGCTCAATGGAAAACGTCGAAACCAAATATATATATATTTTATTCCACCTATCGAATGTCACGTGAATAGAATATATTTGCGAAGGAAGTAATTCTAAGCAATATATCAGAAGTTGGCATTATCATATATCGGAAAATAACGAGAAACAAGCTGTTAAATGCAGAGTACCAAAATGGTCGTTAGTCCAAAATGGTCAAATTTTCAAACGTCCCTAACTATACCTATACATTTCAAACGTCCGACATTTTTGATACCTGCGCGAGGCAGGGGTCTAAACCTGGCAATGGATAAATGTGAATGGAGATAATTAACAAGGTAAAATCAATTTAAAATAAAACATTGCAGAACAATGCACTCAAAAAGCTCTTGACTTTTTTTGCACTCACATCGTGTGCCAAGATGTGACTGTGTGCCGAAAAAATTCGGTCGACCGACAAAAATGTCGCATTTTGAGTGCTTTGCTCTGCAATATTTTATTTTAATATAATATATATAATATAATGAATATATATATATATATATATATATATATATATATATATATATATATATATATATATATTCGATATGTATTTATAAATGTATTGAAAACAGAAGCTGTGTCTTACTGCCAATGCAGGCATGTCCTGTTACGTAGTAAAAAGACGTTTTGTGTCATCATCTTTAAAGGGAGAACATCGATAGAAAA
This sequence comes from Urechis unicinctus, assembly GCA_034190875.2. NCBI lineage: Eukaryota > Metazoa > Annelida > Polychaeta > Xenopneusta > Urechidae > Urechis > Urechis unicinctus. The sequence goes on along the minus strand of CM067348.1, from coordinate 3,911,234 downwards.
CCCTTTAGGTTTCTCATCAGCACAAGGCACTACTGGAATTCCGCATATGAATGAAGAACAATAGGTGAGGCTTCGGTCATATTGGCAGCATTGTGATAAGCGCCATGATTGACCACAAATATCTAGAACACCTTCGTGTTGTAGGCTGCTAGTGAATAACTGTCCATAATCAGCGCTAAAAGGCCCAACAAATGTTCAGTACTAGCTATGCATACAATATCATTCGTGACCATTGCTTTAAAAAATGAGCCAATTCGTGATGATTATTGCCAGTTTATTCAGATGTTTAACACAATGATAGTACAACTCAGTGGACCGTTGGCTCGTTTCAACCGTAGCTCTTCATCTCTCCTTGCAAACGAATGCAATACATTATTAGGGTGTCACTGTGTAGTAACGAATATAAAATGATAAAACTAATCGGCTATGCATTCACTCCATTCTTATTATGGAGTTCTGACCAAAATTAGTTGCCCATATATCAATAGCGAAACAGAAAATCCATCGTTGATTTGGGTAATCTTGTGAATAATCAAGATTTAAACATTCCGACACTTCTTGTAATAGTGTTAATTGCTATAACAATATACTGGCCTGACTCTTAGAGTGACTGGTGTGCAAACAGCGGCATAATGATACACGAGTTCCTATGTAAATATCGCTAACTAATTGACTTACTTGTTCAGTGCGCCGGCACATTGGTATTGCAATACAATGGCTATACATTACCTTCAATCCCATTGAGTAGCATATAGTTAACCATGGCGCAGGATTTGGTTACGTAGTTGCAATATTGATATGTAATGAGATATTTGCCTCCCTAGTTCCGCAAGCATATTCAATGGCTGCATCAGTCATTCTCTTGCAAATATGCCGTTATTTCCATTGACATCAAGAATCGCCGCAATTCAGAACCCAACATGACATACGCAAACTTCCTGGCAAAATCGCAGAATCGGAATGGCTTGGCAATTATACGTATCCGACTGTAAAACGCCGTGTTCACCACTCACATTGCTTAAAAGTGCGATAATTAATGTTCCATGTGCATAATCTATTGAAAAGCCATCTACATGTTGCTTGATACATATTCTGTTAAATACGACAAATAGGAGAGAAAAACCGACTATGACAGCAGAATGTTTCATGACTGAATATGAATCTAAATCCATCAAAATAACTTATTAATGTTTGTTGTAATTTTTAACTGCCTACATCGAAAATCTCCAATCAAGAATTATAAACAATTTGCCTTTAAAAGAACCTTTGGAAAATAAACAAATATTTAATTGACTGTTGGTCAGCATTTGCAAACCTTGGTCACAAGCACATAATATCTGTCAAATGCCCCATTAGAACTGCCGGATAAATGCGGTTCCCAAAGCAGTGCTGAAGAATATTTTCACGTACCTTTAAATGTGGTCGCCTAAACGTGGCCTCTCAAATCAGTGCGCGACGCATTGGTTAAGGTGCAATAACAATTCGGCCACATCAAACGGATCATAGTTTGATCAGTATAAGCATATAATGTGGGCAAAATCCCTGAACATGTGCCTGGGGCGGCTAAAGTGTCAATCTATATCCTATGCAAGCGTCGACTTGTGGATTCATATCCGTGTACCAAGACACTAGACCATGCTGGCATCGTGCGTAAAAGACTGTGTTAGGGCAATATATTTAATAGCAAGCAACCAAGGGTTGCGGCGCCTACCCTAGTAAAGCTTATAACAAGTTCAATCCTAACGACAATGTATTGCTGGGGACGTAGCCATTTGTCACGCATATGTTGAATAAACAAGTAACTTGATGGTAATGTATATGCACCCTCGACAATCATCACAGTCCAAACCAAGATAACATATATAATTCCGTGGTAATCGGCGATTAGTGATTAGGATGTCATTAGTATGCAATGAACAATAACAGCGACTTTGTAGGCTTATAAAGTCTCTTTTGTAGACAACTTGCTAACCAGATTTGAGATCAATAGCATTTGTGGCACCTACATACTTTATTACAGCGACTCAATTCGTCATTCCTTAAAGGTTTTATTCATCAGCTAAATATTTTCGAAAACATATCGACAGTTTTTTAAAGATCCTGCATGTCGATTTCAATTAATCATTTACGGATGTAAATACTACACTATTCGACATTTAACAAAGGCGATTGGGTCTTACAAAATTGTTCATGCCATCGAACTCGAACCCATAAGTGTTACACAGATGGAACGCCCTCTTAATAGACAAAATCGTAGTCATTGATTTTTGGGAGTAATATTAGTGTAGATGTTGCGATCGTGTATGGGCGTTTGTCGGCTAAACCGGTGAGTGTTTTAAGCTGAAATATGCGACAGAATTATACTTTGACATATGACACGGCAAAACCAAATGGCGATCGAAGTTTAGGAAAACAAAGTTGCAAATGAGAAATGTTGAGTCCTTTTTCAAGGGCCAGCCAAGCAATATAGATTTTTGTGGTTCTAAAGCGGGTGCAAATAATACATATTTCAACTTGGCCGAGGAGGTGAGCGATCATCAAGTATTGCGACAAATCGTAATTTAATGAGGCATTTCGGCAACGAAAAGGAATAGTTGGGCATGTCTTAACAGAATCATAAACGGATACACAAACAGGTCAGTGGATTAGAAAGTATCTGGGTAGATTTGCTTTCTCAGCTTAACAGTCTTTGCAACTCACTGTAGGCAAACTTAGCACTCAAAGTGAATAGCGTTCCCAATCATGTTAAGATGCCACAAAACAATTTGCTTATAAAATGAGTTTCAGTCAACCCTTTGAATGCTTTCTAAATTATCCTTAGTGTAATGAAAACATCGATTCTGTCAAAATATCCTTACGCAAATAAACTAGCATCACATTGCACATGCTTACTGTGGTATATTGTCTGTATAGCGTAGAGAACAAAACTAATATGAACGAAAACTCGAACGTCACGTATATAAGCATGTTTGTCACCGTCACCTATATAATGTTTACCATCTCTATATTGTAATTAATCAATTTGGTCATAATTCTCTAACCAACCAACTTCTCTATTGACCAGCAGATAATGCATACAACTCGATGTTGCACACGGCAGTGGTGCCTCAGGATCTCTCTGTGATCGTGGTGGTGATTTCTATACTTCCAGAAAAACGCGGATCATTTATTGAAACGAATTGCAACGATTGATGTCCCGCATTCATTTACAATCGAAAGCCCGTCAATCCCGTAGGTCAAGTCCATCAAGATGACGCTTCAATCCAATATAGCGCAGTGAGAAGGTGGCTATTCGAATGTGTCGAGTGAGCACATGGCAGTGGTTTATTGCGATATCTCATAATTTTAAATGCAGTACATTATAACAATCCCCACAATTAACTAATAATTATGTTAGATACCGGGCATGTAATATATGTGATCCGCGATTTTGCATTCAAAGCTGTGTGTAACAAATATGTAATACTGCTGTTTCGGATTATCATGAAAACTGTGTTTACAGCTCGTCATCTTTACATTCATGGGCTTCGGATTCCTGATGACTAAATGTGAAAATACTAACACGAGTTACTCGAGAGCATACTTCTGTCACTCTAGGGTAAACCTGGTAATTGGAAACCTTGTATCAGCAAGGTGTATTTAGTGGCCTGAGGCTAAATAGTAAACACGCTATAGATGAGCGAATCGTAGCTCCTTACGCATACGATGACGTAAATGACATATAAACATTACAAACAACTTATTTGTTAATGGCCTAGTTACCACGCCCTTGAATAAGACAAACAGGTATGACATCTTTCGTTGCATGTTCTGCTTATCCAAGCATCCTCACGGCGTATTTTGCCTTACTGCTGCCAGCCGCAAACATGCCAGCCATCTTGTAAGATATCAGTAATCAAGCGCTACATTGTGTGGTAACGTTTCTTTCAGCAATGTTTCATTTTTGTATTTATTTCCCAAACAAATGCGAGTTACAAAATGTATTTATAAACATGTGACTGAGATATATTGAAACGAAACACACGCTGTTGTTTGTTAAAATACAAAACAATAACGAAAGATATTGATTTCTAAGATCTTTACATTGCAACAACAATTTGGAATTCCCCTTAGTAAAATACTTGCAATTCAACGATTTGCGATGCGCATCATTGGATGACATTATATGCAGATAGGAATAAATATCACAAACTCGTCTAAGAACAGAGTGTATTTGAGGAATCGATGTAAGCTCAGCTTCTATGACAGGCCCTATAATGCGACTCTGGTAACGCAAGGGACTATTACAAACGTAGAAGCCTTAACTACCTAAACAACAAACAACATCACAATGGATCAGCCCCAAGTGTCGTAAATCCCTTTGTCATGCTAGTGAGTAATCCATAAGCATTCTATGTCACATACACAGCGTTAGTATCCACAAAGAAAGGCTACCCTGTGTGAAGCGATGGGAAGCAGTTGAGATCAAGTTGCCTGCTAAGTATTAAGCATTCAAGAGGTTGTTTTTGTAAAGATTCGACGCAATAATGGCGCTGTTTGATGTTTATAGGAGGCATGTTTTTACAAGGGGATGCAACTGTTACGATATGAGCGCAAGAAGTCTAGTCCTCAAATCACACGTTACCCTGAATATTGCACATCAGCAATGAAATAGTAAACTATAATACAAAATATTGTCTGCCGACAGTTTGCATGAGAATAATAGCTTGGACCCAATCAAACAAAGTTGAGTATTGACTAGATCCTAGCCATGTCAACAATTTCAAAATGGAATTTATACTATTTATTGTAATTGATACATTTCTCTAAAAAGACGACGTTTTAGCGGCCTTTATTCCGCCTCGTTGCCTATCACAAACAAAAGGTCTGTCCTGGGTTTTGCAATCGTGCGAGTAATGGTGGATGGTCGGTTCGTTAGGCAACAGTGATAGCACATCCTACAAGCTGTACGTGCACATGTTTCATAAGAACTGGTTAGCTTGTATTGCCAGAAGAATTGCTTTATTTGTTTAATACATCTAATGGCATTGCCGTGTACTTCGGGTTTGTTCTATGATCGCGCATCCCACCATAACAGTGCACGCACCGACTTCAAACGTTTTTGTTTCCGGAGCTAGTGAAAGAAGTTACCAATTAAGTGATATCACACTTGGTAGCCTTATAAGAGCAAATGTAAGCAGACACATATAGTGAGTTGCCATTAAAGTGACATCACACTTTGTAGTCTTTGGTAAGGGATAGCCAATCAACTGACAACTATGTGAGGGTTGATCCGATAGTGAAACAACAATCTGACATAATCTCATTTTTCTCATGAAGGAATAGGTTCCGGGAAATGATGATGAGCAATTCATAACCTCCCGCCGAGAAGAAGATTGATGCGGCTTGTCATTTGCCTGAGGTGACTCTCATCTGACTTTAAATTGCTGTAAATTCACCACACTGACAAGTAATTGATAATTTACTAATGTTCATTGTACTATTTTGCGACACACTGAGACGTTTAAATCACTGGTGTAAGAAATATAATGTCCGCATACTAATGTGAGTCTGTCTTTAAGTACATGGTAGAAACCTGGTTCTCTCGCTTTGTTTTCAAAACGCTCTATCAACATTCCGCTTCTGTTTACACTCAAGCACTTAATTAAAATGATAAAACATCGAGTTGGTTTTTAAAAGTTTTCAGTGAATTTACTGAGGCTATCTTGTCTAGAATTCTTGAGTTCTCATCACTTCGAAGCTGAAAAACACTGATATTATCTGATCCACTGAACATCTTGCATACCACCAGTGATGTCCACCCTAACAACAGCAATTGTTGTTTGTACGCCTATGTAACCTTATTGATATATATATACACACACACACACACACACACACACACACACACACACACACACACACACACACACACACACACACACACACACACACACACATACATATATATATATATATATATATATATATATATATATATATATATATATATATATATATATATATATATATATATATATATATATATTTATACGAATGAGACCTTTTTGATACAATCGACCAACTATTTTGGCACACAGTCACATCTTGGCACACGATGTGAGTGCCTAAATAGTCAAGAGCTTTTTGAGTGCTTTGTTCTGCAATTGTTTATTTAGAATTGATGTTACCTTGTTGATTATCTCCATTTACATGTATCCATTGCAAGGTTTTGACCCCTGCATCGCGCAGATGTTAGTTAGGGACGTTGGAAAAATGTTATATATTGGACTGACGACCATTTTGGTACTCTGGATTTAACAGCTTGTTTCTCGTTATTATCCGATATATCATAATCCCAATTTCTGATATATTGCTTAGAATTACTTCCATCACAAATATATTCTATTCAAGTGACGTTCGATAGGGGGAATAAAAAATATATATATTTGGTTTCGACGTTTTCCAATGAGCTGGAGACAGATATATATTCGCCCAGACAAACCGAAATGCTTCGGCTGGTCGGATAATTCGTATGGCATCTCGTGCTTTGAGATGAAGTTGCGCTGCTGGCCGAGAATATCTTATGATTTGGTAAGCAACAAGCACAACTCTTGAAATATTATGGCGTTATTTAAGACGCTTATACCCAAGCAACCAGATGATAGCGAGAAATTCTATATAGTGTCGCTAAAGTGACTCGACAACCTGGGTTCTCAGCCTGGGTTTTCTAATATCGCCCTCTGCGATATTTTGTTGTTGATCTAAATTATGACAACGCTGGTTCAATAGATTGGATATATTGTGTAGTATAGTCAATCTGACGTATAAATGGAATCTGGTCAATGTTTGAGGTACTTTACTTTAGCTATGTGGAGTCAAGCCGGGCTTGGCGAATCGCATCACCAAGTTCTGTTGGTTAGTCGCGTTTGTCATAATGTATGTATGTAAACAATTTTTTGATCCGCGATCGGCATCAATGTTGAAATTATGTTTACCAGTGGCCTTACTTGTTCCATAGCTGTGATATTAATGTTGTGTTACCTGCATTTCAAATCCAACCCCTTTAAACAAATTATGGCCATATGAAACCTGTTCCCTAGGGAGAACTATGAATGCATTACTATAGCAGATGATATAATCAGAAATAATAGAGATAACGTAGCGGTAGTACGATTAACATTAAGTTATTAGTGTAAATTTCTATGAACTAGAGCAAAAAAAGCATGCCTGTCTGTGAGCTACATTGGATGATTAAGCGTTATGATGAACCACGGAGACGCCTCCATGGACAAACAAACAACCATATCGAGCTGAAGAGTGGGAGCCACCGGGATTTATATAAATCGTCAATTATCCCCAATCCTCCCAAGGAAACCGAAAGGAAGGCCGGTGCATACACACACTTTATTGGGCTTAAGGAAGTCCAAGAACCCCGCTGCGCAGAGCTGGGGCAAACATTAAATGGCATAACAACATTCAGAACACTAGCAGGGTGAACAAGCAATATCGAAACAGATTACGTATGAATATGCAAAAGTGAGGAAGATAAATGGAACATGGCCTGGAAGGTCGCCAAGGAAGACCGGCCAAGGGAGGAGAAAAAAGTAGAGAGAAGAGGAAAGGGCAAAGGCGAGGGTATGGGCAATATGATAGGCGTTAACACGTAACACATTTTTTAAAAGGGAAAGACGCGATAAGAATTGTCTGATCAGTATTGAGGCAACAAAGCGTGATCCATTGAATGAGTGACGGATAGGCGCTGCTGATGAGTGAACGACAGATAGCGCTGGTAGCAGTCGGAGCGCCAGCTACCGAGCGGTTGAAGCAGGTCGGTAGAACACCTGCGCGGTAAGCCAGAGAGCAGTCGCCTCGTGGAGACTATGACCGGAAAAAAGGGTGGGATTTAACCCGATTTTTTGCAGCAGCCGTTTAGGTATTGTCTAATCAGTATTAAGGCAACAAAGCGTGATCCATTGCTTGAGCGACGGATAGGCGATGCCGATGGGTGAACGACAGACAGCGCCGGCAGCAGTCGGAGCGCCAGCTACCGTGCGGTTGGAGCAGGTCGGGAGAGAATATGTCATTGTTTACTTTGAACTCCTGTGTGCCGACGGAAGTGGTTAGCCGATGGAACCCGAATTGATGGTAAGGCGACAAGTGCCACCTGCCAAGATGGTCTGCCAGTTTATTACGTATCCCGCAGATCCAAGAGGCGCGAACAGAGCAGCCGTGTGTTGCCTCTACAAACCACAACTCTCGCGGCAAAATGCTGTATGTAAGGTGACCTTTGACGACCAGAGTTCAAAGCGTGTGATACGGCCTCGTTATGCACTGCTATGACAATGCGTTGACGCTCCAATAAAGGCCCCCCATAGCTTAGCGCACACAGCGAGAGCCTGGAGTTCCAACGAGCCGATGTCCAACTCCTGATCTAAGATGTGAACCGGGTAGGGGGTGTGGTGATATCTGCCTTTGAAGCAGCCGCCGCTCCCAGTGAGGCAACCGTCCGAAGACATGCTCGTCGGAAGCTCCCCACCGAGGCAGTTAAATTAAACTGCAGGCGTTGTAAGTTTCGACAAAGTTGAACCACAAATAAATGTCTAACTTGAACTCGGATCAAGTTTGATAGGGGAGGTGCGCTGTTTTATGGCGTTGATGATGCGAGCGACGAAGCGGCGTCCAGGCTTGATGACTTTGGCTAGGTGCATGAGCACTCCTAGGAGAGATAGTAGCGACCGACCGAGAGAGAACAACAGCTTTTATCCAGCCATGAAAGTAACTCCTGTTTAGCTGATGCAGACCTAGGGTGCCTCTCAGGAGCCTGTGTAGGCTGTGGTATGCGAAAGAGGCATTTGAAGCGCCGTGACATGAGCCGAAGTCGTCCAAATAGTTAATTGCTGTAAATCCGTACATTTGTTTGTACAGAAAAACTGCAGCAGAGGACATGCGTTGACAGTTTAGTGCAGCAGAGCGAATACCACAAGGAAACACTATCACTATATATATCTCGCCGCGCCAGTGCAAGGCCGTGTGTGCGATGTCCCTTAAATCCAAGTACATCTGTTTGTATGCCCTGGACAGGTCGCACTTAAACAACATCGAACCAGCTCCGTGTTGTAAAACAAGATCAATGAGATCGTCCGCTGAGGGGTAGCGAAGATCGAAATGAGTCCCTAAGTAGCTGTCGATAGGAATGCCGTGATTGACGGAGCACGAGTGTGGGAAGCTGAGATTGAGAATTATTCTGTGGGCAGTGGAACCTTTGTTCTCTACAGACATTAAAGGTGAAACAGTTAGAGGCGAAGCTAAAGGATTCTTGGGAAAAGGACCGATAATTACTCCCGTTTCGATCTCTGTCGCAATATACGAGTCAATGTGAGATGCGAATTTGAGGGCTGATTGATGATTCGTGAGTGGCGCGCATGGAGGCTGTGAGCGAACGTAGTTGATGGGAAAAGCCGTATTTGAGTAATTAATTCGCATAGCATTAAGTCGCTGAAGTTGTAATGATGTAGCAGGAGGAACCAATTGTCTATGTGTAGTTTGGAAGGCGCTGGTATCTTGGCTTGTGCGTGATAAGGATGGCTGCTAGAAGATATTGCGCGATGACAAGCAAGTATTGCCTCTGTGTAAGCGAGAGGTGCGGGTGGCGGCCACGAGATTGTAGATGAAGGAGAGACAGGGGGGGATAGAAAGTGAGGCTGGTGGCTTCATTGGCGCGAGAAGGCCCTTGCTAAGCCGCTTTGTTGCTTATCGGTGCGTCGCCGTGTGATTTCCGGGAGCAGGTCTTCCCTCTGTGCCGTTCATCGAGTCCGACTTTAGCGCATTTTTTGCAGATATGTTTGTATTTACACCTCTGACCTCTGGGGCATCCGTTACTGTCGAAATTCCATTGGAAGCAAATCTCGGAACTGATTGTAGCTGATTGAAAGTTCTGAAACGACAGCAGATGAGAAGGCTTGAGCATCTCGTTCTTAAGAGAGTCGAGAGATTGTGCACATTGCCGTTGATTTCCCTCCCTTATTTCCTTAAGAGCGGCACCATACAGTGAGCGCACCGCGGACCACTGATATGTGGACGCCATTATCATGAGCTCTTTAAGGTGGTCTAAGCGACTGGTACTCTCAGATAATGAGGCACAAGATGTGGCAATTCTTACTTGACCAAGCACGAACTCCGGAATGGTCAGCTGATCGTAACTGACTTCAGTCACGCCGGCTCTGTTTACGAATTGTTCAGGAGAAGAAATTTTGCGACCTCGAATATTGAGAGGCGTTTGATGTTGAGAGTAGATGGGAGCTGGTAGACCCCAGGATGAAATCTGAGGCTGACCTTGAGGCGGCGGCAGGGAAGGTGGAAATACGTCTGGAAATGTAGTTTGGGGTGTGTATCCAATTGAGCTCGGCTGCTGTAACGGGTCAGGGTATGAGAAGGGCGCCCTTGTCGCTGAAGCAACGGTGACCGATGGAGTCGAGGTAGGCATCGCGGAAGGTGTGGAGAACGAAAGGTAGTGAGGTAAACCAGAGGATGCAACACCGTAGGGAGACGAAGAGGTGACCTGGATTGGCGTCGCCGGCAATGCTGATTCGAGCTCTCTCTCCATCTCGGCAACCTGTTGTCGACGGAACTCGAGATCTGACTGAAGGGCTCGGAGCCTCAATTTTTTTTTCGAGCCTTTCCTCCTGGCGTCTCAATCGCTCTATTTCGCCTTGCAGCAGTAGCTCGTTTCGATTGTCTTCGATGAGCGGGGAAGCCACGGAGCTCGAAGAAATCGAGGTAACTGCACCTACACTGCTGACAGCGAACGACACGGTAGAAGTAACCGTGGTCGAAGTCGAAGTTGTGCTCGTGACGGACGCCATAGTGCAATTAGGACCCCACGGTTTGGTGTGACCTTTGAGGGGTAAAAAACAAGAGCTGCAAAGCCTTGATGCCATTAATATACGAAGAAGGACAGCCGAGTGAAGCGAGTCCTGGCTCAGCGGAAAGTGACCGCGAGAGGCTGCGCGCGGGTATAAACGACGATGAAAGTCGTAAAACCTGCGGGAGGTGACAGAGACAGAAAAAGGGCGCGCGAGTAGGGCGAACGGAGAGAGCGCCAGAGGGCGATAACGCGAGAGAGGAAGGGGCTAATTATTTGCTATTAAAGACTCAATAGCACGATTATTACTATAATTACATCAGTGTTGTTATATTAGTAGCAGAGGATGATTCTTATGCGGAGTGTGTGCAAGATTGGGGCTTAACCTCGCTTGCAACATCGAATATCACTTAGCGACGGAGCGTATAGGTCTCGGACAGGATGTGGAATGATACTGAAGTATGTTCGTGTTTTCTCAATGATAAGAAAGCCGACCCCTCCTGTCAAGTTCATATTTAGACTCTCGACACATATTGCGCATTCCATCCCACGAGTTCCTGTATAACTTCCAGTTTCACAGTGTGCGTATCTCGGTGTAGATATATCTATTCATGCGCCTGACCCGGCACTCGAAAGCGCCAGACATTTCGAGCTTTTGCTCCTCCATGTTTGAATTACGTTGGATAGTACTTCTTTCAATATGAAATAAATGAATCGTCGTTAATTAGACATGCATTGCCCCTTAACTGCACGTTAATTCTATCGCTTATTATCATTTCAAATTAAGATTCCCCGTCATACAGACAGGGATGAAAGACATAACCCATGGCATAGATGCAAACATTTAATTCCCGCCACAACAAGTTCACCACACTGTCGCATAATGGTTTTTGTTGTGTCCCAAAGCGTTTGGGTTTCTGTTATGTGCCAAAATAGAAGGTTTTTTGTGATGTCCCAAAATGGTTGGTTTTTGTTTTATGTCCCAAAATAGTTGGTTTTTTTTGGCCCAAAATAGTCGGATTTTTGTTATGTCCCAAAATAGTTGTTTTTTGCTATGTTCCAAAATCCCAAAATAGTTGGTGTTTACGTGTCCCTAATACCCGAACTATTTAGGAACACCCCTTTTGGTACACAAAATATATAAGTTTAATAAAACAATGAAAATCTAAGATAAGTTTACGAAACCAAAACATGTTACCGACAGACCAACAGAAAACAAGAAATAATCATTATATTTACTATATGTTTTGTCGCCTCCAATGCCCAAAATGGTTGTTTTTTTTGCTAATGTCATATAATATATATACATATATATATATATATCAACATATATATATATATATATATATATACATATATATATAGATATATATATAGAGAGATGCATATAAATATATATATATATATATATATATATATATATATATATATATATATATATATATATATATATATATATATATATATATATATATATATATATATATATATATATATATATATATGTATATTTCGAATGTAACTCATCATCAACTCGGAAATCAATATGACTGAGTCAAGCTGATGAATCGAATCACAGTTCAATTCATCGCCATTGCCGTATCGGAGGTCCATGTGACTGACTATCGCAAATTCGACAGTTTCTGATCGCCACTTGATTAGAAACAACATGAAACATGTGGTGGGGTAAATCATTCTGCGTTTAAGCCACCGGCAATGCATGAAAATGGCTATGTTGAAATCTAAAATTCCATTCATTCACGAAGTCAACCTAATTCCACGTGGCAGAGGATTATCATCAAAGTCTACAAATGTAGCCCATTCAAATACTGTGCTTAGATCAATGTTTCCTTCGCCCCCAAGGGTTATATAGAATCCCTGTTGCTGCACGGTCATTGGGTGCCCTCTACCACTTTATAACAAGTAAAAGTAACAAGTAATGGTTTATTTATTTCGTTTCAGCCCTCATTTATCCATCGGCCCTCAAAGTACCTATCGCACAGTTATAGGTACTTCGCTGAAATAAATTCATAATGTGATCAATAAACTCAAACCGGACCAATAACCGTCGCATCTGATTAGTTAAGGCCAAAATTTTATAAAATGTCAGTTCAAATTAGCGCGCCCGACAAAACGCTGCGGCAACCATTATCTAGGTCAGACCCAGGTGTGTGACGTCAGTAAAGTAAGCCCGTTTTCAGAGACGCAGGGAGTTCCCCGTTTTTTTGCTTTTCATCGGAGACGTCTGAATCGCTCATTTCTGGTTAGAACCTGCAAGGCGAAATTTGCATTACCGAAACAACGATGGTCTGCTAATGATCTGTGCCATCCCATGTCTCTTCGTCACTCTCCTGATGTGATGAAATAGCGAAATTACCAGCAGCTCTTTTGCGCTAATCGTAGCGCAGATCGCGCCTCGCAGCGAAAACAATGCCGGAACTGACGTCACGCGGAGGCGATTATTTATTCATGAGCTCGCCGTCTCGATACGCCGGACTCATCTTTAAAGTCGAATTTCGGTCCGAAAGCACGCATTTTGATGACTGATACATAGACAGAATAGGTACTTCTGGGTGATATTTCCGTAATCTTGCGACAACTTACGGCCTACACAGCGTACCGATTTTGGTGTTTTCTAAGATGACCCCCAACTGGGTTACACGGGTCGTAAGCAATTACAGGGAGGCGGCGTCGGGTCCCAACTTCAGCTGTCCGGCTGGCAAACTAACGTGAGCATAGGACAAGGTAACCACCGCTTTGAGTCAAACGGGGGGGAGTGACACCTTGTTGACACGCTGACCATATATTTTATGACCATCACTGCTTAGCATGTTGATACTCCTACCGTGTGAACACAGGCTCCATGTACTGTGCATGGCGTAGGTGCTTCTTAATCACAACCTTCTTCACTTCCTTTGCCTTTCTGATATCACCCTCGTCAGACATCAGGATAGATTGCATCTTGGGCCAATATACTCTTTGATAGGTACACCAGCGCACTCATCCTTCATTTTGCCCAAGACCTTTTTATTAGTGTCCGTGTGTGTGATCAGTTGATCAGTTGCTGGTATCACTCTTGCATGTCTGTGTACACGTCAGCTGTGCGGATCTCCATAAGCCGCGAGTTCATGTCTGTGTGTAGCAGACGGAGGTTGCAACCATATCTGGACTTCATTGTGTTGTAATGGAAGTTGTACATCAGGTGCTTGGGGAGGTCAAGGTTGCACATGCCAACATACACTGGGCGGTTTAGTACAAGGTGAGTCTTGTGCATGTGGATAGCCACCAGGTCGTCATGGAATACTTTGTTACGAGCAAAGGCGGGAATGGCAACAAGCCTGCGTATTTTTCCTCTGCTGCCTTGCACACAATCTTAACGTCAACTCGCCTTCGGAGATTCTATATTGTCTAACCCAACATGGGGATATTCATCAGCTTGTACAGATCGTTATTGAAGTCACTGGTGGCAACCAAACGCAGGAATCGTGTTCATACTAATGTATGACTCCATCCAAGGGCTCTGATTAAATATGAGCGCACATGCAGTGTATCTTTGTAAGCCTCATTCTCAGCAAATAGATAGAGCTTGAGATTCCTGTAATGGATAATCAATGTGATCAGCATGTAACTCTGCGGGATATTCCAGACCAACTTCGAGTATATATCAGGTTTTGGCATTGTTGGGATGGTCCTGCATCTGTGCGGCAGCGGGCTGATCTGGAGCATTGGTCAGACACTGGAGAAATTCTTGCAAGCCCTGCTTCAGGAATACCGCAAGATCAAAACAGTTCTGGCACAGCCTGTTCTCATGTGCATGATACTTGAGGATAACAGAGTGCACAAGGCAGCAACCAACGGTGTAAAAAGGAACTGGGCAGCAACTCCTTCCACGACCACTGCCATATAACAGGTGACTACCGGGGACCAGCCCATAACATCTGCAACTTGATGCTACGGCTGAGTCCCATGACAACGGCCATGTCTGTGGTATTCCACAACCTACGGGGCTATGACTCGTGATGCAGGCAAGGTACAATGGTGAAAAGTCAAATCAACTGCATCCCAAACAACATAGAATAGTACATTCCCTTATCGATCGTACTGTTACGCTTCATTGACAGCGTACAGTATAACCATCGCCGGTGTGCTTCATGAGACTCACCTGCGAGGCAAATTGACACTTGATTCCATTTAGCTCCTTAAGCTCATTGGTCAAAACTTTACCCATCTGTTAACGTACGCATTTTTAGAACATCATAGCTGCCCCCCCCCCCCCACACGAGCGGTTGACCCCAGTAACGTTCATCACCCACCTATGCAAATAGTTTTTAACAGCCCGCTTAGTCTTCTTGAACATGGGGCGTGGTGTGGAAACTGGGGGCTTTGGAATCAGGGCGCCTTGCGTTAAACCAACGTTTTTAAACCTTGAGTTTTGCACGTGGCGTGGGGGAAGCTTTGCATCCGCATGGTACAGGCAGCGGCCCTCTCACTGCAGGAATAAGTGTAGCAAATATCTCATTGCACATGCGAGCAAATTCATTACGCTCTTTGATAGCTTGTAGTGCAACCTTACATCGTGGGTAGGGCAGTTTAACCCATGGAGCACTTAGGGCTTTACCTGCTTGCATTTGATGAGCAATGTTTTCCATACAGATCTATAAGAAAATCTTTTACTAGTGAAAAAAAACAGCAGAGTGCAAAGGTTCTATTTTCAGACAGGAGCAGACTTCAACCCTTGTTGACAAACAGAGCGGAAAATCCCTGTTCTATTTTTAGACGCTGGCTTTAACATTGGCGCACGCCTCGGTAAACAAATAAGGCATTCTATACTGGTGAGGCAGGGCTCTTGGGCTCTTATGCAGGTATCTTTTTCTGTTGGTATGCAAGCCTGTGGTTGATCTTATCAAACCCGCCATCCGTGCACTTTTGAGTGCACCTGCAATATCTTTAGCCTTCTTTGTAGTCAATGGCTGAGCCGCTTTGTAGCAAGATGCCACGTCCATTTCTGTGAGGGCATACTTGTAAGTCTGGCGTTTCAGGACGTCATGAGGAAGAAACTAGAGATCAGCTTGGTGAACCTCATTAAGCCCAGAAACTTTTGGTCAGGGAATGTGTTTCGGGATAGGCAGGTAGATAACTGTAATGCCTTTCCAATAACCCTTAGGACTATAGTAGATGGTTTGCATGCGACGATTTATTGTTATATACAAGCACGAGTCTCCAAACGTTTGCTAAGTAGACCCAGCTGCCCACTTAGCAAACCTGTATGCTACCAGTCCAGTCTAGGCGCAGCCATAACCAGGGTAATGAACGCCATCTCACACTCCTTTTGGTCATCAGAGGGCACGTAGAAGTCTGAAAGCTGGGGCTCAGAGTCCAGGTATTCGACGGATTTGCCTGTAGTACTCACGCATAGCCCAGTCCAGATCGCTGAAAGTATGTACGGCACATCCCTTGTGGCGGAACTGCTCATTGATTAAGTCTTGTTGTTCAGTTTGCTTCTTGGCCCTTGCTGCCTGCACAGACTGAAGTGGCTCGATTGCCATATCATGGCGTTTAGGTTCGTGTCTACCTGGCTGCTTCTTAACTGGGAGACTAAGAAGTTGTTCCCAGAGAACGCAAAGACACCTCCAACAAGAAGTGCAATCGAGGCTATAACTTCAGTATTAACTTGGTATTATCCATTGTTTAATTGGCATATCCTTTGTGGTCATAGCTAGGGCTACATTGGCAGCAGCCATGGTCAGGTCGCGTGACATGAAGTCATGTCAGGGGATTGCCCCACCCAGAGTCATCTTGTTGAGCTTGGCGTAACCTATTGATACACCAGAAACAACTGCACCGTGGTACAGCACATTGACGAGCATTTTTCCATCAGCACATTGTGTAGTCATGTTGATTATCGTCTGATTCCACATGAAAGGCATCCTTTAATTGTACATCCTCTCTTTTGTGAACAACAGGGGAGGCATTGTGTGTTTTCGAATACCACCAGGCAGGTACAAACCAACCCAAAGCCTCCGACAACCAAGAGTCGTCCTGACTCCCATGTCAGCCGATGAGGCCTTTCCATGACTGGAGCGATCACTGTCTGATGTAAGCGTGGCCTTAACCTCACAGAGCTCTCTCCAAAGCTTATCCTGATTGATCTTTCGAGCTGCCCCACCTTTCCGCCCTGCAGCATTCTTTTAGTATTTTTTAGAGGTAGTTCACCAGTCACCCTCTCCATTGACACTGTTAATTTGTTGTCTTAACTGGCATTTTCATTCTAAACTTGTTTGTCCAAATTGACAGATGCTGTTAAGCACATGCCTTAGTGGAGCTGAGAACATGCCATAGAAGACTAGCAGTTGTTGGTTCTGGCCAATAGTGCTTAGGTGGTTTGTATTAACCACAGACTGCCACACACCCTTTACCCCGAGAGGCTCGCGTATCCAGTGATATGGATTTAGCTTGCATACTCGTCATGTTAACAGTTGAACTGTTACAAGTATATCTCTTATACAGTCACATGGATTTTGAGAACCCTACATTTGATGAGGATGATGTGCCCCTATGGGAGGGTAATCGTATAATACAGATGAAGTGGCTGTTACAGTCTGATATTGAGAATGAGTCCATACCACAAGTAGTGCGGTTCATTATAGACGCTGCCAATAACTATTAAGATATTTTAGCTGAAAATGGTTACACATTAATCATCCATGTTCAAGTTTGTTACAGAAGATTACGTTTGAAGGACTACCCCGGCATAAGGATGCCGTCGGTGATGGTTTGAAGTTCACGGCTTGGGCCAACAAAAAGCAGCGGTCTCAGCCCTCCAAGGTGTTGACTGAGCAACTGCTTAAGCAGGAGAGGAATTAGAAATGAACAGCCCCGACTTCGGGACTGCAACAAGTGTTGCAACAGGTGGCACAGAAGAAACAAGCTTCGTAGAGGGCGTTCATAATGCTTTAGTAAAAATAGGTACACAGACAGATGGTCTGCCACTCCGAGAGCTTATAGGGCTTGACAACACTATGCAGACCCAGAATGGCCCGTTGGTGGTGGGGTCCGACTCCACCTTCCTGTAATTGCTTACGACTTGTGTAACCTGTTGGGGGTCATCATAGAAAACACAAAATTTAGTACGCTGTGTAGGCTGTAATTGGGGCTGTAGTATAGACGAGTTGGGGTGGACCAGAACCACCACACTTAAAACAGGCATTGGCGCGTTATACTTTACCTGTGGTTGTCGTTCAGAGCAGACACAAGACTTCGTCAAGAAGTTGGGTTTCTTCACACATTTGACGTCCACGCTCTCTGGGCGATGTGGGTTGCCCTACAAACATCGATGTATTTGAATGTTCCAGGTGATTATCCGATAACGGCCTATGTGAATATGCGTCTCACTTACCTTGAACCGACCAATTAAGAAGTATGATTGTCACAATGAACATTAAAGCAGATGCCATCTTAACGAATAAACTGACCAACATTTACTGAATA
>CM067348.1:3760403-3890403 GCA_034190875.2 Urechis unicinctus | reverse complement strand
TTTCTTCTCAGCACATGCAACATCGTGCCACTTATATGACCGTGATGAATTTAAGGCCATACAGCGCGCTTTATCCAGCCAGCCCTTTGAATGTGATGAAGACTTATCGTCATCCTCCATCTAGGTAGACCAATGTGCAAATTCACGCGACATAGAATTGACGTTATCAGTTGTCCATACCCAGCAATCCTGACTTTTCAATTTGAAGCCATCAGTCCATGGATCGAATGAGCGCGACAGACCTGCACACCCATCAAGTCATCACATTGTCTTAGATTTGTGCTTTTGTATTGTATTATATATCATAGTTTTGTATTAACCTTGTAATACCTACGCACGTGTTTGACTAATGAGCGCTTTACTTATTCCGCATGGGGTAATATGCCAATCTTAGTGTTTGTAATTCTTTTCAATTGTTCTCATAATTGTGTTAGATAAAGAATGTGATAATTCAAAGTAACGCTTCTTCCGCATCGAGGACTATACGTTCCAAACGCCGGCGTATGTTGGTTTTCTTGTTCACTTACCCAAACATGCACGAGGCAAACATCCTATGGCATGGTTTAGGTGGAGCGAAGCGCTACCATGACGATAATCTACCTGGTAGACTATATAGTAGTAGGCCATGATAAATGTTATGCAGGGCTAGGCATTTGTATTGAACTCAATGAGACATTTGAAACCCAACGCAAAATTCAGCACATAAATGCATATGGTAAACGATGCATAGCCCTGAAGTGGATACAATATTTTAAATGGTATATGAATCCTGTAGCACTCTGCTTACGATCAAATAAAATGTTGCAGATTTATTACAGGTTCTCCACATTTTGCGAGATCTAGCGCATTATTTAAATCGCTTAATATATTGAGTATTATACAGGTGAAGGAATATTGTGTTTTAAATGAGAAAGCAGCGATATCTGCTCAGCCGAGCCCCATTTAAAAAATCCTGCTTGCTGCATTAGGATATCAGTTTGTTTTATTTTATCAAATGAATAACTTCAGTGAGCCAGTCATGTCATTCATGCACTGAATGAAGACACAAATATGGACTCTTAAGTGCACTGGCATAATACTAATAATATAAAAAGTTAATGATGCAGTTTGTTTGAGTCTGAAACATCGAAAAAAACAGTTGAAACATCTAATCACCACCGGAATGATGTATTTATTGGACATGGAACTTTGTATCGTATCACATTTATTCGACTTAATTACTTGCAGTTTAAGTAATAAATGCATAAATCTTAATGAAATAAAACATTCCTAATATTACATTCTGCTAATCTGATGTCTTCATAAACCCAGAAATACGTACTAAGTCTTCCCCACGGGTTCGCCGTTTTCATATTGATACAACCACTGCGGTGGCGGGGGAGGGGGACGCCAAGTGTTAACAAGACCTGATTTATTCATTGCCGGACTAATCGATTGCTTTTGTATTTACACCCTTCGCATAGGCGTCATTGCCGAGAATTAGTTGCCGAAGAGTAGGTTAAGATGAACTCATGTGATCATACATCTGTTAAACGTCTATATCACAGGGTCTATTCAGTCGCATGATAGCTATTTGCTATTTGCCAGCTCTGTCGGTACAGAGGGAAAAGTTGCTTCATTCTGTTCCGATATTTCTTTTCGGGCAATTTCCCTCGATTCAGTATTTAAGGCATATTTGCCTCTGACTGCATTAATCTACGCTCGACAACAATTGTCTCTGGTAAGTTGCGAATTATCTATTGAATCTTGAATACATAATCATATATGCATCGCTTATTCTTGTACGTTGAGCGTAGCCAATCACAAATCATTGAAGATAAATGTGTGCTGAGACATATCTGCATTATCAGTCAAGTGGTTATGTTTATGAATTATTGCTTTTAGCTAGACTGCACTAAAGAAGAGGATTTTCTTACGCAATATCTGATAACGCTTCAAATCCTTGACAGAAGAAAGCTTACATAAGTAGCTCCTTGACAAAAATACTTAATTGCGCCTATATGCTGCAAGATTTATGTTAATTGAATATTTCACTAGCCTATGCATATTATGATAAGCATATTGACGAGCAACAACAACAACGAACAGTTAACTCTCGCAACAAACGATCAGATTATACTTAGATTAGAATCATTTCAACAAATGATACAATTCAAGAAAGTCATATATAATAGTGCATCGTACGGTGTGTAAGTCTTCATTAGATTTGAAAGAACAAGGCTTAAAATAAGATTATATGCACCGGTAGCCACATATGACAACCCATTTGAGATTAATTTCATGTTGCACATAGACCTCTTTATGGCTAATTTAAATACACATAGCGAGCGTGATTAATTTTATATATATAGCAATATATTTCCAGTACAGGCATTTTATACACCTTATGGGTTCTACATATGCAACGAATAAACTGTTCACGTCTGTAATATACCTCCTTGGCTATCATGCCAAGTATGGAATGCATTTGGTATTTTGCTCATTCAAATAAATAAACATAATTCCCCCTTATACATATCTTGTGGATTTATCACCCTCAAATGAATAATAACAATCGACGGATAGCATTTTGTGACCAGAGCCTGACACAAAAATACTGGCTATTCATAGCCCATCAATTCACGAGCTGAAGGAATACTCAATTGTTTAACAATCACACCTGGTTTCACAACTGCACAAGGCTCTGCTGGTTTGCCAAATATGGGCATATATCGACGTGTCATGGGTGGGCCATTGTAGCTACTATGTGATGGGTTCAGATATAATAGTTAATGTATGCCTATTAACCAAACTAAAGTGACATTAACGCAATTGACGCTGTTAAATCACCACCTGTGGACTAACTCACAAACCATAGACGCGACACAGAAGTTTTGTGATTGACAACACTCGTTCTGAGCATTGCCTTGGAAACATTTAGTGAACTAATGAACATAATCAGCACTGCTAGACAAAAAGTGTCTGTGAGCTGTAACCGATACATAAACCAAATCATTAGTTGACGGTGCATTAGGTTATTTCCAAAGGGCAAAGACATACCAGTGTAGTTAGATATTTGACACAACGCTAGTGCTTTTGTGCAGGCGGGGGTCCTTTTAGCCAATACCATTTCTTCCCTCCTATCCGATAAAATTACAAGGTGGATATATCTAGAATATCTGCACAATGCAGAAGGTTTATTTTCTGGGTAAATCAACTTCATTGATTGCGACATTAGAAGACTGGTTGGATGTACGTTCAATGTATTGGTCAATTTATGCATCCAACAGGAATACGCCTCCAAAGATCTATTTAGTAAAACCAAATGTGCAACAATATATTTGAGACATAGCACTGACATACTGTAATTATCAAGACATGCGTATATGTATTTTTATTGAAATAATATTACTGTGCAATTTGCTGACTAACGATGCAATAGAATGTCTTCATAAGTATAGCTGATCATTTTTTTTATAAACGTGTTTTATACGCTGGTACATTCACATGTAAATAGAATGCTTGTATATAACCAGAAATCCCATTAGGTTGTCCTTGATTAACCTTGCATAGGAATTGGTGACACAATCGCGCTATTGGCATGGAAATGAGATGATTAGATTCCTGGTTTCTCAAGCATAGTCCATGGCCATGGTAATCATTCTCTTACATATCTACTGTTAATTTCATTAGCATCAGGCATCGTTGATTCAGTAATTTCAGAGCACAAACAGGGCATAGGGCCACCTTGCAACGTGGCAAACCCTTCTGTAAAGGAGTTTTAAATATCGATATGGTTGTGTGGGTGACGTTATCACTGGTAAATTACCGCCATTGTCTTGCATCAATGCGCCCTGCGTAAAATCTAGGCAAACTGTTAAACAAAAATATTCTCACAATAACTAGCATCTTGCGTAATGCGACCACGAAATCACATAAGGGCACGGTATATACCTTTCGGCACTTCATGCTATCCAAGTCTGTCATATGTGTGTGATGCCAGCACCTAGACATCAACAACGCGAGGAATACCAGCATCTGACGACGCAATGAATACAACATAACAGTCCCCTGTGTAGAATAGATTGATGACCGGAATTCACTGACATAACGTCATCCAGAACAAGCGACCATGATCAACTAGAAGCATAATTTCGTGCTCAAACAAAATGTAATGCATAGTTCGTAATCAAGCGCCATATTATCTAAAATAATGGAAATCAACAAAAGTTGTAGCCCCCCCCCCCCCCCCGCCCCGCAGTAATATAAAATTAATAATAAAGTGTCACTTGTAACATCCGTTGTAGGGTATATTTCGGGCAGCTTCGGACGCGCCCCCGCTTCAATGAATACCATGAAGGGATGGGCATAAGAGAAATAGAACCAGATAGATAGGCATAATCATCTCCTAACTGCCATTCATTTGTTCCGACGAGAGGGCGTGATAACCGCGTAAATTTACCATCTTCATTTTTTACGGGTACACCCGTACTAAAGGCAAATATGTGGACTGTATGGAATCTGTCGCGACGCAATGCAACGTTATAATTGCTTAGATGAGATGCTTAATATCGGTAACACAACTAATCCTATATTCCCTACGATTACGTATTGCTCTCGACGCATTTAGTTTTGTAAATATCATTACTCATGATTTTGCTTCTTAATTTTAGTCATTACAAGATTTGCTATCCATTATTCATTATCTACTGAGTTATCAAGGAACTCATTATAATCTGGTAACAACTTGGAGTAGCCTGGTGAGAAATACATTAAAATGAGCTCTCATTGCATAGTATGTGCTTGGCAATAGCCATGTTCGGGGGTAATAACGACACAATCGTGCACAATCAACACGGAGGTATAGTTCGACAGCCTACTGCATTTATACTTTGTTGTTTCGAGATAATGGCAATATTTGAAGTACACCAGGAAAGGACCACAGCACTTCTTCAAAAGACTAAACTGTTATTCTGTACAAAATCAAGGTCTGTGCAAATTGAGAAAGGAGGTCGACAATCAAGCCCACAGTTCCATGTGAGCTAATAAGGATAACAGGTCAGTCGCCTTGACGCACGACGACCAGCGAGCACAGATTATAAGTAACAGCATATGGGTCAAACGCACAATGTTAAAGAGGCGTACACGATCAAATGTCACCATAAATGTGCCAGTGAATACGTTATTCAATGCATATGGAATAATGCGTTCATCAACGTAGGGAAACACGCAACCAAACATATGAGATGCCCCCTGTCATGAGAAATCTTGCCTCGGTGTTAACTAAGCCATTATTTCCTTGTATGTATAATGTGTTCTGCGCAATACATGATATCCGCATACATGGGTTAATTAATATGATTATATTCCATTTAGTTTGGGTATAAATGGCATAATATGTATAGCAGATATATTTGGATATTGTCAAAATAGTAAGACTAAGTTACAGTCCAAACAGTGGTTGATGCATAAAAGCATAGTAAAAAACAATATTGGAGAAATGTTCTGCGCAAATAACACATGGAAACCTGAAAAAGTGGACGTCATCCATACAGGTACTATGCTATCGTAGCTAAATACATCAGTGTGATAAGGTATCTTATGTCATTTAATGCAATCATCACTGAGTCAACTGTACCTCATCATTAAGTTTTCGTGACTTGACTACCCAACGGCCGGCCAGTCATTACCCAGTATGCAATTTACGGCGAATGTAACAATACGTGCTATTTATCAATCTCTTTGGATATAGGTTGTTATCTAATTGCGCTATTAGGAAAGAGCATCGAAATATGTTTATGTTACTTTGATCATTTCTTCACAAAATAATTTTTAATAATATTTTTCATTGATGACTTTATATATATATGATTTTCACTCCCTTTATGGAAATAAGCCCTATCAATTGCTAAGGCGATTCTTGTTGCATGGTATCTTAGCTCTGTAAATAAACACAGAGCGCCAGCTGCCGCGATCAGAAGGATATATTCTTCAGATCTCTGCCAATCTGCAGGTAAATTAGGCTTTTATCGACCATATGAACAGGGATGAAGCAACAAAATGCAACCCTGCCACTTTTGCACAAACAAAACCCACAGGGGACTTAGAGGTACTCATATCATATGACTTAAATGGCCTGTATATTGGGCTTGGTTTCACCACCACCAGGTTAGAAAGTACTATCCAATGCATCCCCATCAACGCAGAAGAGGCTGAAAGAACACAAGTCCATTGGCTGCCTATAGTTTACACAGGCCACTATTACACCAACTCGGGACTCAAGTGCTTAGGAAAAAAACTGCTGACTCGGTCAAGCACTTTTTCACTGTAAAAGCCAACCAGGTTTGGTCCCTACCACCCTGACGAACATGCAAGTTGAGGTTCGGTGATCATTGAAAGTTGAGGGAGCGCGCCATCTGTTGCCATTGTTATAAGCAGTCAGCCCGTCAACTTCAGTGTCAATACCCACCCACATCAGTATATTAGCCGGATTATATCGTAACTGTAATCATGTGTTTCAATGTGCAATTAAGTGAATGGCTCGTGAATATAAACGCTTCTTAAATGTATTAGTGGTTGCAGAATATATTAAACAAAGATGCTTCCAATATAAGTAAACATATATCAATGGATTTAATAATCACTTATGGTTATACACAAAAGACTGCACTACAAACATTTGCGTTTTATTGGCTCGTGCAGCCTCGTTGAATCTTATAAGGCATTTAAAACACAACGCATAATCTTTTCAATTCGGTACTTCAATGCATGGTATATGAGGTATAGCCCTATAAACGTAAATACAACAATATATGAATGATAAGTACAAATATCAATCCTGTATCACTCCAGATTCTGCATACGATCAAATAAAATTTTGCCGAATTCATTACAGGTTCTCCACATTTTGCGAGATTTAGCACATTTTTTAGATGCTAAAAGTTTTTAGTATTAGACAGATGAGCATTGTGTTACATGTGAGAAGTTAGACGTAAACATATCAGCTCCAGACGACGCAAACCGAGCCTCATGGTTTTCAATGATAATTCCTGCATTTGAATATTTCTTTCTTTTACCTCATCATTTGATTAACTTCAGTTGGTCAATCACGTCATTCATGCACTGAATGAAGTCATATAGATCGACTATGTAATGCATTGGGATAATACCCGTCTATTAAAAGTTAATAAAAACAACAATTTTTGCACTTAAACACCACCGAAATTATGTAATTACCATAAAACTTTGTATCGTGTAACATTTATTTGACTTAAGCAATTAACGCATATATTTCAATGACATAAAATCATTCCTAATTTTACATTCTGCTAATCTAATGTGCCCATAAACCCGGAAGTACGAAATATTTCTTCTTCATGGGCTCGAAGTTTTCATATTGATACAACCACTGAAGATACTGTAGTAGTATGCACACTGATCAGCCTAGATTGAATAACTAATATTCAGTCGATCAATTAACAATAAGCAGTGTAATGCCAGGTGCGACACTCAAATAAATACATACCGTACACATGTAAATGCTGGTTCCCTTTAAAACGATTTGAAACAAACTGAAGCTTATATATAAGCGCCGAGGTATATAGATGAGTATTTTCTGATAAAATGGGGGAGGGGGACGCCAGATGTTAACACGACCTGCCAGACAGCTTTAATTGATTGCTCTGTATATACACCATTAACATTGACGCCATTGCAGTGAAGTAGCAGCCCAAGGGACGTTGAGTTGGACTCTTGTGATCATACATCTGTTAAACATCTTTACCACAGGGTCTGCTTAATCGCATGATAGAATGAATGTGTGTAATCGGGATATCCAATAACAAAGGTAGCACTGCATGTTGCTGATAAAGAGACCATTGATTATATTAGGGTGCCCATCAATTCATCTCACAAAAACAGCGTACATGGCGGCTATGCATACCCGATATCGAAAGCAAAGAATTGCAAAGAATATGGACCTTGGACAGTAATATACTAACGACGCCATAGCCAGATCAACCTGTATTATCTTGCGAATCGATAAGCACATACAATAGAACTATTAAGACATTGTTGGATTGAATACATCAATAAGAATACTGCGACTGCTTTCGATACAAAATCGCGACAGAATGTTCAATATGTATTTAGCGCGGGTAATAAAAGATTTGTACCCGATGTAGAGGTAGTATCTATTGGAAGCACGTTGGTTTTGTCTGCAGCTCGAGAGCCATTGTTCAGACAAGCGGTACCTGTTATAAATAGGGATAATGTCATATCATCATACCATTAGAATGTCCTAGACGATTAGTCAATTTACCTTGTACCTGCTGCTTACAATTTACGTTATACTGTACATAGGCCAGCAGTTTTAACAATTTGAATACTGTGATATCGTATTGACGAAATGACGCAAACTTCAAGCGTAGGTTGTCACATGAAAAACTTAAACTTTATTACTTTACTTAGTCTATTGATTATCAGGATGAACTTTTCGTAGGATTAGGGTTAGGGTTAGGTTGTGATGTGTCACATAAAAAAAGCTTTCACGTGGACAGGTTTTGAATGGTTTACGTGGGTAAGGTAAAACAACACGTGTTTCTGGGAAGCTGAGGTTTATAATTCAGATCATCTGTAGGGTATCGTTACAGTGGTGCGTAGGTGTGTTGGCAAAGTGTTTATTTGGCACTCAACAGTAATATGATCATTATCCAACACGCTCTTTTCCGACAGCAGTTATTATGATATGGCGTCGGCTTTGTCCACGGCGCATGCCGTAATTGTTTTCATTATGGCCATATAAATGTTAAGTTATTGATCCTAATCCATCGACCATTCTGTATGCCTGTATGTTATTTACACGGTGACATGCATACCTTGCCGAAATGAAAGCACCTACTAGTGACACTGATGGAGTCGACATAATCGCAGTATTGTATGTTACTGTTTCACTTATGTTTTTTACCAAAAATCAAGGACCACAGTGATGTGTAATGGGAGTTCTATCTTAATTGTTGTTGAACGCATACTCAATAAACCCGCTGCCGTGTAAATAAAAAGTATAATGTTCTCTTAGGTCCAAAACATCAGACTATTATAGTGCAGTTTGTACATCGCACAGTAGGTAAATAAAAAATATTGACAGCATCGTCAGGGGCAAGACTCATATTTACACAATGTTCAAATGATCCCTAGTATTGAGTTGATGCATACCACCCTAATACATAAGCTTGAGCAATGCCGGATGGACCTGCTATTGTTAAACATGTAGATGTGCCATATATTATGATGTCACAATTGACTACTTAGGTTTTCGGCACTAAAGACGTTGCAGACCGATTATAGCATATCGAGGGTAAACAAATGGCCAATAACCATGCTAACTAAATCAAAATACGGCTGGCTGTAAATGTTGTCCTCATTGGGGCGACGAGTATCTGTAAGATTTCAAATATATTACCATTAAGTTACTTGATTATTGAATAGTATGATGCGTGGAAAACGTGTTTGATGACCAGGATGCATATAAACTACCAAGTGTTTGCCTGCGACAAATCCCTTATATCTGTCTTTTAAACAGTCGGTTGGAGGTTATCATCCAATCCGTGTGAAAGTAGTGCAGACATGTTTAAACGGTATAGATTATGTAAGATTGGTTTGATTGGTTGGGTGTTAATTGTACACACAAGCTCTCTTACATTTTGAATTGTTATTACGCAGAATTCTTTTCTATGGTACCAGGTATTGTCTCATGGAATAAATTCAGCCACGTCATCTACAGCCGTTACAGAGATAAAATATATAATAGGCGTATATCGGGTATCCCATGGATCGCACCTTTTTTCATGGGATGTTAACATGGTCCAATATCGTTTTGCATACATGGGGTGCATGTTGACACCTCTGCCGACCCTTGGCGTATGTTTACTGTTATTGGAATCTGTCAATGCTTATTGTTTTCAAAATATAACCAGATTAATGGGGCATGATCGCTCGCGAACCTAAATGAGGAAGCTCCTGTCAGATTGATCCAAAGCGGC
Source organism: Urechis unicinctus (assembly GCA_034190875.2). Classification (NCBI taxonomy): domain Eukaryota; kingdom Metazoa; phylum Annelida; class Polychaeta; order Xenopneusta; family Urechidae; genus Urechis; species Urechis unicinctus. Next base: position 3,880,384 of record CM067348.1, on the reverse strand, counting down.
GATGAGGATGTTGCAAGAACGACACGCTGGTCATCATAGTATCTTGCGACTGGTATATGCATGTACACAGCTGACTAACGAAGGATCGTTGGGATGAATACTTGCCTACTGGCAACGATTTGACTCTCAGTGTGACCTTGCTTGGTCAATATCAATTGTGAAGAAAATTATTGCATTTGACAATATGCAATTTGATTATATCTGTATTGCAGGTACTCAGTGAATCATGACCCAATTTTGAATTGTACAAAGATCAGCCGAATCCGTCCAAACAAAACGATGTTACGAATTAATAAGCACCTATCATAGCCGCGATGGTTAATTAACTTCTTTCTTTTGTAAACTGCTGTCATATCATTCAAATGGCAGCAGTTTTGATGATAAATGAACCTATGTCCTTCTTGTAAATGATATGCGCATCAATTGGTTCACTTCTTATACTGCCCTGCGCAAGATGTGAAACTGGATAGCGACACAATGTTCGAGTGCGATATAAAAATGCTACATTTTATTTCAATCTACCTGTGGTTATCGTGCGTGAACAAATGCACATATTAGCAAATAGAGTGTACATCAATGGTGTAGGCATACATTGCTGCTTTCGTTTGACGATTCCGTTCTAGAACATAACAATACTCTAAGCAATAGTATTGCTGATGGACGTAATACATTTATCTTGCATGAATCACAGATTGTGTCCTGTGCGACCAGATGCCTGCTGTTATAATTCATGGCCTTAATTAGTAAGATCTGAACGAAGTTTAATACGTTTGCTCATGTTAATTGGATTGCTTTATACTGCCTTGAAGCCCACTAGGTCGCTACTTGATTAACATCAGCCCTTGAATTGGTGACGAAATCGCAATATTGACATGGGAATGGGATGATTAGATGCATGGTTGCTCAAGCACAACTGGTTATGCAGCACCCCCTGGGGCAAACGCCATATTTTATTCAATTATTGTTGAATGCACGATGGCACTGCAATAACTCAGGCAAATGACGCATTTGCAGCATCCATTGCCATGTTACAAATATGCCAATCTATTAGGTGTTTTGGAGAAATCCACGATGATTACCGCTTTCAAACAGAAAACATCACCAATGTGATGCGTGATTGCAATTCTACCGAAGATAGATGGTTATTTACGTGTGGCGAATGCCGGTTACTAGCAGACAAGCTGTGTGGGATATAAACATACTCGACTTGAGTCATCCAATGGACAATTCATAAAGACGCTCAAGCAGTGCATGAATGTACGTTTGGTTAGATGTTAAAATGAAGTTTGAGTAAATGGTGATTGCATGACACTTCAAGTAACTCTCCGTGAATAAGCCAGACGTAAGAGTACGCTAGACACAAATCTGATAAAACCCCATTCATGTCAGAATCGCAATATAATTTAAAACTAATGTATTCGAGTATTGGTCTTTGCCACATTTGTCAGGTGGTTATTTGTTTGAAAACAATGCACTCCGAGACATGTGAATGTGTTACTGCTTCAGAATACTTAACAATAGCATACATATTAGTATGTGTTCTACAACTATGCTTCATTAATATATGATCTTAGTCCGACGTAATCTATCGTATCAATATGAACGCTAACTGAAAAATCTATGCTTATCTCATAGGCGTGTCATTTATGTAGCAGTCAAATCAATTCATTTGTTGGTCACCAATTGTACAGAATATCTATCATTATTATTCACAATGTTGCAAAACTGAAGCATGTAACCACTGAGCAAATACACGAAGCAAAGGTGTGCGACGACTTCAAATAGCCGTACGACTTGCTCTGCAACACCTCAAAATAACCCATCACAACTCCCAAATGGAAAAATACTTTTGCAATATCTGTGCCAGACAAAATAATACAGAGGCTGTGAACTAAACCATATAATGCCTAAATACTTTTCTCACCTACCGTTTGGACTGCAAAACTTTTTAATATACATGCATGCATTCAATATATAAGTCCCATAGTTGTTCAAATAGCAGAATCTGGTGAAGAGGCAGTCATTGAGAGGAAGCAATTATAGCCCGAGCTCTTACATATCAAACACATACCACTCTGCGGAAAATATCAACTCATCCCTGAACGTTGTCCTTGCCAAAGCACATATGATCTGTGCAGATCTGATTCTTATTAGGAAGTGCTTTTTGCGTTTTGAAAGCCATTTATAATTGGTGGAAAGGGTAAATCTATCTAAGATTCCATTACATAATTTTTATTATTGTACATATATATTTCGATCAGTAAAAATAATTAAGATAATGAGCACATAAGTCTGTCAAATTACTGAATTTATTGCTAATTTTGCAACTGAAAGTGATATTCGGTGTAGTGTAGCAGTGTAGACCTATTGATGTACGACGCGCTTCCTTTCACCGTTATTGCCTTCTACCGACATCCTTGCAGCAAGTTACCTGAACTCTTTACGTAGTAAGATTACGATAACAATAATTCTCCATGGCTTTCCGTGTGCTTATTATCAGTTAGCAGCTAAACAACATTACACTGAATAAGTAAAATAATATTTGCTGATATTTTAGTGAAATAAATTCTACATAATTGGTCTATTATCTCATTATAGTTCTGTATAAAAACACAACTTACAACCAGGGTGGTATTGATAACGCCGCGGCTTTTAAGTGAGCTCTATTCTTTGCCGTAGCGTCGACAATTAGCAGGGGATAATGTTTGTTGCACATCAATACTCATTCTAAATGAAAACAGTACGTTGTCGTTAATGACCTGAATGGTTTTGTGCCAGATTTAAGACGTTAATGTGTTCTATGTTGGAGTGTATGGTTGATCAATCGAGTTTTCATGAACGAAATTAAACGATTTCATGAAAAAGTTTATGGCCGCTTTGCCTTTTCTTATGATTGCGGACTCTTATTGTGATCTGCGTTAAGGTAGGTGGTGGAATGAAAATGACCTAAGATTAGTAAGAGATTGGCCGACAACCCATGAATGTGCTTGAGGAACTAAGAAGCCAATTATCTCATTCCCATGTCAACAGCGCAAACGGCTAGGGATAAACTGGAGCCACCCTGTTGGGATTCAAGGTCATATGTAACCATTACATTAACATATGAATATACCAGTGTGAGAATGCTTAATAAACGTGGCCTGCAATACGTATGTGTGTCTCTCATTTTTCCACCATGATTCAGCTTCTTACAGTGTCAGTCTACGAGTGCTACTGGTGCGTTGCTGAGGGAATTATGCAGACTAAATGCTATGGCAATATGTATAGAATTGTCTGGACATAGATCATCACAAGAATGCAATAATATATGCCAAGAGCGATATTGCCTGTTCTGTTTTGCCGCTGATATACAGACTAGTCATCGTGACCAGATGCACACATTGAACAATAAAGCGAATACATAGTCGACCAGTCCTATAATGCTGCAGTCAGCGTGGTTGACGAGCTTATCAAATGTAGCTTATGTATCGTGACGGAAAGTTAACTCATTTAGGGTGAGGGAACTGAACAACATGTGTTATCGGAACTAACAGTTCGCGACAGAACTACGGCGGAGTGAAGTTATGCAAAACACTCTTGACCAGCTCCTGAACAACACATCAAGGGCACCAAAACACCGGGTAACTGTTGTTGAATATCACACATTTCTAGCTAAAGATGATCATATTGCCGTGTAACAAAAATGTGTACCGTAGTAATTTTCACTAGTGCTGCGAGCTAGCGTTTAAGTCGTCAATGCATATTTTACTGCTAAAAACATGTATCAGCACCAACGAGATGCAACATCATGCTTTCAAATACAACTTCACATGCTTGTGTTATAATGACGGAGAACAAAACCAATTGATTGGCGTGGGGCTTTTTGCCAAGTAAGGTGTAACACCAGAATATCAAATTATCCGTTGGATAATAGACCAATCTGTTCGTACACGTATTAACCCAGGTAATTAATTAGATATTTAATTGATCTTCTTGACAACCATGACGTACAAAGTAAAATCAGCAGACCTGCGCTTGGCATGCGAAAGAATGGACAATTAACTGCCGGGAGATAAAATCATGCTATCCTTAGATAATGTCAATCATATGACATATGCCATTCGATTCATAATCCCGTATCCAGATTTGATGTATTCCATTGGATTAAGGACTTATATGCTTTGCTCGAACAGAGCGACGGTTGTACACACGGTAGCAGTTCACTTGATCAGCATAGGGTAACATGGTGTCACTCACATTACCTGCTACCTGCTGATAATTGACTGCCATTGTTGACCATGCCCATCACAGAGACCAGGTGCGTTGTTAAGTTGTAAATTAGTGTACATAATGGTATTGGAAGAGTGTCAATCTTAGTGTAACACCTGTGACTAACTGTCCTGTCAATTGAAATATTTGTACGAAATCAATCATGCGCCGCTAAAATTCATGCAGCTAACAGAGCAAACAAAGCAAACGCTAATATTTAATGATAAATACATGCTTTGTTCTTCTGTAAATATTGTTTGCCAAGTAGCAAGTTTGACATCACAATTGCATTGCAATCGATTTGATTACCTTAACGGCGTCTCGTTCAACGTAAGAGTCTAATGATGTCACATTGATTGCAGATTTTGCCTTCAAAATCACCCTAAGTAGCACCCACATATGTTAGCGATAGAACTTGACTGGCGGGATCCTGATCAGTAATTCTGCTAATGGGATAGGTTCTGATAGAGTATGGCGTCTATAAGACAACACATCGATCCTGAACTAAATAAGCATCGTTATATTATTTTGCATGACAACACGAAACATACCACTTAAACGTGTCTTTTTTAGAGCAAATAAACAGAACACTTTTCGTTGTAAATAGCAAATATTATGTCAGCACTACTTAAAGGTTACAAATAATGATTCAAACAAACATCACGAGAGTAGTCAATTAGCAATAGATAGCCAACGAGCAATGACAAATACCAGCATGTTTCAATGTGCCAAAAATGAGGGTGTAGGTTTCGACGCTTCACTTAGGAATTATTAAGTCTGACAGCCAAAGCAGTTGTGATCCACTATATGAAATTACTTCATTTATTACGCTGACAGCCAAAGCAGTTGTGATCCACTATATGAAATTACTTCATTTGATGAAGTGTAATTGGTCGAATATACGTTAGCACTATTGTTCAATTACTATGTATGTGCTACCTGAGTGTACCAAGTCATCGCCCACATAGGCTTCTGCTTAACCTGGTATATCAAATGTTAAACAGTCTCTTACAAAAACTGCCACTGTCTTAGCTAGCAGCTGCATTTACCGTAGTGAAATGTACGCTGGCATCTACATACATGTCATCCACTGAGGTGCAACTGATTGATCCAAGTGCAGGAATCGGTGACAAAATGAGATATGTACTGATAAAGTCTTTGTTCGTCGAGCCTATCCAGTGGTTATGCTAGAATTTCTAATGAAAGGACCCAATAAGCACATGCACTTCCCCCCTACCAACGTAACCAAGCCTATGGCATGGAGAAAAATTGTGAATCTAAACTTAAAGAGAGTTGACAAATGCAGTGATCAAGCAGCTTGTAGCAGTGACTAGCTATTTGAGAGCCGTGCCGTTTATTTGCATACGTCCTTCACTTTATGGTGATGAAGAAAACACAAGCATTAGAATGTGAATCAATGTACCTGTGCATTTAGGTCAAACAAAGACAGAGGTCATTCTACAAACTGACGTTTAATGTGTTTGTACACTCTGAACTGCAATGATTTGCAATTTGCCTCCAAGGGTTACCGTCAGTTTGTCTTTGTCAGGAAACAGATTGCCGTCAGTGTTATAGTATGTCACAAGTGTTGGTCCGTATTTGCTCGCAGGCGCTTCATTTCTGTGGGATCAAATGAAATAATCACGAATTCCTTCAAGGACATTGCGACGCATTTGCAATATGGCGGTCTTTAATTGGCCATATGTTACAGGCTCACAATGACGGTGTTTATGCGGCTATGCTGCTTAAATATATTTATTTGACACGTATTCTGGGAATGATTGGCAATAATTCGCAGTCGGACCTGTATCTATAAGACAAAAAGCCATTTAGGTCATATGCGAACATTGCGAAGCCATTCAAACAGATCATAATATTGACAAATATTAATAATTATTTCAAGCTATCAAGTATTGTCACAAATCAATGGCGCGAAAACGCATCTAACTGAACAAAAATCATTGATCTCTTCTCTTTATGCTTAGATTGGCAGCAATAAAAACAGTAGTCCTGGGTGAGGAATTTTCAATGTATAGTGCTGTTACTTCCATAATACATAATGAACCTCGGTTAACAGCTGTTCTACAACGTGGAAGTTGAAGTCAAATCGATTGTTTACATAATCTCAGTAATACATTTTTAACTTATCGCATGAAATATGACAATCGTTGATGTTGTCGGCTCATAACGGGATGCAAAAGACATAAACATGGATTCTTTATCCCAGTACACCGTGTTAAAACATACTGAATGCTATATATGTTAACAATGTGCAGAAAGAATGAGTTATTTCACCAATGGGGAGATCAAGACGCTTGGCCTAAGTGTATCTGCAAAAAGTTCATTAACCACGCGTTCATTAATTAATGCACGTATGGGTCTTTTAAAGATCATAAACACAACTGTTTTTTAAAGCGAAAATCGAAAGAATTAACTTCATTAATGGTATTCATGTCAATAGCGGTAACTTTGGAGCACCCTATTCCTTTAAAAAATGATTGTAAAGTGTATGTTTTCTTCTTCCACTCGTTGAACATCCAGCTCGGCAACGTTCGGAATTATTTGGCCCGTGACGTCCCGTTCGCTGCTCTATGCTCGCTGATCACGAATGTCAACAAGCTTTGCCATTGTTGTCTCTGCTCGATGATGGTTTATGAAAAAGTCTTCATGGTTTGTTACACTAACAGTTTGGATTATGCCTTATTGTTGTGCGGTTGGGTGTAGAAACGGTTCCCGAAAGACCGAAACATGCACAAGAATTGGATGCCAAAGGTGAAGAGGAAGGATTGGAAGCCGACCAAAACAACTCTCCTTTGCTCTGACCACTTTGAGAGGGACGGCCTATGAAACGGACCCAGAGCTGCTCAGAAGTCTGGGCTTTTCTAAACAACCTAGGCTTCGCCAAGGTGCCATGCCAACGATTTTCAATTACATGGGTGTGAACCAGGATCGAGTTAAACGTCGAGGTGCCTTTGAGAAAAGACGACGTCAACAGGTAAAATATAGGTATGTGTATATCTCCCGATAAACGGTAGACATTTCCCGACGCTGACGGCGTGACGCTGCGATCGGGAATTCCTCTAGGTATTTCCATATCTCACAAGAATCGCTCTCATTTTATTGAGCTTTGGTGTGACTGTATTGTTGTATATATTGCAAATACCTGATGTAAAACATGGGTTTATGTTGGTGCTTATAAAGTTATGACATGCTGGTGTATTGTGTGCTCACATAGGCATGCCCGACCACCAGACTATATCTGCTGCTGTTGGTGCTTTATTTCCAGATTACTCCTTGTAGTTTTGCATTTTAATGAAAACTCCAATAGAGCTCGGGCAGTCACTCAACAAGGCCAGGCACAATGGGGAGTGTCCTTTCCAAAGTCCAGACAGGGGGATCCAGTGGTGAAGCCTGTCAAATTTCCTATCACTTTTGGTTGGTATATATCACAGGATTTGTTGTTCAATATATGTAAATATGAGTTAAACAATAATGTAATGCTGGCATTTATTAAGATAAATTTATTACGAGTCTCTGCCGTGCGCATAGGGTAATTATACTGGCACAAAAGACCAAACATTCCATTTAATGATTCAAAAACAATTTATTACTAATCTTTTATTAACTGGTTATGCTTCAGATTATGTTGACAACCTCATTACTGAAGTGTTTGTGCTTCGTGAGAAATATCCCAGTTACAGACAGGCGAAAGTTCTTTCGGTGGAAAGGAGTATTCCGCCCCCTATTGCTGCTCAATTTGAAAAGCCAGCAAAGGACCTCCTTGTGGGAGCACACCGATGCCGCTTCAATCATGCAAACAAAATCTTCTCAGCTACTTTCTAGGTATCCTCTGTAAAGGCCCTCTGGGTCTGGGAATGTAGATATTATTTTGTTTACGACACATGATTGCCATACTTTTCTGTTATGTCTACCTAATCTGTGCCACACCCAGTAGATGATACGGCGATAGGCCAAATATCTGAATAACCTGGAGCAAAAAAGAATTGATTATTTCTTAGGGAAACTATGTACTCCAGATGAAAATGTACTGCTGGTTTTGCTGTTTGTTGTCATGTAGCACTGAACGTGATTACAAAATGTATTGCACTACATGGACACTTGGGATGCACATTGTCCATATCCAGAAGTGGGTGTATGTCTTATATGTGCTTCAATAAAGGCATAACTTACTCATTTGTGTTAACATCACCCCTATAGGTCCATCGATCTGTATGTACTCGAATTTAGATGCAAGCAGGACATAATAATCCAAGCAGTTCGACTTGAACTCTGGATGCTCAGTTATACATGGCCACTCTTACATTGTTGCCAGAGTCTTCGGGTAATTTCGACAACAAACACATTCTTGCAATGTGGTCATCTGATCGCAGTTATGACAGCTACTCCTGAATGGTTGCCCAAATCAAGCTTTAGCCATTTTGAACTCTACGTTATATCATTCACATAACGAAAGCTGACCCAGCAGTCCATGTTAATTTGTCCATGATTCACAAATTTTTCTGAGCATTCTGATTTTATTTGTGAGCAAAAGAGTAGTCTTAGTCTTTTAAATATACACTGATGAGAGATATATTAACAGGACGTCTAAATTCTGAAAGGGGCCAGTTCACAGGCACCCAATCAATAATATATATTATCATACATGTCACTATCGCTCGGGGAACGCGCTGGGTGAATTTATTGACTTGGGTGTGTGGGCCAGATAGACCCCATTTCACGGAATTGTTATTTCTACCCCGGTGCTAATACATTTAGACTAATAGAGACGAAAAATTTCTACCCACCACACTTCCACTGGCCTGAATTCATTTTCCGAATCGGAATCCGTTTCTAAGCTCCCAACATAATTATCTGACTCGATTATTATTCGCAATCGTGTGGGCTCAAATAAATACCCACGGACATCATAAGACCTCATTTCACCTAATGAGGCTTCATAATCTTCATCTGATTACGGCATGTTAATAGATACCAATCAGTAGGCAGGAAAGTTGCAGGTAAAAAATCGCGGATCGTATAATTTTTCTCAGCTTCCGAAATACCACCTTCGCATTTGTTTTGGGACGAGCCGCTAAAGTGACGTCACGCCACCTGCCTCCTAGCGACCAACTGATGCAAAATGAACTCTGGGAATTTCAATCGGAATTAAACCCGAGTACCACATTCTCAGCGGATTTATGTTCACAGTACTTGAGAGAATGTAAAATTATCTACCGTGGTCAGATTAAAAGATATTTTCCTACATTTTGAAACATACAAATCGGATATGACAAATAACGTTAGTTTTGATCTTTAAGACAGTTTATCGAAATTAGCTGTGTAAAATAGAGGTCGACGCAATTAATTAGAAAGAAAACTTTGGTAATGAAAGTTCAAGCCACATGCAAAAGCCATGGGAAGGTCGGGAAATGCAAACAATCTGATGATAGTGTGCTAAAGCAAACTACGCCGTCCACTGACTGAAGCAGTATCAATCCGACGCCATTTAATGGAGATGACCAAAGATGGATCACATCCTGCCCTGATCAGTTCTGTCTAGTCGGGTTTTTTTATATCCGGATTATACTTTGAATTTTAGCTATTTTCGTAACATTTAGTACAACATGCATTATGCAAATGCCTTGTACCTCCTAGAATAAGCAATAGAGGCATTTATATTTGGTAGGTGGGTAGGTAAGTGATATTACAACCTCAAGATCACGACCTTTAACTTATTGGACTTTATGTTTTGTACTTTTAGTAACCAATGCATATATGCTTATAAAATATCATCAATCTGTTAAACTAATGTCTTCATAAATCCAAAAATACGTATGCCCTCTCCACCGGTTCGACGTTTACATGTTAATACAACAAATGAGGATATCATAGTAGTATACAAACTGATCAGCCTAGATTAAATAACTATTCTTCAGTCTATCAGCGAGGCAGTTCCCGCAATCAAAGCTTAATTCTTCAAAGAGCAGTTGAATCGGTCAAATAAAGCAATGTTACAAATTTACCAAGAAGCCATTTTAGTAGCGATTGTTGCCGGGCGTTTCCGGTCGTAATGTACCTATCCTACATGGCTTACACATTGTGTTCTGTGCCCATGGAAAAAACGCATGGCTTCCATTAGTACGATCTGACCGAAGTACGCTACGTACTATGCTACATTTAAATGTAAATTGGATTGTTTTATGTTACCCTGAATCCCATTAGTGCTTGAATTGGTGACGAAATCACGATATTGACATGGAAATGCGATGATTAAATGCATGGCTGCTCAAGCACAAGTAGTTATGATACGCTTCCTTTTGCAAATCTTCTGTCATGGTCATTAGCATCCACCATTATTCGTGTTGTAATTAACCAACCGCTTGCTAAGCATTGAGAAAATATTGATGTATGTGCAGTGCATGCTTAAAAGCTTCGATCATTTTGAATTTTATGAAGCATAAAGTCACATGTTTATCTATAAAACTGATGATCTATCATAATCGGCATTTGGTGCCGTATGTCTGTGGTCATAGCTCACACAAAAAGCGTTATATTTCATTCAATTACTGTTAAATACTTGATGGCACTGGCGAGACGGGGGCCTTGCAAATGACGCTTTCGCTGCATCTATTGCCATGACAAAAACTATCTTAAGTTTTAGGTATTGTGGAGATATATATATTTTTCTCAGCTTCCGAAATACCGCCTTCGAATTTGTCTTGGGACGAGCCGCTAAAGTGACGTCACGCCACCTGCCTCCTAGCGACCAACTGATGCAAAATGAACTCTGGGAATTTCAATCGGAATTAAACCCGAGTACCACATTCTCAGCGGATTTATGTCTACAGTACTTGAGAGAATGTAAAATTATCTACCGTGGTCAGATTAAAAGATATTTTCCTACATTTTGAAACATACAAATCGGATATGACAAATAACGTTAGTTTTGATCTTTAAGACAGTTTATCGAAATTAGCTGTGTAAAATAGAGGTCGACGCAATTAATTAGAAAGAAAACTTTGGTAATGAAAGTTCAAGCCACATGCAAAAGCCATGGGAAGGTCGGAAAAATGCAAACAATCTGATGATAGTGTGCTAAAGCAAACTACGCCGTCCACTGACTGAAGCAGTATCAATCTGACGCCATTTAATGGAGATGACCAAAGATGGATCACATCCTGCCCTGATCATTTCTGTCTAGTCGGGTTTTATATCCGGATTATACTTTGAATTTTACATGCATTATGCAAATGACTTGTACCTCCTAGAATAAGCAATAGAGGTATTTATATTCGGTAGGTCGGTAGGTAAGTGATATTACAACCTCAAGATCACGACCTTTAACTTATTGGACTTTATGTTTTGTACTTTTAGTAACCAATGCATATATGCTAATAAAATATCATCAATCTGTTAAACTAATGTCTTCATAAATCCAAAAAATACGTATGCCCTCTCCACCGGTTCGACGTTTACATTTTAATACAACAAATGAGGATATCATAGTAGTATGCAAACTTATCAGCCTAGATTAAATAACTATTCTTCAGTCTATCAGCGTGGCAGTTCCCGCAATCAAAGCTTAATTCTTCAAAGAGCAGTTGAATCGGTCAAATAAACCAATGTTACAAATTTACCAAGAAGCCATTTTAGTAGCGATTGTTGCCGGGCGTTTCCGGTGGTAATGTACCTATCCTACATGGCTCACACATTGTGTTCTGTGCCAATGGAAAAAAACTCATGGCTTCCATTAGTACGATCTGGCCGAAGTACGCTACGTACTATGCTACATTTAAATGTAAATTGGATTGTTTTATGTTACCCTGAATCCCATTAGTGCTTGAATTGGTGACGAAATCGCGATATTGACATGGAAATGCGATGATTAAATGCATGGCTGCTCAAGCACAAGTAGTTATGATACGCTTCCTTTTGCAAATCTTCTGTCATGGTCATTAGCATCCACCATCATTCGTGTTGTAATTAACCAACTGCTTGCTAAGCATTGAGAAAATATTGATGTAGGTGCAGTGCATGCCTAAAAGCTTCGATCATTTTGAATTTTATGAAGCATAAAATCACATGTTTATCTATAATACTGATGATCTATCATAATCGGCATTTGGTGCCGTATGTCTGTGGTCATAGCTCACACAAAAAGCGTTATATTTCATTCAATTACTGTTAAATACTTGATGGCACTGGCGAGACGTGGGCCTTGCAAATGACGCTTTTGCTGCATCTATTGCCATGACAAAAACTTACTAACGTTTTAGGTATTGTGGAGATATATGGTATACATTCTGCTGATGACCCGCGCTTCCAAACAGAAAACAGCACTAATGTGATGTCTAATTGCGAAGCTAGAAAACGTTTCATTCTTTAGGCACAACACAGGTAGAAGGCTGTTGACATGTAACGATTCACGTTTCTTTCTTTAAACTGGCGACGCCACGACACTAACGGCAAATCTCCATGTTTGAGCTATGTATGAGAGTGCAGGAGACGCAAATCTTATCAAACCCTCTCCATGTCAAAATCGAAATATTGTCAGCATTACCTAGGCTAGGGAGCTTTTGCAAAAAAATCTTGTACACTGTCAAAAATCCAAGACTATTATATTTGAATATTGGTGTTCGCCACATGTTTCAGGTGGGTTATTGTTTGAAAAATGCATCGCCTTATAATTGTAACATATATTGCTTACGTATAAGTATTTATTCTATGAACATGCTTGATTGATATCCGATTCTATTCCCATACAATCTAACTTGAAAATATGAATAATTCAACAGGCGGCTTATCGTTATTATTTACAGTGATGACAAACTGAAGCATGAAACAACTGAGCAGATACGACAGTAAGATAAATGAAGCCGCGGTGTGCGACGACTTCCAATAAACAGCAGACAACTTGACATGTAGAGTATTAATGGTAATGCCCCACGGTACTAAGCTTTATTATATAGCACACGGGTATGCTGTGCAACGCCGCATAACAGCACATCAGAATACCCCAGCGGAATATCCTTTTTTGAAATATCTGCGTTCCATGATTAAATTTAGTTATGCAAGACCAACTTATCATGGGACACATACACTCATTATATCGGCTCCACTGTGGGACAAAGGGTAACATCGGATGCCGAGAGACCGCCGTAGAGAGGAAGCCATTATTGCCCGAGATCGTGTGTGTCAAACACACAAACTTTTCTGCTGCAGGATCAAACTATCCCTAAATGTATTCCTTGCCAAAGCATATATAATCTAAAGCACATTTTCATCGAATGTGCTTATCTGAATCTTATCAGAAATTGGTTCTTCGTTTTCACAAGCATTCATACAGTTGATCTATCGCCTGGCGTTATTAGAGAAATTATATCATATAACAGATGTTAAGCAATAGATAACATTGTGATGATTTTCAAAATATAAGTTAAAATACCGATATAATTAAGTTTAGTTCCCGTTTTATGTACTGCTGTATGGACTAACAACACCTTACAGTTGGTGTGTTGCTAAATCCTATAATTACATTTCCTTTTAGTAATGTCATGGAGGAGAGCGTGACACCTTCTTTTGATTGGGAAAATAATATGATTGTTTTCGTTGCATTACAGGCGTAGTAAGGATATATGTTGTAGCCCTTCTTGTCGTGTTGTAGGCTAATGGACCAGAATATAGTTAAGTGACGCAAAAATGTCGCTAACTAAATCTGTGTTTAACCATAACATATTCGATAGCATTACGTATAAAATACGTTCTGAAACACCCATCGGTTGATTTTGATTGATCACAGCAACATGGAACATAATGTGCGGCAATATATACAATAATGTCAACGTCGTCTCTCGGCTTTCTTTCAGTAGATGGTTGTTGGTGCTCTGGCAGAAGATGGCAAGGCAACGTATGGTCGCCATAAAATAGGCGTAATATTTTAGTAGGTCCCAAAGGATGGTTTTATACGACGAAAAGCTTGTACAAAGTTACATCATACAGAAGAGAAAATAATCTCTCTAACACACCTCTTTATTCATACTTTGCATGATTATACCAACATTTGAGTGATTTCTTTTCTTTTAGAATAATGACAAATATGACTGCCTGATGTCGTATCTGCCGGTGACGTGGCCACTACATGAGAATGCTAGCACGCTCGTAAGCATGAATTCAACAATGGCTCATCCATATCTACATAATGGACAATCTTGCCATCTACACAAGCACACAATATAGATCTACAGCTTCTCTTACTTTGTCTACTGGCGCCATTGCAGAACGTTACCTGAACACTTGACGCAACAAAAAAGTGACCATAATCATCCAATGGTCCAATGGGCTTTTTATCAGTTAGCACCTACACAATATTACACTGAATGAGTTCAATTATCTATGCATATATTTTACGGAAATAAAGTATTCATTATTAGCTATTATATATACATATGCATAAAAACGTCAACAAAATTAGCAACTGATATTGTACAACAATAAATCGATTTTGCTATCCAAAATATGATCGTAGTATGAGGACCACATGGTACATACTAGAACTGTAACATGTATATTTATATATATATATATATATATATATATATATATATATATATATATATATATATATATATATATATATATATATATATATATATATATATATATATATATATATATATATATATATATATATATATATATACACATATATGTATATATATTATTTAACAATTAGCAATGGTATGCCAGAAATGACACGAGCTTGTTAATGGTTATAAATATCAATCTAGTACTTGTAGGCACTTTAACTATCACATAATGGTAAAGCCATCAAGGATGTATCATTATACCATGGAAAAAGATATGGTAAGCGCAGCTGTTTAGCGGGTGGAACATATCTGAGTTAACAGTTTACACTAAGTCGACAGAGGAATTAGCTGTTTCTCCACTGTTAGATCCGTTTCTATAACTATGAGCATACGCATACGTATAAGGCTAATCAGCACAAATGACAATATGGAGTGTCTTTTATTCTAGAACGATACTATTATGTTATAGTATAAAAATGTAGTTTATGGGAAATAATATATGGCAAAGCCTACAACACGTCGTGCGTTTACACTAGCCCTCATGAATGCATTTGTCAAACGAGTTTGATGACCAGTTGATACAGCTACTCATATGGATATCTACCATGTGGGCCGTCGTGTATATCTTCATAACGTACGTCAATGCACGGAATGTAGCAACAACTAATATAATTACAGTTCGTATTCGAAGTTACCATAAAGCTGCTTTCTTTGAATTGAGATCTAAATTGGATGTATAATGTCTAACATAGCATACGAGGTACCGTGTAAGAATGGAGGCATTTAACACTAAAAATGTTGGATGCTTGTAAACTTGCAAGAGCATTTGTTACCATTACAACGCGACGGCATCTTAGTAAGCAGTGCTCGTGACCGAACCATGTTTTTATATAATCCACATTCTAAATGAAAACAGTACGGTGTCATTAAATACCTCAATGGTTTGGTTCCAGATTTATGGCGTTGTTGTGCAATATGTTGGAATGTATGTTGTATCAATCGAAGTTTTTAACAGCAAATATTCCCTTTTACAATGGTTTCCATGACTCATATCGTGACTTGCATCAAGTTAGGTAGTGAGACAGTCGGGTTACTCGAAGACATCGATCCCATAGAATAAGTTACTGCTTATTGTGGCCGGAATACATTGTCATTCGTCGAGTGCTACTGGTGCCTTGCTGTTGGAAATAAGTTAAGAAATATCTAAATATTGATCATCACACGAATGCAATAATATATGCCAAGAGCGTTGTTGCCCATTCTGTTTTGCTGCTGATATACAGACTAGTCATCGTGACATATATAATAATCAAAGCACTGGACGTCCGAGTTTGAACACTGTTAGGCCAGTGAAACAGATGGCAATATTGACTAATAGTAATTATTTACTTCATGCAGGCAAATAGCATTTTTAATGGTGCATTTCGGCTCGTGTTTTCCGGAACAAAAATGTCCACTATCACCCCTCCCACCGACTTTCTCATCATTTTCACTCCCATTAGTTCGTTTAAGAACTGTTAGACAGCGTAAAATAAGACATTGCACAAGCTATTTCAAACGGTCCGATTATCGATATCGATTATGGAGCCTATTATCACATGAATTGATATGGGCAGGTTATCACATGGATCGATATGAGCAGGTCATCGGATGGACCGATATGAGCAGCTTATCACATGAATTAACTGCTAGATGTTGGGCGACTGTATGTCGACCACTATTTTTGGTGAGCTAGCGAAGCTGCTTTAGCACGGTATTGTGAATTGACAGCGGGATCGATCAGTCTGAGATCCTACTTATATGTTGGCAAGCATGTTTACGATCCATTAACTCCTATCGCACTAATGTATTGATGTCCTATTCCTCTATCATATTGGTCTTTAACCAGCCTTATCGGTGAGTGACATGAAGGACAAGCTTTACCAAGATTTATAGGGATTACAATTGTAGTATTTAGATGAGAAGAAATGTCAGCCACAGGCCCTTACCATATTGCTACCAAGGATAACCTGACATCGCATATATAATATAAAATATCGATGAATCTAGAGCCATAAGTTGTTGCGACTATGAGACCTTTAAAACTGTGAATTCCTTCACGTTGCTTACATCAATATCTGCTGATTTACAACCATAATAACTGCATTATATGGGAGTTTTGTGTCGCAACCTCTTTGGCGTATCGCTTTTTTATCTGGTGATATATAGACCTCCTTTTAGCGATATGACGAGAACGTGCGCTTGGGGTAATTGTTAATTAGATGTGATCATAGGAAGTTATGGTGGCTTGTGAAAGGCGGTTGACGTTCCAATGGAACCATCTGACCAGCGAACAAAACTAAACAAGAAGTCTTATATCTTTTAACCTATAAACTGCTGCGCTTGGTATCTTAATGTTACGCTCAGTTAATACCGATAGCCTCTAAAAAATCTAACGGCGGAAATAAATGAAATATATTTGGGTATAAAACAGTACATCGATTGTAAAATGATATTGCGCATAACGCAAAAGGTTATTACGAGCTGTGCTTAAAAGGGCATTTGCATCCCAGTATATTGTGCGAATTATTGATTTACCGGAGGGCACAATTGGGTAAAAAGAATAGGCGGAATTCCCGTATCCCTAATCATCGAAAGTGGCTGTGACTATATAAGAGATATATATATATATATATATAGAGAGATATAGATATATATATAGAGAGATATAGAGAGATAGAGAGAGAGAGATATATAGATAGAGATAGATATAGAGAGATATAGATATATAGATAGATATATAGAGATATACACATATAGATAGATATAGAGATATATATAGATACACATATAGAGAGAGATATAGAGATATATAGAGATCTATATAGAGATCTCTCTCTCTCTATAGATCTATCTCTGTGTTCCTCTTTCTCTCCCTCTCTATCTCTCTATATCTATTCTCTCTCTATCTGTCTATTTCTCTCTGTTCCTCTCTCTATCTCCCTATATCTCTATATATCTCTCTCTCTATATATATCTCTCCTATATCTCTAGAGAGAAGGGATGTAATTATGTCTTATTTATATCTCTATATATATCTATATATGGTCTCTATCTCTCTATCTCTCTATCTCTCTCTCTATATATCTCTATCTCTCTCTCTATATATATATCTATATATCTCTATATATCTCTATATATATATCTCTCTATCTATATATATCTCTGTATATATTTATATAAATCTAGTTAGCCCACATAGTTCCGTTGGTTTAACTGGCCTGCTCCAGTCAATTTAACATATAGATGGCAGTGTTTGCAGAGGACATGATGCAAGTAGTAGCCACGTGATGTGCGTCAATAAACCGGGAGTTTGAAGAACATGAGGTATTGCCTAACCAACATGTCTGGTCGGGGTTAGAACGAGAACTCACAATTGCCAATGTATTATACCTTATCCATTGAGATAATTTTTAATCAGCACGCGGTTGTCTTAGAATTTAATTATTTGGTATCCAAGAACGATGCAGATCTTTGTTGAATCCCCGTGCAGGCAGATGTTGTATCTCTCGCTCAAAACAAGACATATGTGGCTAAGACGTTTAGTATAACACGAATAATATGACACGAATAATATGACTCATGTGTACATAAGCTTGACGTTATACAGTTAACTCAATACGGTCAGGGAAATATTAGTGCAACTAACATATTTTTCTTGTTCAGTCTTGTCAAAGATGAAAGAAAATTAATTACTAAACATTCGTAACCATATGAACGCTGTTTAGTTGTTTTAGCTTTACAACCTCGTCAACTCTCCCAGAACTGAACTGAAAGGAAATAGCATTTACACACGCATTTGTCCACTGGTTGAATAGTTTAATTATCAGACGCCCTTCGTATGCTATCGTGATTCTTCCTTCACCAAATGACGATAACATTTATGCTGTATAAAGATCCGACCGTTATCCAAACGTACATGATGACTGCGCGAGATGTTATTTATATCGAAAGATTTACTAGACACAATTTGCGCACAAGAATACGTGTCTCCACGGTGCGCCGCGTTTGTATGTTGTGCGTTTTTCTTGAGGGGTGTAAATCTGCTTGAACACAACAGAGTTATAGGACGCAAGTAATATAGGGATATTGCATACAATATAACAAAATAGAGTTCAACTTGAATTAATTACCCAAAACATCTACCATCATTAGAGATTGAGCTACATCCAGCACACACAATCAGTGTTGACATCAAATCTCTTGTACGGTAAATTTGGTATTGAATGATGAACGCACTATTTATCAATTCCAAAATACGTGAATTGATTAGAATATCGGAGACCAGCTCTGGGTTTCTCGTAAATATAATTGATATGATAACTCCGACTGGTTGTGGCAGGACTCTATATATCACACGGTGAAGCTCATCACGCGTGATGCATATACATCTGCTGCTACACCGAGGAGAGATATTTGTAAACGGTCCTTGTGCGTTTACAACATCAAGCATTCGTGATCAATTAAAGGCAACAACCATAGCCTTAATCACCAATGATTGCAATACTTGCTGCTTTCGGGACAACGTTGCATGAGCGAGCGCATGTACGCACCGCCATATAATATAAAAATTATTTTGCTGCATGTAACATTCCCATTACTTGAATTACGTCTAAGTAATTTGGCAACAATTAGGGCCATATATCTACTTCTCAATTGCCCACCAACATCTTGATCAAACAGCGGGTTATGTATACATATCATTGTTGCTCTGGATTAGACATTGTGGGTCCGCTCGTTGTTTACCCGTAACCGAAGTAGTGAGGTGAAATCATAAATAAGCAGTTATTTCAGCGACCACTATGAACAATGCTCTGCGATGCACCTTCAATATTTAGGCTATTAAATATTGCCCAGTTGTGTTTAATAGAAAAGCGTGAGTCAATGAATGATAAGAATCACTACGCTTCATAACCTCTTATTGATTTATGATCGATATAGCAGTGAGTCACGTAAGTCTAGTTAATCAAGTGGACGTCTCACCCTATAAATGGACGCGGTAAGGAGTAAACCTATATTATGTACAATATGCCATCGTTTTGTACGTATAAAATGATTATGCCAGATATCGGGCATGCATTATATTGCATGTATTAAGACAAATAACGAATAAATAGTTGGTGAATGACATTGAGAAAATCGCAGTTACAACTTGTCATCCATTCAAGTGCGTGTTTCCCACTTCGGTTGTCTGCGTAAATTGAAAAAATTCTAAGGCTAGTTAATCCTACCTGAGTTGCATTTGCTCTGCTGACAACCCGTTAACTAATATTTTGCACCAACACGATGAGTCGAGTGACGTTTTATACACTCTTTAGATTGGCAGATTCTGGTTCGTTACTTTTGTGATAACGTAAAGGACATCCACAAGTAGCACACTACCAATTTGATAATGGCCGAGCAACCGCTTCTTTAAATGAGACAAACAAGGACGGTATTTCTCTCATCATGTTCTGCATATCCAAGCATCCATATAGTTCATTTTGCTTCCTTACGATAATGTCAGCAGTCAGCAGCATAGAAAATTTTCAGTTGTTTATATTACAGCACTCAAGCATTATAATATCGTGTCAGAACTCAGCGCGAAAAATATCTTTTAGAAATTGTTTGCCTTTTACTGTTATCCTTTCACAAGGTTTAAGATTCATCATTAGAAACTTTAACCCTACCGACAAAACTGTAAAGCAATTGTTTATTACGGACGTATGAGGTATCAAATATCTAAGTACAATGTACCCGCAATGCCACATACCGTCGGCCTCAAATTTCGTACATCACTTCATAATGGTACAGAGTGATACATAGACGTTCTACGAGACACTTACAGCGATATGTATCCATACCCAGGGATTCTCCGAGCAAAACGAGGGGAAAAGCGAAGATAAATCGTCCTACTGTTACACAAATGGTGATCGACAACCAGTTTTTTCATCCAAGGCATTGCGAACGCTCAGTTTGTCGTAGCGATTCGGCATAATTGATTCAATATATCATGTTTGCAGGAAGCTTGTAATTACGAAGGGGATGTAAATATTTGTTGCTATATAACCACACACAAAATGATATAATTGCATCAAGGAACGGATTGCATATTCAATCATAAACGTTCAATAATTTTGTTTGCAATACGGAATAACGATTCAACAGATATGTGATTCAAAACATGCATTGAAATTATATATTGGACCTGAAATAGAGTAAGCATACTGCAATTCATACCATTGTTACAAAATACGTGCAAGTTGTTCAAATACCCATTACCAAACAATTTTTCAAGTATACTGCAAATATCCGTAATTTGGCCAAACAATGTGTGTCGCACATTTATATCAATTCTTATGCAAATTATATCATCCAGGATTTGAATTTACAGACGCTTTCCAACTTAACATTGAGAACGAAGCAGAGCGAATTGATCAATCGGAATGCTATTTGTCTCATAAATAGAGGTCAGAAAGGAATGTGCAGCCAATCATTCTCCTGGACGGTCAGTTTTTTTCCTATCAAAGGCAAACAAACAATAATACAAGAAATAGAAATGTCTTGTTGATGCAGATACTTATGTCAATGACCGTGCCGGAGTCAAATCTAATACAAAGACACCACGCATAATCACCCTGATTTAAAGCAAATATCCAGATCACCTTCGCGTTGCAAGCCTACAGTACGTTAATGCCCTTAATTAGCGCTATAATGGAAAACAAATATCTACTACTTAGCTATTCATATAATATCAAATATATATCTATTGTTCTAAAGTATGGATCAAGGCAACTAATTACAGTTTATTTAGATATTTAACATAACTAGAACAACTTCTACCTGTACCTTTTCCTCTCTCTCCTTTCCGACGAGTTCAGTACATCATTACGGTTTCAGGATATAGCAACGAATATGAAAAGGATATTTAATAGGTTCACCATTTAATAGACACACCGACAGCAGTATTATCTGACTGATCGACTATGCATTCCCTCTAATCTTCAATGTAGGCTTTAGACCACAATGAGTGGTCAATGTATGTCATCAGCAATGTTGTTTTTTGCAGTCTTATAAACAATCCAGATTTAGTCATTCCTACACTTCTTGTAATAGTGTTACTCCTGGACATCTGCTACAGCAATATACTGGCATGACTCGTACAATTCTTTGTGTGCACACAGCGGCATAATGATAAAAAAACGAGTTCCCACATAAATATAACAAGCCAATTTACTTGTTTTGTACGCTGGTATATTCATATTGTAATGCAATGGTTACATATTACCTTGAATCCAACTAAGGAGCAATTGGCTAACCCTGGCGCAGGAATTGTCGACGTAGTTGCAATATTGACATGTAAATGAGATAATTAGCTCCCCGGTTGCTCAAGCACATTTTTTTTGATTGATTTATTTGTCAACGACAACAACATATCATACATTATAAATAATTCGAGTAAGATATACAAAGTTTGTTGTGACAATGAGGACGAGACATCATGAGATGAATAAGTCCTCGTAACATGTTCAAAAGAATAAATTGCTTTTAAGAGAAGGACATTGAACAGAATAAAAAAATAATTTATCATACACTTATGAGTATAGTAATGTAAAAATAAATAAAACCATGTGCCTGGAGAGCATACTTCATAATTTGCGTTCCAGATATTCACGCTTTTCGAGCGCACGCTATTATAGGCAACTTTCGATTTAAATAACGGTACAATATAATGTCTAGAGTAATTGTTTGATTAGATATTTTCGTCGAAACATTAATTTGAAAACATTAGGCAAATCACCTCTATATAACTTAAACATAAACAACATGATAGAATATTCATACAACTCAGTAAAACGTAACATATTTAAGGATTTAAATAATGTCAATGAACATGTGCGCTTTGGTGAACCGGTAATTACTCTACAGCATAGTTTCTGTAATTTGACAATAGATTTTGTATATTTCTTTGCAGCTGTACCCCAAACTTCGAGACAATATATTATGTATGGGTATATAAACGAATAATACAGAATATGTAAGGTACTTGTTCTAAAAATATTTTTCGCCTTAGAAAGTAAGCCGATATTTTTAGCAATTTTCAATTTTATATGTTGAATGTGAGACTGCCATGCCAATTTGCAATCTAACTTGACTCCCAAAAATGTTGTCGAGTTCCCTCTCCTTATAACCTGATTATTGATATAAAGTGGTTGAGTTGGTGCTGGGCTATAGCGCCCAGGTGCGAATATCAGGTAATGTGTTTTGATGAAATTCAACGAAAGCTTATTGGCATTCAGTCATAGTACTAAATTTGTCAGCTCCACATTTTCACAGTTTATCTTATCATCAATGTTATTACCAGTTACAAACTTATTAGTGCCATCTGCATACAGTATAGGATGCATACATTTCGAAACATTAACAATGTCGTTGACATAGATTAAAAACAAGAGTGGCCCCAAGATTGAGCCTTGTGGAGCGCCTCAAGTAATACGTCCTCGTTCAGAGTGGACACCGTTGTAAGGAACATATTGGTATCTTTCGAACAAATAATTTTTTATCCACTCTAATGCGATGTCTCTAATGCCGAAGTGTTCCAATTTTCTTATAAGAATACGTGATTGATGGTGTCGAACGCTTTACTTAGATCAATGAAAATCCCTAAAACATTTTTATGTTCTTCGTCAGCATTAATAATTTTATCAACCAAGTAGCTTAAAGCTTGAGTGGTACTGTGTTTTTTTCGAAAACCAAATTGATAGTTACATAATATATCGTGCTTACATATATATTCAGTAAGTCGTGTATGCATGAGTTGTTCTAGCATTTTAGAAATATACGGAAGAACTAATATTGGTCTATAATTACTAATCTGAGAGGAATCGCCATTTCTAAATATTGGTAGAACTCGAGCGATTTTTAGTTCCTTTGGA
This sequence comes from Urechis unicinctus, assembly GCA_034190875.2. Classification (NCBI taxonomy): domain Eukaryota; kingdom Metazoa; phylum Annelida; class Polychaeta; order Xenopneusta; family Urechidae; genus Urechis; species Urechis unicinctus. The sequence goes on along the minus strand of CM067348.1, from coordinate 3,856,596 downwards.
ATAATTCCACTTATAATTGACGTGTTAAGCATGTGAACTAAGGGTTTTATAATGTGTGTTAAAGTGTTTTTTATTATGGTTGGAGATATGTCATCCCAACCTGGACTTGAGTGTTTCGGGGATTTTACTATATTAGTTATCTCTATTTCATCTGTGTTTCTAATAAATAGAGAGTCAGCATTCGTATACTTTAAATACTTAAGAACATCTGCATTACAAGCAGGGATCTGTTTTTCAAGCGTTGGTCTTATATTTAGATAGAATTGGTTGAACTTGTTAGCAATTAATTTTTTTATCAGTGGTAGTTTTACCATCAATGATGAATTCTTCTGATAGTTTGGTCTGCTTTTTTCTTATTTAGGACATTTTTAATCAACTCCCACGACTTCCTCATGTTAATTTTGTTTTTAGAAAAGGCATTTTCATAGTAGTTTTGTTCACAGGTCTTCAATGGTGAACGCAATGTACATTTGTAGCGTTTGTATTGAGTTTGGTTGGTCAGCGTGGGGTATTTGATGCTTTTAATATACAATTTATTTTTTACTTTGATAGATTGTTTAAGTCCCGATGTTAGCCATTTATATCTATGTTTATATTTCCATTTTGATAGTTGAATTGGGAAGCAGGCATCGAATGGATCTTTAAGAGTAGACTCCTGTGCGTCATTAGTGTCTAAAGCATCCCTCCATTAAATTTTTACAAGTTCCGCAGAGAATGTATCTACTTTTCGGGCCGAGATTTGTCTGTAGTAAAATTGGTCACATTCAGTATTAGTTTTAATGCCGTGGTCGATACAGAACACTGGAAAATGGTCACTTACATCTGTACACAAAATACCGGATATATAATTGTGCTGTGGTTGAAAATTGGTAAAAATATTGTCTATAAGTGTGGCGGAACGATTTGTTACTCTCATGGTTTGGGTAATGAGTGGGGTAAAAGAGAAAGAATACATCATTTCAAGGAATTCTGCTGTAGCGACATGGCTATCTACATTTAACAAGTTAATGTTTACATCGCCCATTAAATAGCAGATTTTGTTTTCATGCTTTATAGCAGACATTATATCAGATACATAATCTATGAAGTCACTGATTGAAGTGTTCGGTGGTCGATAGACTGCACCAATTATTATATTCTTACGATTATTGTGAGATTGGAGAGACGTACATTTAGGAATTTCAACGAAAACACATTCCATATTACAGTTGCAGATCGAGAGGTCATCTCTATTACGATAATGTAATTGATCATTAATCAGGAAAGACACCCCTCCACCTGGTTTATTTGTTCTGTAATAATTGACTGTATTGTAGCCGGCTGGACTAAAATTGCCAACTGTTAGATCTGTCAGCCATGTTTCAGTGAGAGCAATAATGTCAAATGAGTATTTCAAAGAATTAATATAGGCATCAAGATTGGCATAGTTTTTTTTAGCACTGCGAATATTCACGTGCCTAAGTGATAACATGTCAGAGTTAACTTGAGAAGCTTTACAAAGTGCGTTGAATTTATCTTCTGCATAATAATTACAGTTTGCTATGGTATAGTCTTTTTGATTTCCGTTGTAGTAATTCATATCTGGATCGAAAGCGGACAGCGGATTTTCTTGTTCAGTATCATTAAGTTCATGTACATTCAAAATCATGCCCTCTACATTTGCCATGTTATGTGGTCCACATTCCACAATATCATTAATAGCATCCATAAAGTCTTTATTATCATTAAAATGATTAAATTGGAATATACATTGCACACAGTTAACACAAAACCAATTGTTGCATTCTCTGGAGGTGTATGGTGAATCATTTTTACATACTTGTGACAGACAATTTAAATGAGTAAGCCGACAACATATGGAACATTTTTAGATAAAAGGAATGAATGTGCACACGTTTGTTACATATGTTACACAAATGTGATCTTATAGTTGATTCCATAAGTGTACAAAATGGTAGTGCTGGTGTATATAGTACACAATATATGGATATACAGAATGGTGATGAGACTTACATAAGGCGGTTTCGTACAACGTTATTTCACAGTTTCTCGAGATCTGTCATCTCGCGTATATGGAGGATTTTCGCCTTCAGATCTTTCACGAGTACTTTTCCATCATGTGTCCAAGTGTCGGCTACTTTTCCGTTCTTTCTCAGCTGTCATGCTTTCCAAAGTAATTCGGAGCGTGTTTTGGTCAAATCCTCGTTAATAAAGATCGGCGTGGAACAATGCCTTAGGCTGGTCCGCTTTTTGTAGATTTTCTCACGTATTCTGTATGTCGCCAGTTTCAGTATGACAGGACGGGATCCAGGTCTGCTTTCTGTCGGCGGTATGCCGACTCGATGCACCATGTCGATGTCCGATGTTGTGATTGGTGGAGACATATTGAGATCCTTATTCACAAGTTTTATTATCTCTTCACAACAGTCCTCATGTTTATGCTCAGGAATGCCGTAAATCCTAAGACTGTTCCTGTGAGTATACTGTTCAAGAGTGTCGGCTTGAATTTCAAGACCGAGCACCCGTTTTTCTAGTCGTTCAATGGAGTCGTCATTTCTCTTTATTATTTCTTTAAGCGCAGTAATTTCCTTGTGCAATGGATCACAAATTATGGACTTAAAAGTCTCAATGACCGCAATGTCACTGAGAGCGGCTTTAAGTCCTTTAATAAATTCATCCATTTCCAGGTCCATTCTTTGCGAAAGACTTCTCGGCCACCTTGTGGTCATTAGAGATAATGTAACTTGAAGTCGCGCCTAGTCGGCTGTAGAGGGAAAATGGTACCCTTATTGCTCGATCAGATTATTGGTTATTCAAAATGAATCGCCTGTGCAATCGTCAATGCATCAATCATTTGCCAATGAATCAATCATTTGCTTACAAACAAACGAAATCACACTTATACAATTACATATTACCACCCAAACGGACATATCACACCCACCAAAACGAGCCGCACTAATACTGCTTGCAAACCATATGGCCAACGTATAATGTACTATAGCGACGGTTCTGCTCTCACTCCAAACTGCCACGGATTAGTGGTTGTTGCTCAGAATGTTCCTTATATGCTGACGGGGATCTGAATTAAAAAGGGAATGATGTTTGATGCTAAATGCAATGACACACATAGCCGCACATAGCCACTTGCGGTTGAGAAACCAGCCACCTATTCATCTCATTCCTATATCAAGATTGCAATGTTGTCACCAGTTTCTGCACTAATGCTAATCAAGAATCCAAAAGTCATAGATAAATAGCATTTACATGTGAATGTACCAGCGTATATAGGGCAATTTCGTCCAGCCTTACAAATGGAGGCCGTGAGGAGTGCGTCATCTAAATAAGGTTTATTGCAGAAATATTATTGCTTTGTGTATAGCATTAATCCCGAATGTTAGCATCACATTTATGGAGTATTTATAGCTAAAAAGAAAACTAGCATTTCTTCATCAGGCCAGTGGAACCGTTGGTTTGAATAGTGTGCACATGAACTCCAGAATATTTTATTTGAATGAAGCAACTTAAAATGTGTTCATTACTATACTTCCACATACTACCGTATGAATAGTATAGCAACGTGGTACACAGTAGCATATCAAGAAATAATTGGTAAACACTCAAAGCTTAAGTAGTTGCTTGGTAAATTTAATTTATTGCCTGTGTTGAATAATGCAACAGCTTTGTAAAATGTGGTGCCGATTGAGGGCACGACTTGCTGAATATCTATGGTACAGACCTTTCCTTGTCAAACATTATGCTTATATACAAAATAAAACAATCGAATGTTTTCAAGCAGCTTTGATTGCATATGCAACACCAGAGGATAGGCTTATTTAGTTTACTCCGAGGAATTATTGAGCAAGTTGTAGACCACATTTAACATATAGACAAAATGTAAAATATATAAAAACTGCGATGTGAATTATATCATGTTTGCACTCATACTACCTAGTTTCTTGTAGTTCAATACTACCTTAACTCTGGTCACCATCAGTTAAAGAGACTGTTCAGCCTCATATAAGGCAATCAGGGATCATTTTGTAAATTCATTTACTACGCTCGACGCGGTAACGAAATAATGCCGTCGTTTATTTGGTGCGTCAAAATTTACTTCATAAAAAATTATGCTGCCAATTTTTAAACATATTTGTTTGACTGGAAATACAAATGATGTACAGTAGAAGGCTATTTTATTTAGCTGTGTCAGTCTATCGATAACGATACCTCCCTAAAACCATCAACCGCTCGTTTGTCGGCTGTATATCACTACGCGCGCCTAGCTACGGATGTGTATATTTCCGCTCAAGTTTCAAAATGTAGGTTTCTTCAAATCTTTACTTATTTAAGTTGTGGGCAACACCAACACGCTAAATAGTAACTTTTGTCCCAAAGAGGGACACATTAGCTAGGCAAGGCGATATTACACTTCTGGCACTTACCATCACCCCCTCAACCCGTCCTGTCAGCATTCATTTCTTATCCTGCTCTATAAACTAATTTCATCTTAATTAAGTGATTGAGTGTAAACAAAAGCGAAACGCGCAGAGTCGCTTTGAAAACATAAAGCCAAACAAACCAGGTTTCTAAGACGCACTTAGAATTAGCATGCGGACATTATATTACTCTCACCAGTGATTTAAACGTGCCAGAGATTTAAACGCTAACATTACAGCAATTTAAAGTTAGATGAGAGTCAAATATCGATATCTTACAAGAGTGGTGAATTCACAGCAATTTAAAGTTAGTTGAGAGTCACCTCAGGCGAATGAAATGCAGCATCAATCTTCTTCTCGGCGGTAGTTTATGAATCGCTCATTATCACTTTTCGGAACCTATTCCTTCACGAGAACCGACGCCAAACAGGATCTAAAGGTTTTACTACAATGTTTAATTAGTTGTTGTGGCATTGTGTGGTTGATATATGCGAAAGCGGTCTGCATTCCATAAATGCGGTCGCATGTATTTGATGTGAACTGTACTGCTAGCTCAGGTCGTAGATACAAGCATATAGATGGACAAAACTGTCTGGACAATTAAGTAGGCTTGTTCAAAAGTAATCTTATTGCATTAATCGTATTTCCCAATAATAATTGAACACACAATTGTTCTCATGAATCAGTTCTGATTAAAATATTTTAGCATGGTTGTGTACTAGTCTCTGTCATTTTTATATGCACAGGTTTCTCACTAGAGTCAAATTATGAAGGGTTCCTTCACTAGACCAGGTAAACCAAAAAATCATTCGCCATCAGCCGCTGGCGACAGCGTTGGGGAGGCGTGAAACCGCGGGTTGCGCAACTGCTTTGAATGTTTGAAGTCAGTGCGTGCACCCTTATAGTAGGTCAAGTACAAGACATTACCATTAGATACATTAGACACCGAAAACAATATTTCTGGCAAACTCAAGCTAACCAGTTCTTATGAAACAGCTTCACGTACAGCTTGTAGGAAGTGCTATCACTGTTGTCTAACGAACCGACCATCCACCATAACTCCCAAGATAACAAAACCAAAGATGCATCGTTTTGGTAGTGAACGGCAACGAGACGGAACAGAGGCCGATACAACGCCCTATTTTTAGTGAGATGTATCAATTAAAATAAATAGAATAAATCCATTTTGAAATTGCTGACATGGCAGGGTTCTAGACAATACTCAACGTTATTTGATTTAGTCCAAGCTGTGCCATAATATATCATATTGTATTCTCATGCACATCGTCGGCAGTGAATTCTTCAATTCTAGTTTACTGTTCCATTGCTGTTGTTAAATATTTCTGGGTAACGTGTGAAGTCATGACTGTCCTACTTTTGCTCATCTCGCAATAATAGCATCCTTTTGAATTTTCTTGCCTCCTGTAAACAAAATAGAGTACATTTAATTGCGTCGAATCTTTAGAGAAACAGCCTTTTGAATGCTTAATACTGGTTATCATCACCCGTTTGCTCAACTGTATCGCTTTACTCAGGGTAGGTTTTCTTTGTAGGTACTAATGCTGTATGTGCTACAGAGAACGTTAGTGCATTACTCAGTAGCATGACAAGGGGATTCACGACACTTGGGGCTGCTACATTGCGGGGCTGTGTGTTGTTAACATAGTTAAGGCTCGTACGTATGTAATAGTAGCATCAGGGCCTGTTGTAGAAGCTGAGCTTAAGGTCGATTATTCAGATACATCCTGTTCTTAGACGAATACAATAACTTTCTTATCCAATGAAGCGCATCGCAAATCGTTGAATTACAAGCATTTGACCAAGGACAATGCCAAGTTGTTGTTGCAATGTAAAGATCTTAAAAACCAATATCGCTCGTTATTGTTATTTATTTAACAAATGACAACATGTGTTTAGCTTCGATATATCTCAGTCACATGTTGGCAATGACATTTAATCGCTCGCATTTTTGGGGAAGTAGAACAACAAAAATGAAACATTGCTGAAAGACATTTCGTTCGCTTCTTTCCCACACCAAATTGTAACGCTTGAGTACTGATATCTTACATGATTGAAACGTACAATGTAGCTTGCAGCTGGTATTTTCGCAGTTAGGCAAAATACGCGATGAGGATGCTTGGATAGGCAGAGCATGTAACGAAAGATGTCATGCCTATTCGTCCGATACAAGAGCAGTGTTGCATATTTGTTATACACGGTTTTTGCATGCAAAATCGCGAATCACATATAATACATGCCCAGTATTTAGCATAATTATTAGTTGATTGTTGGAATCGTAATAATTTACTGCATTTAAAATGACGACATATCTTAATGATCAACTGCTATGTGCTCACTCGACACATTAGAATATCCACCTTCTTCACCTGGTGTGCAAACAGCGGCATAGATATAACTGGGTAATTGACTGACTTGTTTTGTACGGTGGAACATTCATATTTTAATGCAATGGTTACACATTACCTTGAATTCCCTTGAGGAGCATATGGTTAACCATGGCGTAGGAATTGGTTATGTAGTTTCAGTATTGATATGTAAATGAGATAATTGGCTCCCTAGTTTCGCAAGCATATTCAATAGCTGCACCAGCCTTTCTCTTGCAAATATGCCGTTAGTTCCATTGACATCTAGAATCGTTGTCGCCGCAATTTAGAACCCAACATGACATACGCAACCTTCCTGGCAAAATCGCAGAATCGGAATGGATGGGCCATTTTACGTATCAGATGGTAAAACGCACACTCACTCACACTTCGTAAGAGTGCGATAATTAATGTTCCATGTGCATAATCTAATGAAAAACCAATTACGTTTTGCTTGATACGTATTTGATTAGATACGACAAATATGAGAATGAAGCCGACAAGGATAGCAGAATGTTTTAAGACTGAATATGAATCTAAAACCATAAAAATAACTTCTAATGTTTGTTGTATTTTGTAACTGCCTATATCGAAAATCTCCAATCAAGAGTTATAAACTGTTTGCTTTTAAAAAACAGATAATTTATTGACTGTTGGTCAGCATTTGCAAGCCTTGGTCTCTAGCACATATCTGTCAAATGCCCTTTCAGGACAGCCGGAAAATGCGGCTCCCATTGCAGTGCTGATGAATACTTTCTCGTTCCTTTAAATGTGGTCGTTTAAACGTGGCCTCTTGAATCAGTGCTCGACTCAATAACTATTCGACCACATCAAAACGGGTCATTGAACTCTTCCTTAGAGAAATGAAAAAATCGATTTTGTACAAATATCCTTATGCAAATATACAATCATCACATTGCACATGCTGACTGTGCCTGACGAGTTCAATCATGAAAGATTTACCAGCCGCGCGTAGCATACAATTGTGGTTTCCGCATGTTCTTAGGACATTTCTTGCATAGCACTGATGGTGTAATAAGAATTCGATCTTAACCCTCCAAGTTGCTCCAGACTGCAACACAGAATATTTCGGGAACAATCTTTTGTTTTTTACGAGAATTCGTTTCAAACGTTCGTATATTGGTAATAGCTGAGCTCAAGCTGAAACATAGTTTTAACAATGCCATCTGGTGATTAGCAGGTCAGATGTTTCAACGAAACGGTCCTAGTTTCAGCGACAGCATTGGATACGAAAAAGTACGCCACCCAAATGTTGTCCACTTATACTTATTGCCTGCGACAGCCCCATGAAAACAGCTTATGTACACTCAGCACGTGCCAAATCGGCTTGATGCAACCATGCAAAACTAAATTAATGATATCAGCCAATTTTCCGTTGAATGGTAGCACCTGTTATTGATCTATACGGGTTTATGTTGTGTGATTGGAATGTATAAAACATATTATGCAATACCTCAGCTCCTGGCTTCTAGTAGATATAATGTTTAAGATATCTGTGATGGGAAGGACAGGAATATATCTGTGACATGGAAGCGGTCATCCAGCCTACACACGTACTGATCCTCTGTTTCGACTACGGGGAGAGCTATTGGAAGATCTCTCTCATTCATTCACATATATTTGCTACATCCAGCATCCAATTTCGATTGAATATTATAACGACAATAATAGATATTCTTATTACATGATCATAATATATTGTCTGTATAGCGCAGAGAACAACACTAGTATGAACGTGCCACCATTTAGTTTTATTCACATATCAAGCATTGTATTGGCACCGTCACGTATATAATGTGTTTACCATCTCTATTTTGCAATTAATCAATTTGGCCATATCTGTCGAGCCAACTAACTTCTCTATTGTCCAATGGATAATGCATACAACTCGATGTTGCACATGGCGGTGGTGCTCAATGATCTCTCTGTGAGCGTGGTGGTGTGTTCTATAATTCCCGGAAAAGCGCGGATCACTTAATGAAACGAATTGCACCGATTGATGCCCTCGCATTCAGCATTCATTTACAATCGAAAGCGCAAGTCCATCAAGATGACTCTTCAATGAAATATAGCGACGTGAGAAGGTGGCTTTTCTAATGTGTCGAGTGAGCACATGACAGTGGTTCATTGCGATATCTCCTAACTCTAAATTCAGTACAATCACAATCATCTAATAATTATGTCAGTTACGTGGCATGTATCATATGTGATTCGCGATTTAGCATTCAAAGTCGTGTATAACAAATATGTAATACTGCTGTTGCGGATTATCATGAAAACTGCGTTTCCAGCTCGTCATCTATACATTCATGGGCTTCGGATTCCTGATGATTAAATGAGAAAATACTATCACGAGTTACTCGAGAGCATACACTCTTGAGAAAATCCGGTAATTGGAAACCTTGTATCAGCACGGTGTATTTAGTGGCCTAGGGCTAAATAGTTAACACGCTATAGATAAGGGAATCCTAGCTCTTTGCACAAACGATGACGTAAATGACATATAAACATTACAAACAACATATTTGTTAATGGCCTAGTTACCACGCCCTTGAATAAGACAAACAGGTATGACATCTTTCGTTGCATGTTTTGCTTATCCAAGCATCCTCACGGTGTATTTTGCCTTACTGCAAAAATGCCAGCCGCAAGCTACATTGCGCGTTTCAATCAGTAATCAAGCGTTACAACTTCGTGTGGGAAAGAAGCGCACGAAAATTTTTTCAGCAATGTTTTATATTGTGGATTTATTTCCCAAACAAATGCGAGGTATAAAATGACTTTGCAAACATGTGACCAAGATATATCGAAAATAAACACACGCTGTTGTTTGTTAAATGCAAACCAATAACGAAAGATATTGATTTCTAATATCTTTACATTGCAACAACAACTTTGCATTCTCCTTAGTCAAATTCTTGCAATTCAACGATTTGTGATGCGCATCTTTGGATGACAAAGTCATTATATGCAGATAGGTATAAATATCACTAGCTCGTCTAAGAACAGGGTGTATTTGAGAAATCGATGTAAGCTCAGCTTCTATGACAAGCCCTGATGCTACACTGGTTACGCAAGGGACTATTACAAACGTATGAGCCTTAATTATATGAACAACAAACAACCCCACAATGCATCAGCCCCAAGTGTCGTAAATCCCTTTGTCATGCTAGTGAGTAATGCATACGCATTCGATGTCAAACACACAGCGTTAGTATCCACAAAGAAAGCCTTCCCTGTGTGAAGCGATGGGAAGCAGTTGAGATCAAGTTGCCTGCTAAGTTGTTAAGCATTCAAGAGGTTGTTTTTGTAAAGATTCGACGCAATAATGGCGCTGTATGATGTTTATAGGAGGCATGTTTTTACAAGGGGATGCAACTGTTACGATATGTGCGCAAGTCGGCCAGTCATCACATCACACGTTACCCTGAATATTTTACATCAGCGATGAAATAGTAAACTCGAATTCAAAAATTTAATGCCGACAATTTGCATGAAAATAATAGCTTGGACTCAATCAATAGAACCAAGCCATTGTCGGCGATTTTAAAATGGGATCTATGCTATTTATGGTAATTGATACATCTCTCCAAAAAGAGGACGTTATAGCGGCCTTTATTCCGCCTCGTTGCCATTCACAAACAAAAAGTCTGTCTTAGGTTTTCGTAATCGTGGGAGTAATTGGGGATGGGCGGTTCGTTAGGCAACGGTTATGGCACATCCTACAAGCTGTACGTGCAAATGCTTCATAAGAACTGGTTTGCCTGTTTTTGCCACAAGAAACATTTTACTTGTCTAATACATCCAATGGCATTGCCGTGTACTTGAGTTTGTTCTATGATCGCTCATTCCACCTTCAAAGTGCACTCACCGACGAGAGCTGCGATTTCTGCGGTCGCCATCGACTGATGGCGCATGACGTTTTGGTTTCCGGAGCTAGTGAAGGAAGTTACCATTTGAGTGATATCACACTTTATAGCCTTATAAGCGCAAATGTAAGCGGTCCACGACGTGGTGAGATGCCTGGGGGAGGTGGGACGCAGATGTCATGCTTCCACAAACTGAACGTGCTGAGCTTGTGCGTCACACCAGGGAGCTTTGTGGCGTGGCTTCAGCCATACGGCTGCCAAAGGCAAAGATACACTGTTGTACATTAATCAGATTGGTAAGGGATAGCCAATCATCTGACAACAATGTGAGGGATTTGCCGATTGTGAACCAACAATCTGACATAATCTCATATTTCTCATGAAGGAATAGTTTTCGGGAGATGATGTTGAGCGATTCAGAACCTATCGCCGAATAGAAAATTGATGCTGCATGTCATTCGCTTGAGGTTACTCTCATCTAACTTTTAATTGCTGTGAATTCGCCACTGTGATAAGTTATCGATATGTGACTAATGTTCATTATACATTTTTGTGTGATACGCTGACACATTTAAAGTACGTGGTAGAAACCTGGTTCTCTGGCTTTATGTTTTCAGAACGCTCCCTCAACATTCCGCTTTTGTAAACACTCAAGCACTTAATGAAAATAATATTTGTATACAGAGACGGATAAGAGATGAATGCTGGCAGGACGGGTTGAGGGGGTGATGGAGAGTGTCGTAAGTGTAATATCACCTTGTCTTGCTAATGCTACATCTAGTGTGGTTCAGTTAGTTAATGAATGCTCTCTATGTTTTGCTGCGAACACCAGGCAAAATATTTCCCCAAACTTAATGCGAGGTAATGCAGTAATCTTCATTACGTTTAGCGTCGTTGGAAAGGCCATCGAGGATTGATAACGCTTAGGGTAGAGATCCGTAGCATTATCGAGAGATAACCCATGATGGAGCATTAATGCGCAGGCATAGATGCCTACACAAAACACAGTCTGTATCCCTTCAACCCATATGTTATTACCAGACGAGGCTGTACATGTCATTAGATTTACTATGATTTACAAAATGGCCAACAAATCATACGATGACGGATGGCTATGGCAAAAAGGCCGTGTGGTCCATAGACTGTCTGTCAGTGGTCACCAATAATAAACTACTAATACATACTGGTTAAATTATATTTTTTCTCTAACATACGCATCGAGTTGGTTCTTAAAAGTGTTCAGTGAATTTACTGAAACTATCTTGGCAGGCATTCTATGGGGTCACAATTCGACGGGCAAAGTAATATCCCATTAACTAAGTCCTAGCTGTGGGTTTGTCACTTTGAAGATGGTGCATACTGGTATATGCTGGCACAACCTGTCAAGCTATGTATGATCTGTCCTTTTGGTCAAATCGACGTGGGTCTAATCGAGGCGTCTGTAACTAATCCTTCAACTTCGAAATAAATATGTCTGAGTCCAGCTAATGAATCAAATCACACTTCGATTCATCGCCATAGCCGTATCGAAGGTCCATATGACTGACCATCGCCACCTCGTCAGCTTTTGTCAAGACCGCCATTTTGATCAGAAACAGCATGAAACCTGTGTTGGGTAAATTATTCTGCGTTTTAGCTTACGGCAATGTATGAAAATGACTATGCGGAATTCTAAGATTCGATTCGTTCACGAAATCAACCTTATTCCACGTGGCAGATGATTATCATCTAAGTCTGGAAATGTGGTCCATTCCAATACTGTGCTGAGATCAATGTTTCCTTCGCACCCATGGTAACATAGAATCCCTGTCGCTGCATGGTCATTGGGTCCTCACTACCTCTTTACATCTTCATTTTATTAGCAAAACAAACCACCCAGAATTATGTGGAAAAGTAACAAGTAATGGTTTATGTATTTCGTTTCCGCCCTCATTTACCCGAAGGTGAATGTCCCTACAAGCAGATAAAATGACGCGTCATTTCCTGAGGTATTGTCAACAACTGCCAATTCTATTGTGAAAATATGATTCAGATGGATTGAGCTCAAAATGTTTTGTTGGAATAAGCTGCCTGAAAGGATCCGGGTTGATTACGGAGCTTGATCGATCGAGATACCCAGACCAATCGAACAGGAGATGTTTACATATAAGAGGAAGAGCTACGTTGAATCTATGTAATTTATTATCGATCTGCCTACTATTCAAAGGACAACCTATCTTTAGTGACTATTTTTGCCCTCACACATCGCGCTGTGAAAACGTTGTTTTTGCTTTGAAAATCTGACAAGCTGCGCAAGACTTAGCAGTTAATACAGCTGGATGGAAATGGCCTAGCAAAGCTATGAGTTCGGTACAAATATAGCGACATTTTACTCAAAACACCGCTTTGTATTAGTCGAAAAAAGTGACATCAGCAATCGATCATAAGTACTGACCGATTTCAAGATGCTTGACTGTGGTTCTACCTTGCCTATAAGTTAATTTAAAAACAATCATAATATGAAGACTCAATGCAATCAAAGCCACGATTGACACCAGTTGTACGCCTCAGTATACTTACGTCATATTGTCGCATTTGCCCAGGTGTATGGTGCTAAAAGGCGACCATATCATCCACTATGAAAATGACCTCTTACACACATACCAATAACACAAATAGTTAATCCTTCCTGCATTACTTGAGCTCTGCCCGACAACCCGTTAACTAATATTTGGCACCAACACGATGAGTCGAGTGACGTTTTATACACTCTCTAGATTGTCAGATCCTGGTGTGTTACTTATGTGATAACGTAAAGAACATCTACAAGTAGCACACTACCAGTTTGATAATGGCCGAGCAACCGCTTTTTTAAATGAGACAAACAAGGACGGTATTTCTGTTATCATGCTTTGCATATCCAAGCATCCATATAGTTCATTTTGCTTATAACGAAAATGTCAGCAGTCAGCAGCATAGACAATTTTTAGTTGGTAATATAACAGCACTCAAGCAATATCGTGTCGGAACAAATATCCTAATACCATATACCCGCAATGCCACATGGCGGCAGCCTCAAATTTCTTACACCACTTCATAATGGTACAGAGCTATAGATAGACGCTCTACGATACACTTACAGCGATATTTATCCATATCCTGGGATTCTCCGAGAAAAGCTAAGATAAAACGTCCTACTGTTACACAAATGGTGATCGACAACCAGTTTTGTTCATCCAAGGCATTGCGAATTCGCTCAGTTTGTGGCAGAGATTCGGCGTAATTGATTCCATATATCATGTTTGCAGGAAGCTTGTAATTACGACGAGGATATATATATATATGTTACTACAAAACCAAACACAAAATGATATAATTGTATATATACGTTCAATGTTTTTGTTTACAATAGGGAATAACATTTCAACACATGTGTGATATTAAAACATGCATTGGAATGCAATATTGGACCTGAAATAGAGTAACCATACTACAATTATTATCACGGTTTCAAAATATCTGCAAATTGTTGAATTACCCATTACCAAGCAATTTTTTCAAACATACTGCAAATACCCCCAACTTTGCTAAACAATGTGTATCGCACACTTATGTCAATTCTTATGCAAATTATATTATCTAGGATTTAAATTGACAGACGCTTTCTAACTTAACATGGAATCGGAATGCTATTTGTCTCATTGATAGAGGTCAGAATGTGCAGCCTATCATTGTGCTGGACGATCATATTTAAGTAGCGGTGATTGTTGTTGTTTGTTCGAATTATAGTCGGTTTTAGCAACGTAGGCTATGTACGAGTATTTCTCTGAGAGTGGTCACTGCCAAGGAGCACGTCGTCCTCAGAGGATCTTTTACATCCCCTTTCAGAGACGGGACCGCCATTTGTACTTGATCATCCGAGTCACGAGTAACCAGTCAGGTTGTCACACCTTGGAGTCGAACCCACAGCCAGTGGGTCGAAAGGCGAGGCAATAAACCGCCACGCCACTGGAACCGGCTATTCAAGTAGCATTGCCGCAAAACGCCTATATAGTGAGCACTGCAAAGAGATCTATTACAAACGGATGGATTGTAAATGCGTTGTTATGGCCATGCAATAATTTATCACCGATGCTGTAAACCTATGCATATCAGGAATTATGATAGTGCCTTTGATCCCACAGATATGATGTGCTAAGGATTAATATTTCCAAATACGGACAAAATCGTAATCGGACAAAGCATTACTTTCAGCATTCGGGGTAATTTGCAAAGCTTTCTCTTTTCTTTCAAGGGCAAACAATCAATTACTCAAGAAATAGACATTTCTTGTTGATGCAGATACTAATGGTAATAACCGTGCATGAGCCAAATCTCACACAAAGACACCACCCGGATTGAAAACAAATATCCAGATCACTTTCACGTTGCAAGCCTTTAGTACCTAAATGTCCATAAATAGCGCTTTAGTGATAAATAAATGTCTAGTACTTAGCTTTTCATATAATATCATTTATAGCCAATGTTCAACAGTAGGGAACGCGCAACAACTAATAATAGTTTATTTAAATATTTAACACAACGATAGTACAACTTCTGCCTGTAGCTTTTCCTCTCTCTCCTTTCCGACTCTTTCAATACATCATTATGGTTTCAAGATATTGCAACAAATATAAAAATATATTTAATAGGCTCATAAGGTGTGGCACACCGGCAGCAGTATTATCTAACTGATCGGCTCCGCATTCCCTCTATTCTTCAATGTAAGCTTTAGACCAAAATGAGTGGTCGATTTATATCAACAGCAATGTTGTATTTTGCAGCCTTATAAATAATCCAGATTTAGTAATTTCTACACTTTTTGTAACAGTGTAACTCCTGGACATTTGCTACAGCAATATACTGGCCCGACTCGTACAATTTTTCGTGCGCAAACAGCTGCATAAGGATAAAAAAACGAGTTTCCACATAGATATAACGAGCCAATTTGCTTGTTTTGTGCGCTGGTATATACATATTGTAATGCAATGGTTACATATTACCTTGAATCCAACTTAGGTGAAATTGGCTAACCCTGGCGCAGGAATTGTCGACGTAGTTGCAATATTGACATGTAAATGAGATAATTAGCTCCCCGGTTGCTCAACACATGCAATGACTTCATCAGTCTTTATCTTGCAAATGTGCCGTTATTTCTACTGACATCAAGCATCGGTAATTCAGAACAAGACAAACGCAACCTTCCTGGTAGAATCGCACAATCGGAATAGCTTGGATATATTACGTATCCGTAGTATTTTAAACCATGAAAATAACTTGAAGCTTTTGTTGTGATTTGTACCTCCCTACATCGATAATCTCCAACAAAGAATGATCCACTGTTTGCCTTTCAAAATATCTCTTGGCAAATTAACAAGGATGTGAATGACTGAACAAGAAAAATAATGCGCCTATCATGCATGTAATTATGCATTTAGACTAACAAATATATTTATTATGCCGCTGATGATGAGCAAGTCAGTGTCTGTCTACGACACAGAGGGACGTTTTATTGTAGTTTTGAAGGCTATCAACAGCATCATTCAGAAATATAGTTGTCTTCTATTTGAACCAGAAACAATTGGACCAATGTAAAATGATGCAATGCCCCGTTATTGTCTCTGTCCTCTAGCACGCAATGACCGCATTGCTTGATCAGATTATTGACTGCGGTTATTCCAAATGAATCGCTTGTGCAATCTTCCATGCATCAATCATTTGCCACTCTGTTGTTTGCATACCAACGAAGTCACACTTATACAATTACATACTACCATCCAAACGGACATATCGCACCAACCAAAACGAGCCACACTAATAATGCTTGCAAACCATATGGCGAATGTGTAATCTACTATAGTGACGCGTTTGCTCTCACTATCTGGGACAACCGACAGCCACGGATTAGTGAACGTTCGATATATGATGACGGTGATCTGAATTGCAAAGCGAATGATGTTTGACGCTAAATGCAATGACTGACCATGTGCAAAACAAAGCCGCACATAGCCACCCGTGGTTGAGAAACCAGCCACCTAATCATCTCATTCCTATGTCAAGATTGCAATGTTGTCACCAATTTCTGCACTAATGCTAATCAAGAATCCAATAGTCATAGATAAATAGCATTTACATGTAAATGTACCAGCGTATTTAGGGCAATTTGTTCCAGCCTTACTAATGGAGGCCCGGAGAAGTGACGCTGTGAGTCATATAAGAAAGGTTTATTGCAGAAATATTATTGCTTTGTGTATAGCATTAATCCTGAATGTTAGCATTACTTATGGAGTAATTTTGCCAAAGCACTCCAGAATCTTCACATTGGATACACTCGATGGTCTGATATAGCTATTAGGCACACTAGCATTTCGGTATCAGGCCAGTGAAACCTTTGGTTTGAATAGTGTGCACATCAACTCTTAGGCAGAATATTTTATTTGAATGAATTACCTTAAAATGTGTTCATTACTACACTTCCTCATACTACAAAATGAATAGCATAGCAACGTGATACGCAGTAGCATATGTAGAAGTAATTGGTAAACACCCAACGCTTAAGTAGCTGCTTGGTAAATTTAATGTCTTGCCTGTGTTGAATAATGCAACAGCTTTGTGAAATGTGGTGCCGATTAAGGGCACGATTTCCTGAATATCTTAGGTACAGACCTTTTCTTGTCAAACGTTATGCTTATATACAAAATTAAGCAATCGAATGTTTTCAAGCAGCTTTGATTGCATACAAAAACACCAGGGAATAGGCATATTTAGTTTACTAGGCAAGTTGCAAACCACATTTAACATATAGACAAAATGGAAATTATATAAAAGCTGCGGTGTGAATTATATCATGTCAGCACTCATACTATGTAGTTTCTTGTAGTTCACTGCTATCTTAACGCTGATCATAATCATTAATGAACATCCATTAATAATTAATACAGAAAACATATTAAATCAGTATTACAGCAAGCACATGCAACCTGAATGTTTGGAATCTAAGAACTTTGTGCCATTCGCAAGGAATCTAATACAGCACCAACTCGGTAGAAATATGCAACTGCAACCTTTATTCGTTCTTTATCTATTACGACTCTTATAATCTGTCAAAATTTAGGATTTTTTAAATTGATTATAGCCAGATTAATTGATTGTTCTCCCAAATATAATATGTGTAATCTACTATGTTTGTCAGTAAGTTCCAGACATTTTACTTATATGATCTTAAGTGACATTTTAAATTAAGCTAACAAATTGACATTATCTGCATATCCTATAGCACCAAAAAATATATTACCACTGTCACGCTATACACCGGCATTACGAAGTCTTAAGAAACATTTCATCAATATAATTTACAAACAAAACTGGTGTAATCACACCTCCCTGGTTATCACCATTGGTAACGGGGTGCAAATTACTCGTTTAATCTTTCCATCTCACTCTAATACCTATTCTGGCCACAAGTGGACACACATCTTAACACATGATACAGTTGGTTAAACTCGACTCTTTCGAAGGCTTTACTGGCATCCAACAGCATACCCATCAGCGTAAAGATAATATTGTATTATTTAATTTACAACAAATGTACATTGGGTAGTCGGATGTTCTTTTTGGAATCTAAATTACGAATCTAAGCACATAAAAACATACATGTTACTATCAAAGAGCTTTTCAATGATGCTACTAAGAGCTAGTTGTTGCCGCAAAATTACTTCTAACAATAAGAAAATGCTTTTTGAGTGGGTAGGATTCGATATGAATAATGATTTAATGTGGCACCGTTTATTTAGCTGACTGTATGGCTTAAGCATCACGGGTGTTTTATATATACAAGTTCTGCTTATTATCGGCATATTTATGAATCTTCAGTTTGCAAAGTACCAACATCTTCGATTGAGACTTATCTGTCGGCAGCTTCGTGGTTAATGATCAAGAACAAATCGGCCGCATCAAACTGGTCATATTTGACAATAATAGGTATGGAATGTGTGTAATAACACTGGAGACGTGCCTGGGGCGTAAAATTTGTCTGTCTATATCCCATGCAGGTGTGCAGATATAGATTTATGCCCACGTACCAAGACACTGGACCATGCCGACTTCACGGGGAAATGACTAGACACCAAGGGTGGTGTCTCTTACCCTAGTAAAGCTTATAACAAATTTCGATCAATGTGACAATGCAATGTTGGGGATGAAGCGCCATTCAGTCAATTATTGCAATCTGGGTAGAATTGCTTTTGCAGCTTAACAGTCCTTGCAACTCACTGTAGAATAACCTAGTGCTCAAAGTAAATAGCTTTCCCCATCATGTTGTGCCCCCACAGAGCTTAAGCCAGCCCATTGAACGCTTTTTAGTTTATCCTTAGTGTAATGAAACATCGATTCTGTACAAATATTCTGATATAAAACAGCATCAAAACAAACTTGCTGCCTCTGCCTGACGTGTTCAATCGTGAACGATTTAACAGCTGCAACACAGAATAATTTAGGGATGTTTCTTATAACCTTCTCAAAATCGGTTCAGCGGTTTTATGAATGTCATAGTTGAAGATGAAACAGTGCCATCTGCAACGAAACGGTCCCAGTTTTAGCGACAGATGTGGACAAGCAAAAGTATAAACATGCACTACCCAAATGTTGTGCATTTCAACTAATTGCATTTGACTTCCCCTTGCAGACAGCTTATATACGCCCCATACATGCCAAATCGATGATGCAACCAAGCGATACTACCTTAATGATATCAGACCATACTCACAGATCTCTCTCGTACATTTACATATATTCTCTACAGACAACGTCCAGGAAAGTGCGGGTCACTTATTGAAACACACCACAACACAATATTACCGCGCATTCATTTACCATCGATAGTGCCGTCAATCTCTTAGGTCAAGTCCATCAAGATGGCGCTTCAATCCAATAGATCGACGAGAGAAGTTGGCTATTCTAATGTATAGAGTGAGCACATGGCAGTCGATGATTACGATATGTCGTCATGTTAAATGCTGTAAATTATAACGATTCCTACAATCAACTAATAATTATGCTAGATTCTGGGCATGTATTATATGTGATTCGCGATCGAAACCGTGTATAACAAATATGTAACACTGCTCTTGTACCAGACGAATAGGCGCGACATCTTTCGTTACATGCTCTGCTTATCCAAGCATCCTCACCGCGTATTTTGCCTTACTGCGAAAATGCCAGCTGCAAGCTACATTGTACGTTTCAATCATGTAACATATCAGTACTCAAGCGTTACAATTTGGTGTGGGAAAGAAGCGCACGAAATGTCTTTCAGCTATGTTTCATTTTTGTGGTTCTACTTCCCCAAAAATGCGAGCGATTAAATGTCTGTGTAAACATGTGACTGAGATATATCGAAGCTAAACACATGCTGTTATTTGTTAGATAAATAAAGATAATGAGCGATATTGGTTTCTAAGATCTTTAAATTGCAACAACAAGTTGCCATTGCCCTTAGTCAAATGCTTGCGATTCAACGATTTGTGATGTGTATTATGGGATAACAAAGTCATTGTATTCGTCTAAGAACAGGGTGTATCTGAATAATCGACCTTAAGCTCAACTTCTACGACAGGCCCTGATGCGACTATTACAAACGTACGAGCCTTATCTATGTTAACAACACACAGTCCCATGTCAGCAATTTCAAAATGGGAGTTATTCTATTTATTTTAATTGATACATCTCACTAAAAGTAGGGCGTTATATCGGCCTTTATTCCGTCTTGTTGCCGTTCACTAACAAAACGATGCATCTTTGGTTTTGTTATCTTGGGAGTTATGGTGGATGGTTGGTTCGTTAGACAACAGTGATAGCACTTCCTACAAGCTGTACGTGAAGCTGTTTCATAAGAACTGGTTAGCTTGAGTGTGCAAGAAATATTGTTTTCGTTGCCTAATGTATCTAATGGTATTGTCTTGTAGTTAAGTTTATTCTGTCATCTCACATACTACCATAAGGGTGCATGCACTGACTTCAAACGTTCATCGCAGTTGCGCGAGCTGGGGTTTCACGCCTCCCTACTGCTGTCGCCAACGGCTGATGGCGAATGATTTTTTGGTTTACCAGGTCTAGTGAAGGAACCCTTCAGAATTTGACGTTAGTGAGAACCCTGTGCATATAAAAATGAGAGAGACTAGTACACAATCATGTTGAAATATTTTAATCATAACTGATTCATGAAAACAATTGTGTGTACAATTATTATTGGGAAACGTGATCAGTACAATAAGATTATTTTTGAACTAGCCAACTTAAATGTCCAGACAGTTTTGTCCATCTGTATGCATGTATCTACGACCTGAGCTAGCAGTACACATCAAATACATGCGACCGCATTTATGGAATGCAGAACGCTTTCGCATACATCCATCGCACAATGCCACAACAACTAATTTAGCATTGCAGTAAAACCTGAAGATCATGTGTGGCGTAGGTTCTCGTGAAGGAACAGGTTCCGAGAAAGGATGATGAGTGATTTGCCTGAGGTGACTCTCATCTAACTGTAAATTGCAGTAAATTCACTGCTTTTATAAAATATCGACATTTGACTATCATATAATTGCTGTAATGTTGATTTTTTAACGAAACGCTAACGCGTTGAAATCTCTGGTGGGAATGATATAATGTCCGCTTACTTATTCTAAGTGAGTGGGAGAAACCTGGTTCTCTGGCTTTATGTTTTCAAAACGCACTCGCTTTAGTTTACACTCAAACACTTAATTAAAATGATATTTGCTTATAGAGCGGGATAAAACATGAATGAATGCTGACAGGGCGGGTTGAGGGGATGATGGAAAGTGTCAGAAGTGTAATATCGCTTTGTCTAGCGAAAGCGTACCTCAAGCATGGTTCCGTTGGTAAAATAGTGGTATATTTGTTTTGCCACCAGGCTATACATTTTCTAACACTCAATACGGGATAATGTAGTAATCTTCATTACGTATAGCTTCGATAGAAGGGGTATTGGGTTAGCAAACAGTAACCCATGATGGAGCATTAATGTATAGGCTTAAATGCATACACAACACACCATCTGTATCCCTTCAACCCAAATGTCATTGCCAGGCAAGGCCAACCAAACCTTTATGACAACGGATGGCCAGAGCAAAAGGTAGTTTGGTCCATGATATCTCTGTCCATGGTCGTCCACAACAAACAACAATTAGCGTTTACATAACATCAATTATTGTTTTGTACACTGTCAAATACTGACTTAATAGCTCTATTGAAGCTAAAGAGGCGAAATTGTTTTCAACAAGCAAATGACTAAACGAGGTGACGCGTTTGACAAGACAGGAATGAGGGCATTTTGAATCATAACGTATCTGCCCGTGATCAATACCATTTCTATCATGTATTTTAAGAGTGTTACGGCAAATGACATTTGTTATACTGTTGAAGTGGCTGCACTTGAAAAGGGTCATCATATATTGATAGTTTGTAAATAAACTTAACATGCAAAGTACAATCACAGTCAAGCATCATGAAATCGATCAGTACATTGAATCGATTGCTGAAGTAATCTATTTCGTTACATACAAAGCTGCGGTTTGCAATTTCGCTATATTTTGCTTTCTCAGATTAACAGTCCTTGCAACTCACCGTAGAAAAACCTAGTACTCAATATAAATAGCGTGACCCCACAGAATAATTTGCTTATCAAGTGAGTTTCAGCCAACCAATTGAACGCTTTATCCTTAGTGTAATGAAAACATCGATCCTGCACAAATATCCTTATGCGAATAAACCAGCATAACATTGCGCATTCTGACCGTGCCTGACGAGTTCAATCATGAAAGATTTACAAGTCGCGCTTAGCATACAACTGTACTCTCCGCATGCTCGTCGAACATTTCTTGCACAGCACTGATTGAGGAATCAGAATTCTGCCTTCAACCTCCGAGCTGTTCCAGACTGCAACACAGAGTAATTTAGGGGTGTTCTTTATAACCTACAAATATTCTTTTCAACGTTCGTATGTTTGTCATAGCTGAAGCTGAAACAATGCCATCTACAAGCGGCATAAGGATATGCAAACAGCTGCATAAGGATAAAAAACGAGTTTCCACATATAATACAAAACGAGTTTCCACATAGATATAACGAGCCAATTTGCTTGTTTTGTACGCTGGTATATTCATATTGTAATGCAATGGTTACATATTACCTTGAATCCAACTTAGGTGAAATTGGCTAACCCTGGCGCAGGAATTGTCGACGTAGTTGCAATATTGACATGTAAATGAGATAATTAGCTCCCCGGTTGCTCAATCACATGCAATGACTTCATCAGTCTTTATCTTGCAAATGTGCCGTTATTTCCACTGACATCAAGCATCGGTAATTCAGAACAAGACAAACGCAACCTTCCTGGTAGAATCGCACAATCGGAATAGCTTGGATATATTACGTATCCGTAGTATTTTAAACCATGAAAATAACTTGAAGCTTTTGTTGTGATTTGTACCTCCCTACATCGATAATCTCCAACAAAGAATGATCCACTGTTTGCCTTTCAAAATATCTCTTGGCAAATTAACAAGGATGTGAATGACTGAACAAGAAAAATAATGCGCCTATCATGCATGTAATTATGCATTTAGACTAACAAATATATTTATTATGCCGCTGATGATGAGCAAGTCAGTGTCTGTCTACGACACAGAGGGACGTTTTATTGTAGTTTTGAAGGCTATCAACAGCATCATTCAGAAAATAGTTGTCTTCTATATGAACCAGAAACAATTGGACCAATGTAAAATGATGCAATGCCTCGTTATTGTCTCTGTCTCTAGCACGCAATGACCGCATTGCTTGATCAGATTATTGACTGCGGTTATTCAAAATGAATCGCTTGTGCAATCTTCCATGCATCAATCATTTGCCACTCTGTTGTTTGCATACCAACGAAGTCACACTTATACAATTACATACTACCATCCAAACGGACATATCACACCAACCAAAACGAGCCACACTAATAATGCTTGCAAACCATATGGCTAATGTGTAATCTACTATAGTGACGCGTTCGCTCTCACTATCTGGGTCAACCGACAGCCACGGATTAGCGAACGTTCGATATATGATGACGGTGATCTGAATTACAAAGCGAATGATGTTTGACGCTAAATGCAATGACTGACCATGTGCAAAACAAAGCCGCACATAGCCACCCGTGGTTGAGAAACCAGCCACCTAATCATCTCATTCCTATGTCAAGATTGCAATGTTGTCACCAATTTCTGCACTAATGCTAATCAAGAATACAATAGTCATAGATAAATAGCATTTACATGTAAATGTACCAGCGTATTTAGGGCAATTTGGTCCAGCCTTACTAATGAAGGCCCGGAGAAGAGACGCTGTGAGTCATAAAAGAAAGGTTTATTGCAGAAATATTATTGCTTTGTGTATAGCATTAATCCTGAATGTTAGCATTACTTATGGAGTAATTTTTGCCAAAGCACTCTAGAATCTTCACATTGGATACACTTGATGGTCTGATATAGCTATTAGGCACACTAGCATTTCGGTATCAGGCCAGTGAAACCTTTGGTTTGAATAGTGTGCACATCAACTCTTAGGCAGAATATTTTATTTGAATGAATTAACTTAAAATGTGTTCATTACTACACTTCCACATACTACAAAATGAATAGCATAGCAACGTGATACGCAGTAGCATATGTAGAAGTAATTGGTAAACACCCAACGCTTAAGTAGCTGCTTGGTAAATTTAATTTATTGCCTGTGTTGAATAATGCAACAGCTTTGTGAAATGTGGTGCCGATTAAGGGCACGATTTCCTGAATATCTTAGGTACAGACCTTTTCTTGTCAAACGTTATGCTTATATACAAAATTAAGCAATCGAATGTTTTCAAGCAGCTTTGATTGCATACAAAAACACCAGGGAATAGGCGTATTTAGTTTACTCCGCGGAAATATTAGGCAAGTTGCAAACCACATTTAACATATAGACAAAATGGAAATTATATAAAAGCTGCGGTGTGAATTATATCATGTCAGCACTCATACTATGTAGTTTCTTGTAGTTCACTACTATCTTAACGCTGATCATAATCATTAATGTACGTCCATTAATAATTAATACAGAAAACATATTAAATCAGTATTACAGCAAGTACATGCAACCTGAATGTTTGGAATCTAATACAGCACCAACTCGGTAGAAATATGCAACTGCAACCTTTATTCGTTCTTTATCTATTACGACTCTTATAATCTGTCAAAATTTAGGATTTTTTAAATTGATTATAGCCAGATTAATTGATTGTTCTCCCAAATATAATATGTGTAATCTACTATATTTGTCAGTAAGTTCCAGACATTTTACTTATATGATCTTAAGTGACATTTTAAATTAAGCTAACAAATTGACATCATCTGCATATCCTATAGCACCAAAAAATATATTACCACTGTCACGCTATACACCGGCATTACGAAGTCTTAAGAAACATTTCATCAATATAATTTACAAACAAAACTGGTGTAATCACACCTCCCTGGTTATCACCATTGGTAACGGGGTGCAAATTACTCGTTTAATCATTCCATCTCACTCTAATACCTATTCTGGCCACAAGTGGACACACTCCTTTACATCTTAACACATGATACAGTTGGTTAAACTCGACTCTTTCGAAGGCTTTACTGGCATCCAACAGCAAAATGTGAACATACCCATCAGTGTAAAGATAATATTGTATTATTTCATTTACAACAAATGTATATTGGGTAGTCGGATGTTCTTTTTGGAATCTAAATTACGAATCTAAGCACATAAAAACATAACTGTTACTATCAAAGAGCTTTTCAATGATGCTACTAAGAGCTAGTTGTTGCCGCAAAATTACTTCTAACAATAAGAAAATGCTTTTTGAGTGGGTAGGATTCGATATGAATAATGATTTAATGTGGCACCGTTTATTTAGCTGACTGTATGGCTTAAGCATCACGGGTGTTTTATATATACAAGTTCTGCTTATCATCGGCATATTTATGAATCTTCAGTTTGCAAAGTACCAACATCTTCGATTAAGATTAATCTGTCGGCAGCTTCGTGGTTAATGATCAAGAACAATTCAGCAACATATTTGAAAATAATAGGCATGGAATGTGTTCAATAACACTGGACAGGTGCCTGGGGCGTCAAATTTGTCTGTCTATATCCCATGCAGGTGTGCAGCTATAGATTTATGCCCACGTACCAAGACACTGGACCATGCCGACTTCACGGGGAAATGACAAGAAACCAAGGGTGTTGTCTCTTACCCTAGTAAAGCTTATAACAAATTCGATCAATGTGACAATGCAATGTTTGGGATGAAGCGCCATTCAGTCAATTATTGCAATCTGGGTAGAATTTCTTTTGCAGCTTAACAGTCCTTGCAACTCACTGTAGAATAACCTAGTGCTCAAAGTAAATAGCTTTCCCCATCATGTTGTGCCCCCACAGAGCTTCAACCAGCCCATTGAACGCTTTTTAGTTATCCTTAGTGTAATGAAACATCGATTCTGTACAAATATTCTGATATAAAACAGCATCAAAACAAACTTGCTGCCTCTGCCTGACGTGTTCAATCGTGAACGATTTAACAGCTGCAACACAGAATAATTTAGGGATGTTTCTTATAACCTTCTCAAAATCGGTTCAACGGTTTTATGAATGTCATAGCTGAAGATGAAACAGTGCCATCTGCAACGAAACGGTCCCAGTTTTAGCGACAGATGTGGACAAGCAAAAGTATAAACATGCACTACCCAAATGTTGTGCATTTCAACTAATTGCATTGGACCTCCCCTTGCAGACAGCTTATATACGCTCCGTACATGCCAAATCGATGATGCAACCAAGCGATACTACCTTAATGATATCAGACCATACTCACAGATCTCTCTCGTACATTTACATATATTCTCTACAGACAACGTCCAGGAAAGTGCGGGTCACTTATTGAAGCACACCACAACACAATATTACCGCGCATTCATTTACCATCGATAGTGCCGTCAATCTCGTAGGTCAAGTCCATCAAGATGGCGCTTCAATCCAATAGATCGACGAGAGAAGTTGGCTATTCTAATGTATAGAGTGAGCACATGGCAGTCGATGATTACGATATGTCGTCATGTTAAATGCTGTAAATTATAACGATTCCTACAATCAACTAATAATTATGCTCGATTCTGGGCATGTATTATATGTGATTCGCGATCGAAACCGTGTATAACAAATATGTAACACTGCTCTTGTATCAGACGAATAGGCGCGACATCTTTCGTTACATGCTCTGCTTATCCAAGCATCCTCACCGCGTATTTTGCCTTACTGCGAAAATACCAGCTGCAAGCTACATTGTACGTTTCAATCATGTAAGATATCAGTACTCAAGCGTTACAATTTGGTGTGGGAAAGAAGCGCACGAAATGTCTTTCAGCTATGTTTCATTTTTGTGGTTCTACTTCCCCAAAAATGCGAGCGATTAAATGTCTGTGTAAACATGTGACTGAGATATATCGAAGCTAAACACATGCTGTTATTTGTTAGATAAATAAAGATAATGAGCGATATTAGTTTCTAAGATCTTTAAATTGCAACAACAAGTTGCCATTGCCCTTAGTCAAATGCTTGCGATTCAACAATTTGTGATGTGCATTATGGGATAACAAAGTCATTGTATTCGTCTAAGAACAGGGTGTATCTGAATAATCGACCTTAATCTCAGCTTCTACGACAGGACCTGATGCGACTATTACAAACGTACGAGCCTTATCTATGTTAACAACACACAGCCCCACAATGTAGCAGCCCCAAGTGTCGTAAATCCCTTTGTCATGCTACTGAGTAATGCACTAACGTTCTATGTAGCACATACAGCGTTAGTACCCACAACGAAAGCCTACCCTGAGTAAAGCGATGCAGTTGAGCAAACGGGTGATGATAACCAGTATTAAGCATTCAAAAGGCTGTTTCTCTAAAGATTCGACGCAATTAAATGTACTCTATTATATTTATAGGAGGCAAGAAATTGCAAAAGGATGCTATTGTTGCGAGATGAGCAAAGGTAGGATAGTCATGACATCACACGTTACCCTGAAATATTGTACAACAGCGATGGAACATTAAACTAGAATTCAACATTTGCATGTGAATACCATATGATATATCATAGCACATCTTGGACCAAATCAAATAACGTTGAGTATTGACTAGAACCCTCCCATGTCAGCAATTACAAAATGGGAGTTATTCTATTTATTGTAATTGATACATCTCACTAAAAATAGTGCGTTATATCGGCCTCTATTCCGTCTCGTTGCCGTTCACTACCAAAGCGATGCATCTTTGGTTTTGTTATCGTGGGAGTAATGGTGGATGGTTGGTTCGTTAGACAACAGTGATAGCACTTCCTACAAGCTGTACGTGAAGCTGTTTCATAAGAACTGGTTAGCTTGAGTGTGCAAGAAATATTGTTTTCGTTGCCTAATGAATCTAATGGTATTGTCTTGTACTTAAGTTTATTCTGTCATCTCACATCCTACCATAAGCGTGCATGCACTGACTTCAAACGTTCAACGCAGTTGCGCGAGCTGGGGTTTCACGCCTCCCTACTGCTGTCGCCAACGGCTGATGGCGAATGATATTTCGGTTTACCAGGTCTAGTGAAGGAACCCTTCAGAATTTGACGTTAGTGAGAACCCTGTGCATATAAAAATGACAGAGACTAGTACACAATCATGCTGAAATATTTTAATCAGAACTGATTCATGAAAACAATTGTGTGTACAATTATTATTGGGAAACGTGATCAGTACAATAAGATTATTTTTGAACTAGCCAACTTAAATGTCCAGACAGTTTTGTCCATCTGTATGCATGTATCTACGACCTGAGCTAGCAGTACACATCAAATACATGCGACCGCATTTATGGAATGCAGAACGCTTTCGCATACATCCACCGCACAATGCCACAACAACTAATTTAATATTGCAGTAAAACCTGAAGATCATGTGTGGCGTAGGTTCTCGTGAAGGAACAGGTTCCGAGAAAGGATGATGAGCGATTTAGAACCTTCCGCCGAGAAGAAGATTGATGCTGCATGTTATTTGCCTGAGGTGACTCTCATCTAACTTTAAATTGCAGTAAATTTACTGCTCTTATAAAATATCGATATTTGACTATCATATAACTTTAAATTGCTGTAATGTTAACGCGTTGAAATCTCTGGTGGGAATGATATAATGTCTGCTTACTTATTCTAAGTAAGTGGGAGAAACCTGGTTCTCTGGCTTTATGTTTTCAAAACGCACTCGCTTTAGTTTACACTCAAACACTTAATTAAAATGATATTTGCTTATAGAGCAGGATAAAACATGAATGAATGCTGACAGGGCGGGTTGAGGGGATGATGGGAAGTGTCAGAAGAGTAATATCGCTTTGTCTAGCGAAAGCGTACCTCAAGCATGATTCCGTTGGTAAAATAATGGTATATTTGTATTGCCACCAGGCTATAAATTTTCTAACACTCAATACGGGGTAATGTAGTAATCTTCATTACGTATAGCTTCGATAGAAGGGGTATTGGGTTAGCAAACAGTAACCCATGATGGAGCATTAATGCATAGGCTTAAATGCATACACAACACACCATCTGTATCCCTTCAACCCAAATGTCATTGCCAGGCAAGGCCAACCAAACCTTTATGACAACGGATGGCCAGAGCAAAAGGTAGTTTGGTCCATGAAATCTCTGTCTATAGTCGTCCACAACAAACTACAATTAGCGTTTATATAACATCAATTATGGTTTTGTACTCTGTCAAATACTGACTTAATAGCTCTATTGAAGCTAAAGAGGCGAAATTGTTTTCAACAAGCAAATGACTAAACGAGGTGACGCGTTTGACAAGACAGGAATGAGGGCATTTTGAATCATAACGTATCTGCCCGTGATCAATACCATTTCTATCATGTATTTTAAGAGTGTTACGGCAAATGACATTTGTTATACTGTTGAAGTGGCTGCACTTGAAAAGGGTCATCATATATTGATAGTTTGTAAATAAACTTAACATCCAAAGTACAATCACAAGTTATCTATTTCGTTACATACAAAGCTGCGGTTTGCAATTTCGCTATATTTTGCTTTCTCAGCTTAAAAGTCCTTGCAACTCACCGTAGAAAAACCTAGTACTCAATATAAATAGCGTGACCCCACAGAATAATTTGCTTATCAAGTGAGCTTCAGCCAACCAATTGAACGCTTTATCCTTAGTGTAATGAAAACATCGATCCTGTACAAATATCCTAATGCGAATAAACCAGCATGACATTGCACATTCTGACTGTGTCTGACGAGTTCAATCATGAAAGATTTACATGTCGCGCTTAGCATACAACTGTGCTGTCCGCATGCTCGTCGAACATTTCTTGCACAGCACAGATTGAGGAATCAGAATTCTGCCGTCAACCTCCGAGCTGTTCCAGATTGCAACACAGAGTAATTTAGGGATGTTCTTTATAACCTACAAATATTCTTTTCAACGTTCGTATGTTTGTCATAACTGAAGCTGAAACAATGCCATCTACAAGCTGTTTCAACGAAACGGTCCTACTTTCAGCGACAGTATTGGATACGAAAAAGTACGCCGCCCAAATGTTGTGCACTCAGTGCGTGCCGAATCGGCTTGATGCAAACTAATTTAATGATCTCAGCCCATTCTCACCAATTAGATTTTCCGTTGAATGGTAGCACCTGTTATTGATCTATGCTGTATTATGTTGTGTAATTGGAATGTATAAAACATATTGCATAACACCTCAGCTCCGGGCTTCTAGTAGATATAATGTTGAAGATATCTGTGATGGGAAGGACAGGAATATATCTGTGAAATAGAAGCGATCATACATCCATCCCACGTACTGATCCTCTGTTTCAACTACGGGGAGAGTTTTTGGAAGATCTCACTCATTCATTTACATATTGTTGCTATATACAACATCCGAGATCGATTGAATATGATAACGACAATAATATATATTGTTACTCCATGATGGTATATTGTCTGTATAGCGTAGAGAACAACACTAGTATGAGCGAACATCGGAACTGCCACCATTTAGTTTTATTCACATATCAAGCATTGTATTGTCACCGTCACGTATATAATATGTTTACCATATCTATTTGGTAATTAATCAATTTGGCCATAATTCTCTAGCCAACCAACTTCTCTATTGATCAATAGATAATGCATACAGCTCGATGTTGCACATGGCGGTGGTGTCTCATTATCTCTCTTTGAGCGTGGGGGTGAGTTCTTTAATTCCCGAAAAGCGCGGATCACTTATTGAAACGAATTGCACCGATTAATGCCCTCGCATTCAGCATTCATTTACAATCGAAAGCGCCGTCATTACCATCGGTCAAGTCCATCAAGATGGCGCTTCAATCATATCGATCGACGCGAGTAGGTGGCTATTCTAATGTGTCGAGTGAGCACATGGCAGTGGTTCATTGCGATATGTCGTCATTTTAAATGTAGTAAATTATAACGATTCCCACAATCAACTAATATTTATGTTAGATACCGGACCTGTATTATATGTGATTCGCGAGTTTGCATTCAATGCCGTGTATAACAAATATGTAATACTGCTGTTGCGGATTATTACGAAAACTGCGATTAAAGCTCGTCATCTATACATTTATGGACTTCGGATTCCTGATGATTTACTATGATACGAGTTACTCGAGCATACTTCTTCCACTCCTTAGAAGCATGGTAATTGGAGAAACCTTGCATCAGCACGGTGTATTTAGTGGCCTGAGGCTACAAAGTTTACACGCTATAGATCAGCGAATCATAGCTCCTTGCACATACGATGACGTAAATGCCATATAAACATTACAAACAACTTATTTGTTAATGGCCTAGTTACCACGCCCTTGAATAAGACAAACAGGTACGACATCATTCGTTGCATGTTCTGCTTATCCAAGCATCCTCACGGTGTATTTTGCCTTACTGCGAAAATGCAAGCCGCAAGCTACATTGCGCGTTTCCATCTTGTAAGATATCAGTAATCAAGCGTTGCAACTTCGTGTGGGAAAGAAGCGCACGAAATGTCTTTCAGTAATGTTTCAATTTTGTTGTTTCATTTCCCAAACAAATGCGAATTACAAAATGTCTTTGTAAACATGCGACTGAGATATATTGACGCTAAACACACGCTGTCGTTTGTTCAATATAAAACAATTGCGAACGATATTCATTTATAATATCTTTACATTGCAACAACAACTTTTCATTCCCCTCAGTCATATGCTTACGGTTGAATGATTTGCGATGCGCATCATTAGATGACAAAGTCATTATATGCAGATAGGTAAAAAAAAACTCGTCTAAGAACAGGGTGTATTTGAGGAATCGATGTAAGCTCAGCTTCTATGACAAGCCCTGATGTGACTCTGGTAACGCAAGGGACTATAACAAACGTAAGAGCCTTAACTATATAAACAACAAAAAACCCCACAATGCATCAGCCCCAAGTGTTGTAAATCCATTTGTCATGCTAGTGAGTAATCCATAAGCATTCTATGTCACATACACAGCGTTAGTATCCACAAAGAAAGCCTTCCCTGTGTGAAGCGATGGGAAGCAGTTGAGATCAAGTTGCCTGCTAAGTATTAAGCATTCAAGAGGTTGTTTTTTTAAAGATTCGACGCAATAATGGCGCTGTATGATGTTTATAGGAGGCATGTTTTTACAAGGGGATGCAACTGTTACGATATGAGCGCAAGTCGGCCAGTCATCACATCACACGTTACCCTGAATATTGTACATCAGCGATGAAATAGTAAACTCGAGTTCAAAAAACTTAATGCCGACAATTTGCATGAAAATAATAGCTTGGACTCAATCAATAGAACCAAGCCATTGACAGCGATTTCAAAATGGGATTTATGCTTTTTATGGTAATTGATACATCTTTCCAAAGAGAGGACGTTATAGCGGCCTTTATTCCGCCTCGTTGCCATTCACAAACAAAAAAGTCTGTCTTAGGTTATGTAATCGTGGGAGTAATTGTGGATGGGCGGTTCGTTAGGCAACGGTTATGGCACATCCTACAAGCTGTACGTGCACATGTTTCATAAGAACTGGTTTGCTTGTTTTATTTGTCTAATACATCTAATGGCATTGCCGTGTACTTGAGTTTGTTCTATGATCGCGCATCCCACCATAAGAGTGCACGTACTGACGAGAGCTGCAGTTTCACGTCTCCCCACTACGGTCGCCTTCGACTGATGGCGAATGATGTTTTGGTTTCCGGAGTTAGCCAAGGAAGTTACCATTTGAGTGATATCACACTTTGTAGCCTTATAAGCGCAAATGTAAGCAGCCACGACGTGGTGAGTAACCATTTAATTAACTGAAATTACTCTTTGTAGTCTTATAAGCGCAAATGTAAGCATATACTCATATATATATATATATATATATATATATATATATATATATATATATATATATATATATAGAGATATAGAGAGAGAGAGAGAGAGAGATATATATATATATATATATATATATATATATATATAGATATATATATATATATATATATATATATATATATATATATATATATATATATATATATATCTATATATATATATATATATATATATATATATATATATATATATATATATATATATGCATCACCATTGCCGTATCGGAGGTCCATTGGACTGACCATCGCCATCTCGGCTATTTCTGTCAAGACCGCCACTTGATTAGAGACAGCATGAAACCTGTTTTGGGGTATATTATTCTTCGTTTAAGCTTACGGCAATGCATACAAATGACTATATGGAATTCTAAGATTCGATTCGTTCACGAAATCATCCTAATTCCATATGGCAGATGATTATCATCAAAGTCTACAAATGTAGTCCATTCAAATACTGTGCTTAGATTAATGTTTCCTTCGCCCCCCATGGTTATATAGAATCCCTGTTGCTGCACGGTCATTGGGTGCCCTCTATCTCTTTATAATAAGTAAAAGTAACAAGTAATTGTTTATTTATTTCGTTTCAGCCCTAATTTACCCGACGTCGAATGTCTCTTCAAACGGATATAATGACGCGTCATTTCCTGAGGTATTGTCAACAACTGCCAAAGCTATTGTGACTAACTAATTAGAAAATATGATTCAGATGGATTGAGCTCAAAATGGATTGTTGGAATAAGCTGCCTTTAGGGATCCGGGTTGATTACAGAGCTTGATCGTTTGAGATACCAGACCAATCAAGCAGGAGATGTTTAGGTATAAGAAGCGGAGCTACGTTGAATCTATGTTATTCATTTTCGATCTGCCTACTGTTCAAAGGAGTTTTTTGTGACTATTTGCCTTCACACAACGCGCTATGAAAACGTTGTTTTCGCTTTGAAAATCTGACAAGCTGCGCAAGACTTAGTAGCTAATCCGACTGGATGGAGTACGGTACAAATATAGCGACATTTTATTCAAAACACCGCTTTGTATTAGTCGAAATAAGTGACATCAGCAATCGATCATAAGTACTGACCGATTTCAAGATGCTTGACTGTGGTTCTACCTTGCCTATAAGTTGATTTAAAAACAATCAATATATGATGACTCAATGACAATCAAAGCCACGATTGACACCAGTTGTACGACTCAGTATACTTACGACATATTGTCGCATTGGCTCTGGTATATGATGCTTTAAGGCGACCATATCATCCACTATGAAAATGACCTCTCACACACACACATAGAAACATTTACATGGACCCAAGCATATACACGTTGAATGATAGGGCCTGTGAATACTTGTCACGGTGACAAATTGTGGATTAGGCATGCCTATACTACGCTTGTATCTTCAGTTTCGTCGCACGAGTTCTACCTGTAGAGACCATTAACGGTTTTTTACCATTATCTCAGTTTTATAGATCTTTGTTAAAGAAAAACCGTATGCTATTGAAGCATCGCATTACTTTAGCACTATCTGGATCGAATTATATGACGTCACAAGCAGACGCTGTTCTGTGCCACTAGTTATCATGGGGAAAGACAATGTACACATGACATTAACCTGTAATATTCCCAATAAACAAATCTGGTTTTAGCTGTTAATGAATCATTTATTCCATACACCACTGTGCAAGCCAGGTCACCCATGATATGTCGCACTATTGGTTCATTGCGACTAACGAGTGTAATTATCTGTATCTTGGGTGGGTATATGCGAGAATGATAATCATTAATCATAATATACTTAGTGTGAACAATAATGTAGGGATATTCTTAATGTAAAATCATCAGACAGGAATAAAACACATCAACAAGTAACGGCCGAAAATCTACATTCTCTGACACGCAGAGTAAAGTTTTACAATAGATACAATCTTCTAATATACGCTATCATTATCTATTACGTAGGGACATTCTTGCAGTAAATATCAACAACTAGGACATTTCCTGATGTAGCATATAGAGTCATGTTTACACCAGTAACAATCTTCCTATATATGCTATGATTATCGCCCTAATCACTAAAGAGCACAATTTTCCTAGGGTCTGTTCGTGTTGTTCATGTTCAAAGGTGATGTTGAGCAAATTTCATCCATAGCACGCTATGCTGATATATCACATAGGATTGTGGTTATCACAGAATACACGTAGAAAAGACTTAGATGCGTACATGACCATCAATTGACATGCAGCTGAATATAGAGTGTCCACTACGGACAAATGACAGAATTTATTATTTCACAAATTTCCGGACCACGCACCACCACTTCATCATGTCTCTTTTTGCAAATAAACGGTAACTCTGTTTCGCAACAGCTATCGTTCCAGCGGTAATCATATAATTGTTACAGACTAAGACAGTCTTCACCGGAGAAATCATCGGGTTGTAGGGATGACCAATAATTAAAACCACTTGACACGTGGAAATTTCGTCAGCAGTCCACACAAAACAGTTAGTTCTACCTCCACGCATGCGAAGACCATCTATCCATATGTAGTCTCTGCGAGTGAGATCTGCAGTTTAAAATTACAGATGTTTTTACTCGATTTGGGATGCGTACTTAATAAAGGCATATGAGAGAATTTACCTTGTCAACTGCTACTTACGCAAGTTACTTTTGATCCAGTTCACAACCGCTAGGTGCTCGACTTCATGTTCAATGCGCGCAACACGGTATCCATACGAGTAACAGAGGTCACGTGCTTGAAACCAACTAACTGGGGTCATATCCAACAGGTAGTCATGACCCAGGTGATTGGCCAGTGCGTAGAAACCAGGTGGTAACGGTGCTATTGACGCAACAACACATCTTGGTTATGAACTCTTACTGACCTAACGAAAACACAATACACACATGAACAAACACACACACACATACACATACAAACACACACGCATTCACTCATATATAAATATATATATATATATATATATATATATATATATATATATATATATATATATATATATATATATATATATATATATATATATATATATATAAACATATATGCATGTAAATATCAATATATATATAAATATTAATATATATATAATACATAGATATATATAAATATATCTAATTATATATATATTTATCTCGGGGACGGATATGTATATGCGACAATATCTTAAATATTAGTAGAGAGAGTGGTGGCTCTGGTGCACCCCCACTCATCTACACTACACCACTAATTACGGCCTACATATTTTTGTGCTTTCTAAGGTGACCCCCAAAACAGGGTTACACGGGTCGTAAGCAAATACAGTGTAGCGGACTCGGGCCTCACGTGACCTTAGGTCAAGGTGTCTACGCCGTTTGCTGCTATACACCGCTTTGAGTCAAACGGGGAGAGTGACAACTTTGTTGAAACGCCGACCATATATCTTATGACCATCACTGCGTGGCATGTTTATACCATGGCGGTACTGTTTCCTTGTGAACAGAGACTAAATGTACTGTGCATGGCGTAGGTGCTTCTTAACCACAACTTTCATCATTACCTTTGCCTTTCTGATATCATCCTCGTCAGCCATCAGGATCGATTACATCTTGGGGTGCAGGCCAACATACTATTAGATAGGTACATCGGCGCCCTCATCCTTCATTTTCCCCAAGATCTTCTTATTAGTGTCGGTGTGGGGTGTGTGATCAGGTGAGTAGTTGCTGGTATCAGTGGGTGAGGTCCTCTTGCATGTCTGTGTACACGTCAGCTGTGCGGATCTCCATAAGCAGCTAGTCCATGTCTGTGTATAGTATGCCAAGATTGCAACCATATCTGGACTTCATTGTGTTGTAATAGAAGTCGTAAATTAGGTGCTTGGGGAGGTCAAGGATGCACATACACTGGGCGGTTTAATACAAGGTGAGTCTTGTGCATGTGGATAGCTGCCAGGTCGTTATGGACTGCTTTGTGACGAGCAAAGGTGGGACTGGCCACAATCTTGCGTATTTTTCCCTGCTGCCTTGCGCGCAATCTTAACGTCAACGCGCCTTGAAGAGATTCTCCGTTGTCTTACCCAACACAGAGTAGTTTATCAACTTGTACAGGTTCTTCTCAAAGTCAATGGCTATTATGATGTTTTAGCTGAAAATGGTTACACACAAATCCTCCATGATTATTCTAAGTTCAAGCTTGTTGGAGAAGATTACGTTTGAAGGACTACCTTGACATAAGGATCATAAATTCTCGTACCAGAAGACAGCCTGCATTTACAACAGTGGGTCAGCGTGGCGGGGTGGGTGCCGTCCGTGATGGAACTAATCAACATTGATGATAGCGACTAAAAGCGAGAGGACAGCGCGCGCTGCATTCAAAAGAGTAGGCCGGGTACTACGCATATAAAATGGGAGGCATAGGACTGCGCGATAATATGGTCGTCCCATGAGCCATCTCATGCGTGACGTCACCAGATCACCGTGGTCGAGTTTGGTCAGTGTGGGGTCTCACCTAAACGCTCGGCTGCCATCATTTCAATGTAACGGTTCTGCTGTCAATCTAATTGAGGTGTGTATGTGTGTGTGTGTGTGTGTGTGTGTGTGTGTGTGTGTGTGTGTGTGTGTGTGTGTGTGTGTGTGTGTGTGTGTGTGTGTGTGTGTGTGTGTGTGTGTGTATGTGTGCGTATGTGTGTGTATATATGCGTATGAGTGTGTATGTGTGTATTTGTGTGTGCGTGTGTTTCCTTGTGTTTGTTTGTGTATACGTGTGTGTAGGTGTGTGTGTATATATAGTTAAACAGTCCATAATCATAACAAATGATCGGGTCAAAATAATTGATCATACATAAACGACGGGTGGTGGTCGATTGTGTATGACAAACAGTGGCTCTTCGCTGATTACTTTTCCTATGCTCGTAATTTGTCAAGCATTGACTCTATATGATAGATAGGCTTATCGCGCAGCTTTTGATACGTAGCCAGGTGAGTGTGGGAAAGACGTGCCCAATTGAATGAAGATTTCATAGTTTAACCAAATTCATCGTCTTACATGCGTAGAGCAATTTATCTCAAAGTACTAGAAGATCATAGGTAAGTTTGCTCGGTCTTCCACAAACATAGAAATGTTGACGCAATGAAGTTGTGGTTCTTGTGATTGGCAGGCGATCAATATGAGCGTCCGCTGTTTCTTTGTGCCGTTGTCTGTCTTGTCTCCAATAACTTTATCGACAATATGTTTCTGCTCTGAACAAAAAAACGGTATACTCAGGCTTTAACCCGCAACCGTTCATTCACGTACACATACACTAACCTATCCGTTCACTCACTCGTCTACCCAGTCAAACATTCACTTACTCGATCATTTACTAACTCACTCCTGCACGTATCTGTCAATTCACTAATACCCTCCCCCCCAGCCTTATAACATTCACTAGTCCACCAGCCTTATGACATTCACTAACCCCATCCCCCCCCACCCCCACGCCATATGACATTCACTTAACTTTCAAATTTTAAATATGACATATTTTTCAAAAGTTTGCGATTGGATTAGGCTTCCATAACATGCAACAGTCATCATCAAACAATTACCACGGGAGATATTGACGATTTCTTTAATGACCTTGAAGTTGATTCATAGAGAACAAAGGCTCTGGGTTCTGCGCATCATCAGCATCTTCCAATTAAAAAAAATATTTCGAAAATTGCGATCTGTATCGCAAGAGAAAAATAAGAAGTAAATATTCCTATTAATAAGTTTGACCATGACCTTAGTTTACAATCAAGGTCAAAATAAAACCTCTGGGTCCTGAGCATCCTTGACACATTCAATTTAAAAAAATAAATACAAAAATATATTGAAAACTGCGTTATGTATCGCGACACAAAAAACAATATTTAACAAATATTGATTCAGAAGCTAACCAACGTTAAATGCAAGAGGCCCATGAACACATTGGGAAACTTGGCGAACTTTATCAAGAAATTTCAGAATCGGCCCATAATTGACCAAGTTTTTTTAGGATTTTAAATTTTTGGCAATTACAATTCAACTAATTTTCATGACCATCGCATGTATATTGATGATCTTATAAGCGATAAAATTTATTAAAGGAATCATGTTTTCGGGTCCATGATAGATTGACAATGATTTGGCTGACACAAGGAAAAGCATATTTTGTTTAATAGTACCGTGGCCTGCCATACTTTCTGCGCCCCGCAAGCCAAGCGCGGAGCAGCTAGGACCTTTGTGTTGCGCGACAGGTCGGCTGTTGTTAACAAACTACTGAAGAGCCAGCAGAAATGACACCCATTGTGCTTCAAACTTACTTTTTGTGAAAACGGTCGGGTATTAACATCAGCCACGATTTAGTCATAAATTCAGAATTGAATGGTCTTCCTTCGAGAGTAAACCAATTCACAATACGATTATTCACGACGGATGCACGACGTGATAACTTCAGATTTCAGTCCCATTTGAACCTGTATTCGTTTGTGACCAGAAATGACGTCAGCGACTTCCCCTAAAGAACTATAATTCGGTTGACACTCTCCATGATAAGATTTGACCCACGTTTTATGACCGTCGAACGCATATTGTCGATTTTACAAGCAATCGAAAATTTGACGAAAACCGACTTAGTAAAATTTGTTTTTTTTACTCAACGCTATTTGAAAACGACATATATTTTGAGATCATATGTCAATAATCAAAGTTTGGTTATTGTATCAGAATTTGGAAAATGTTAATTTTGATACGATCAGACAATAATTAGTGAATAAATTGCGAAATTAAAAAGTTTAGAGATTTTGGCTATCAGTAATTTTCAACCTGCTACAATTTTTTTATTAATGCATTATTTACAACTAAGTATATTTAGAAAACGTTTACATCACACATTCAGAATATCTTAACTGTTTTAAAATGGAATTCTAAAGCAGTATTGAGCATTGAGCTTGTGTCATTTTTTGAAAATTTTGATGTTTTCGTCACCGGAAGTGACGTCATTGACATGCATGATATCTTAGGATACGTCTCAATATTTCACGCAAAACCTATGTACCAATTTTTATTACCATCGGACATGTATTGACGGTTTTATAAGCTTTCGAAATATTCATAAAACATTTGTTGACATTTGGACTGATACCACGATTTTTTCGACCTCAGGCACTTGGGCAAACTGTTGATTCGATGGCAACATATGTAAAGAAAAAGTTTGCAATTAGAATGAGCTACACAATGATGTAAATTATGTAACATTTCGACCATTGTTAACGGAGTAATTCGAGATACTAGTTTTTCACTTATTGGAAGACCTTGTCCAAGATAACTTGGCGAAGCGATTCGCCAAGTTAACAAACATACAGATACAGTAGACACTGATTTAGTTACTGTTGGCATGTGTCTTGGCGCAGATGGCGTAGGTGTAATGTCTACAGTAGTTGCCACTTATCTTCATCCTCCATCGAGGTAGACCAATGTGCAAATTCACGCGACATAGGATTGACGTTATCAGATGTCCATACCCAACAATCCTGACTTTACAATCTGAAGCCATCAGTCCATGGATCAAATGAGCGAGACAGACCTGCACACCCATCAAGCCATCACATTGTCTTAGATGTGCTTTTGCATTGTATTATATATCATAGTTTTGTATAAACCTTGTCATACCCACGCACGTGTTTGACTAGAAAACGGTGCATAAAAGGCAATTTTTATATTTCGTTTGCCTCAATTGAGTGTAACTCCTTTTGAGCCCCTCTTTCAAACTGCCTATGTAATGAAGCGTTCTGATGCTATCTCAGTTATCGCCATGTTGAAGTTATTACTTTCACCTTTTTGATCTAATTTAATGATAATGATCGTCTTAATATGCCTCAGTACTACTCAACATGTACAACGACGTTCTCCCCATTGATTAAATGGGTGCAAGCTTAGCACCAGATATATCGATTCTGCTAATTAGCTAAAACGCTACGAAACACTGCATTTTTATTACAAATTTATGTTGAATAATAAGGGTTAATGCACAACTTTTAATATCAAATGTATTACTCTCCATGTTATTATATGTACCATAACATTCACAGCATGTACACAATAAGAGCTCCCGTTTGGAGGCTGTGGTGCACTGGCACTATACTTTACAATGGCGCCGCATATATTTAAATCTACAGCTAACCATTACCACTTGTTTTGCAGCGTGATTTACATTAAGCCTTTGAAATACAAATAATCAACAAATACAAGTCGTTCGCCGCGACGCAGTTTGATTATGAAATTCATCATGACGATGACATAGACCAAATCATAGTGGTCGTTCCGCTGCGATTAAATCTAGGCATTATCACTACCACTGCGATGAATGTATTGTAAGTATATATATATCAGCGCCTATAATTGTAGATACAGCTACCCAGGACTTCATAGCTCTAACTGTACCGACTTCCAACCAATTACACCACTCTTTGATGTTTGCATGGCTAGCATTTCTGCTGTGTCAAAACGTTGCTACATTTGATTGACGTGGGGCAACATGTTGCCATTCTTACTGTTTGTTGTTTACTGGTAACTGATTTACCATTCTGTCACATTCCAAGCAGCAACAGGTGCGTCTGTACAATTGACGCTGTTTAATCACCACCTGCGGACTTACTCACAAACCAAAGATGTGGCACAGGAGCTTTGTGATTGACAACAAACGTTTTGAGCATTTCCTTGTTGCAAACATTTAGTGAACCACTGTCCATAATCAGTATTGCTAGGCAAATCGAGTCGGCGAGCTGTAGCCGATACATAAACCACGTCATCTGTTGACGTTGAGTTCGGTTATATCCAAAGAGCAAAGACATACCAGTTCAGTTAGATATTTGACACAATGATAGAGCATTTGCGCATACCGGGGGTCCTTTTAGCCAGTACCATTTCTTCTCTCCTATCCGATGATATCTTTAGAAAGGCTGGCCAATGCAGAAGGCATATTTTATGGGTTAATCAACTTATTCTATTGCGACATTAGAAAACTGGTTGGATGTACTTCATGCTATCCGAGTCCGTCATATGTATTTGACACCAGCACCTAGACATCGACAACCCGAGGAATACCAGCAGCAGACGACGCGAGCTCAACGAGATCAACGTTAGAAATTATCTGTAGCCATTCATTCTCAACTGCGTTGTCATATATCGTTAAAACAGATTGCGTCGAATTCGTTAATGCGATTTCGGCCATTTATTCATGTTATTTCATATTAAGCAGCCAGCCATCTTTTTAGAGAACAGATTTTGAATCACTAAACGAATCGTGGATCTTCGATAAATGAAGAGAAAATGAGGTAGAGAATTGCCATACTGCTGTAAGCAGTGTATGATATAAACGGAAGAACAAGATCATTTCTGCCTTGACAAAATATGCATGCCATCAATGAATACCACAAGCAATATGGCGGCTACATATGCATGACATTAAACCTGTAAACTATTATTTTAAGAAGAATATGGAGAATTGTATGTCTTAGGTTGCATTTCTATCATAGAGTTACCCCTCTTCAGATTGAAATTCACTCATTCGCGAAGACCAAGTACATCTTTCAGCTTTCATAGCCATTTTGTATTCGTCCTGCAATTTTATTTCAGCTCCGTGTACTGATGCTCTTTTGCTTGGTTTTTATTTAGAATCCCCGTAAAACATGGTCAGGTGTAATGTATCACGTAGTAGATTCTTTTAAAATATTGTTATTACGAAAAAATTCTTTTCTATGGTACTTGGTATTGTCTGTGGAATAAATACAGCAAAGTCATCTATAGTCGTTACATTGATATAATCTTTGATAAGCGTATCTCGGGTATCCCATGGATCGCACTGTTTTCTTTATGTGATGCTAACATGGAACAATATCAGTTTGCATAAATGTGGTGCATGTTGACACATCTGCCGGCCTTAGGCGTATGTTTATTGTTATGGGAATCTGTCAATTCTCATCGCCTGCAAAAATAGAACCTGATTAATGGGGCATTATTGCTCGCGAACCTAAGCGATGAAGCTACTGCCATATTGATCCAAAGCGATGATGGTGGTGTTGCAAGGACGACACATTGGTCATCACAGTATCATTCGACTGGTATATTTATGTACACAACTGACTAACGAAGAATCGTTGCGATAAATGCTCAGTCTGACCTCGTTTGATCCATGACAATCGTGAAGAAAAATATTGCATTGGACAATATGCAATTTACAGGTACTAAGCGAATCATAACCCAACAGATGTTGAATTCTACAAAGATCAGTCGATTCCGTCAAAACAGAACAATGTTACAAATTAATAAGCCGCTATTATAGCAGCGACTGTTTACTATCTACTTACTTGTGTAAACTAATGTCATGTCATTCAAACGGCAGCAGTTTGGATGATTAATGAACCCATG
The DNA here is from genome assembly GCA_034190875.2 of Urechis unicinctus. Lineage (NCBI taxonomy): Eukaryota > Metazoa > Annelida > Polychaeta > Xenopneusta > Urechidae > Urechis > Urechis unicinctus. Next base: position 3,812,853 of record CM067348.1, on the reverse strand, counting down.
TCCTTCTTGTAAATGATATGCGCATCAATTGGTTCGCTTCTTATTCTGTCCTATGCAAGGTGAGAAATTGGATAGGGACACAATTTTCTGGTGCGATATAAAAATGCAACATTTTTATTCTTATCTTCATGTGGTCATCGTGAACAAATGCACATATAAGCAAATAGAGTGCACATCAATGGTCTCGGCATACATTGCTGCTCTCGTTTGACGATTCCTTTCTAAAACATAACAATACTCTTAGCAATAATATTGCTGATGGACTTGTCGTAATACACTTATCTTGCATGACTCACAGATTGTGTCCTTTGCGACCAGATGCCTGCAGTTATAATTCATGGCCTTAATTAGTAAGACCTGAAACGTAGTATTCTATGTTAACTGGATTGCTTGATACTGCCTTGAAGCAAGCTAGGTCGCTTCTTGATTAACATAAGCCCTTGAATTGGTGACGAAATCGCCATATTGACATGGGAATGGGATGATTACATGCATGGTTTGCTCAGGCACAACTGGTAATGCAGCACACCCTGTGGCAAGCGTCATATTTTATTCAATTACTGTTGAATGCGCGATGGCACTGCCATAACTCGGGGCAAATGACGTCTTTGCAGCATCCATAGCCATGTAAAAATATGCCAATCTATAAAGTGTTTTGGGGATATCCACGACGATTCCCGCATTCAAACAGAAAACAACCCCAATGTGATGCGTGATTGCGAAGCTGCAAAACGTTTCGTTCTCTCAAACATGCAATTCTACCGCAGATTAAGGGTTATTTACGTGTGGAAATTCCAGGTTACTAGCAGACAAGCTGTGTGGGATATAAACATACTCGACAGACTTGAGTCCTCCAAGGGACAATTCATATAGACGCAACACTGCTCAAGCAGTTCGTGAATGTAGTTTCAGTTAGATGTTAAAATGAAGTTTGAGTAAATGGTGATTGCATGACACTTAAGGTAACTCTCCAGGAATAAGCCAGACGTAAGAGTGTGCTAGAAACAAATCTGATCAAATGTCATCCATGTCCGAATCGCAATATTGTCAACACTTCCTTGACTGATGAGCATTTACGGAGTAACTGTATAAGATATAAAACCAATGTATTCGAATATTGGTCCTACCACATTTGTCAGGTGGTTATTTGTTTGAAGACAATGCATATACTAGACGTGTGAAAATGTTACTATTGCCGAATACTTTACAATAACATACATATCAGTATGTATTCTATAGCTATGCTTCATTTATATCTGATCTTAGTCCGACATAATCAATCTTAGCCATGTGAGTGCTATTGTGAGACAAGCTAATTGCAAAATCTATGTTTATTTCCAGCACGTGTCATTTATATAACAGTCATACTAATTCATGTGTTGGGTACCAATTGTGCAGATTATCTATCAATAAAATTATCAAGTATAAAACTGAAGCGTGCAACCACTGAGCAGACACGCCCGTAAAATAAAGGATCAATGGTGTGTGACGAACTCAAACAGCAGTTAGACTTGTTCTGCAACACCTCAAAATAACCTATCACAGTACCTAGATGGAAATTTCTTTTGCAATATCATTGTTATATGATCGAAATTGATTAGGCCAGACATAATTATCAATTGGTTGTGAACTAAACCACACAATGCCTAAGTAGTTTCGGCATTTACTTTTGGACTACAAAACTTTTTAATCTACATGCACGCATTCCATATATAGGTCCCATAGTGGTTCAAATAGCAGAATCTGGTGAAGAGGCAGTCATTGAGAGGAAGCAATTATAGCCAGAGCTCTTACATATCAAACCCATACCACTCTGCGGAAAATATCAACTCATCCCTGAACGTAGTCCTTGCCAAAGCACATATGATCTGTGCAGATCTATTCTTATTAGGAAGTGCTTTTACAGTTTCCAAAGCCATTCATAATTGGTGGAAAGGGTAAATCTATCTTAGCTTATGGGATTGATTAGAGAAATTTTACAAAATAGCATACATATTTTGAGCAATAGAAATAATTAAGTTGATTTTTTTAAGATATATTACTGAAATAATAGTGGGAGTAAGTTTAGTTGCAGTTTTACGTCTATATTCATTAGTATCTATTCGTACCGCATTAGACACTAAAATACTTAAGTGTTGCTGTGTTGCTTAATCATAAAATAACCCTACATTTTGTTTATATCATGGAGGACAGCATTTATTGCTAATTTTTCCACTGAAAGTGTAATGCGAGACTTTTCTTTTCGTACACGTCCAAATAATTACGATGACTGTCGAATCACTGCTCGAGGTAAGTAATAAACTTATCAAACAGTATATTCATTTACATCACAGACTATTGAAGCTTTTTGGAAACGATAAAACAGAATCCATACATAAGATCACCAACGACATCGGTTGATCTAGACTGATCACAGTAACATGAAACACATTGTGCAGTAATATATGCAATGATTTCAGCTTCGTTTCGCGGCAATCTTGCAGTAGGTAATTGTTGATGCTTTATCGAAAGGTGGCAAGGCAAGCTATGGTCAACATACCGATATGTCTCAAAAAATTATTTCATACCATGACAAACTTGTGGAACGCGATTCCATACTGTCCATAAAATAATCTCGCGTACATACCTCATTCTTTATACTTTGCATGATCATATCAACATTTGGGTGATTTCTTTTCTTTTAGAATAATGACAAAGATGACTGCCTCATGTCGTATCTTCTGGTAACCTGTCCACTTCATGAGAATGCTAGCATGCTCGTAAACATGAACTAAACCAAACTTATGGCTCATCCATATCTACCGATTAGGCAATCGATCCATCCACGCGAACACGCAGTATAGTCCTCTGGTTGTACGATGCGCTTCTTCTCTCGGTTATCGCCATCTATCGGCATTCTTGCAGCAAGTTACCTGAACTCAAAACGTAATGAGATTACGATAACAATAATTCTTCAAGGCTTTCCGTGCGCTTTTTACCAGTTAGCACCTACACAACATTACACTGAATAAGTTCAATAATGTTTGCTTATATTTTAATGGAATAAGTTCTACGTAATTGGCCTATTATCTCATCATAGTACTGTATAAAAACGCAAATTACCAGCAGGGTGTATCAAAAGCACAGCAGCATCTTAGTGAGAACTATTCGTTGCAGAAGCGTCGATCACTAGCAGACGACAATAATCATCCTAAATAAAAACAGTACGTTGTTATTAATAACCTCAATGGTTTTGTGCCAAATTTATGACGTTGTTGTATTATATATTGAAGTGATATTTTCCGGTTTTACGGAAAAGGGCTAGAACCGCTTTGCTTTTCCCATTGTTTGCCTGACTCTCATTGTGATCGCCTAAGGGTAGATGGTGAAAAGAAAATGACTGCAGATTTGCAAGAAAAGTGCCGACACAGCCATTGAATGTGCTTGAGTTACTAAGGAGCCAATATCTCATATCCATGTCAACAGCGCAAACCGTTAAGGATACATTGGAGCCACCCTATTGGGATTCAAGGTAATATGTAACCATTTCATTTACATATAAATGTACCAGCGTGAGAACGCTTTATTAACTTGGCCTGTTATACGTATATGTGTCTCTCATTTTCCACCATGGTTCAGCTTATTACAGTGTCAGTCTACGAGTTCTTCTGGGGCGTTGCTGAGGAAATTATGTAGACTAAATGCAATTGCAATATGTATAGGAATGTGTGGATATTGATCATCACAAGAATGCATTAATATATGCCAGGTGCGATATTGCCCATTCTGTTTTGAAGCTGATATACAGACTAGTCATCGTGACTCGATGCACACATTAAACATTAAAGCAAATGCATAGCGAACCAGTCCTATAATCCTGCAGTCAGCGTGGTTGATGAGCTTATTGGAATCGTGACGGAAAATAACCGTAGCGATATTGTCTGAATGGATAAAAGAGAGGGAATAGTTCAAAAAAGGATCACGGTATGCTCTGCCTTGTTATGGTTGTGTTGAATATCTTTCTTTACTAGTATATATCGTTGCTCCTTTTGCCCTTACTTAAACATTGACCACTAATTATCCTGTGTGAATAGCTAAATTCTAGACATTTGTTTGTCTATATAACGTTGCGTATGGGCCTTGTTGTGCTAACTGCTTTCAACACGGAAGCGTTCTATACATTTGTTGTCAATTGTAAGGTTGCGTCTTTGTGTTTGAGATATTGCTTCCGCGTGGTAATTAAGGAGCAGTACTGCGACCATCAAATATTTCGTTGAATAGTAGCCAGATCAACTAACGCATAGAGCTGAGGTGCGGTGGTTGAGAAACCTGGTGTGATGTTCGATCTTCAAGCTGCAATTTATGTACAGCTTATTATTTGTAACTACGCAATATTTGATGCCCAATCGAGGCATGTGACAACAGTTGGATAAGAATAAGTCCATTTAATAATCATCTAGCTCTCATCTTGGAGGTCCATGCATCATCTACAAATTGTCGCCAGTCATATATCCCACATGTGCTGCCAATCGATTTATAGAACTCACTCAGGGAACTGTACCATATGTGTTACCGGAACTAGCAGTTCGCAGCAGAACTAAGGCGGAGTGGAGCTGTGCAAAACACTCTTAACAAGCTCCAGAACAACACATCAAAGGAACCTAAAACACCTGGAAACTGTTGTTGAATATAACACATGTCGATGCATATTAAGATGATCATATTGCCGTTTGACAAAAATGTGTACCGCAGTAATTTTCGCCTGTGGTGCGGGTTAGCAGATGTAAGTTGTAAATGTATATTGTACTGATACAAGACATGTCTCAGCACCAAGGCATCTCAAATGGTCCTTGCTTGGTTGAGTTCAACCTATTGGTGCTTCATAGACGTTTAGTTGTGCACCAATTATCATGCATGCAGTTCTCGATGGACATTTACCATCAATCTGGGATAAAGATAGTTAGTGACATACTCTCAGAGATGCAACAGCGTGCTTTCAAAATTTAGAAGTAATTATTTGCATTCCATACGCTGGTGTTATAATGACGGAGAACGAAACCAATTGATTATGGCGTGTTGTGTTTTGCCAACTGATGTGCCACATCAGGAAATCAAATTATCGCTGGATAATAGACCGATTGGTTCGTAAACGTACTGACCCAGGTGATAGCTAGATATTCAAATGATCCACCATGACATTCAAAGTAAACATCAGCAAAACTGCGCTTGGCATGAGAAAGAATGGACAATAAACTACCGGCGTTGGTAATGTGGTAATAAATGTACATAATGGTATTGGAAGAGTGTCAGTCTAAGTGTAACACCAGTGACTAACTATCCTGTCAATTGAATTATGTGTACGTAATCAATCATGCACCGCAAACAGAGCAAACTTTAATATTTAAAGATAAATACATGCTTTGTACTTCAGTAATCATTGTTTTCCAAAGAGTATAAATGAACAAGTTTGACATCACAATTGCATTGCAATCTAACATGGGTTAACTTGAAGGCATCTCGTTCAACGTCAGAGGCTTGTGGTATTACATTTGTTTGCAGAATTACAAGCCTTCACAATCACACAAAGTGTCCACCCTCATAAGTGTCCTAGATATAAATGTTTAATGAATGGAAGCTGGCACCAGTAAAATATGCTTTAATGTGATAACATCTGATAGAGTATGGCGTAACAATAAGACAACATGTCGATCCCTTCAACTAAATAAGCAACGTGATATTATTTTGCATGAACAACACGCGAACTTTTCTTTTTGGAGAGCAAATAAACAGAACACTAGCTCGCTGTAAATAAATGGCAAATTATTACCTTTTGTCAGCACTGCATACAAGTTGCAGGAGTCCTTAATAAAAACAAATAATGATTCAAACAACATCACGAGAGTAGTCATTTAGCAATAGATAGCCAAAGAGCAATGACGAAAACCAACATGTTTCCATGTGCTAAAAATTATGGTATAGGTTAGTCCCAGGGTGTGGGTGACCTCACCACTTAATTTCGACGCTTCACTTAGGAATTAGGAGGTCTGCAGCCAATGCAGGTTTGATCCACTATATGAAATATTAATTACTTGGTTTGATGAAGTGTTAGTGGTAGGATATACGTTAGCACTATTGTCCAATACCTATGTAGGTGCAACCATCATGTGTTTCTGATTTGCAAGCAAAAAAGCAGAATGTACCAAATCATCGCCTAAATAAGATGCGGCTTAACACTGAACAGCAAATGTTAAAACCCGCCCTTTCCAAAACACAAAACTAATCTTATAAAAAAGTGCCCCTAAGAACAACTCCGCTGCATATTGGTGAAGGCCAGTTGCTGTACGTAAAGTTTACGCTGGTGCTTCAACATCAAAATTAAATGGTTATACGCGTCCACTGAGGTTCTCCCGATTGATCCAAGTGCAGGAATCGGTGACAAAATGAGACATATACTGATAAAGTCTGTGTTCGTCGAGCCTATTCCGTGGTTATGCTAGGCATTCTTATGCAAGGACACAATAAGCACATGCACTACCGCCCGAGCAACGTAACCAAGCCTATGGCATGGAGAATATTTGTGAATCGAAACGTTAAGAGAGATGACAAATGGTGTTATTAAGCAGCTTTTTAACAGTGACTTTGAGAGCCGAGCCGTTCATTTGGATTTAGAATGTGACTCAATGTACCTGTGCATTTAGGTCAACCAAAGACAGGTCATTCTGCAGACTGACGTTTAATGTGTTTTTAAACTCTGAAGTGCAATGATTGGCAATTGCTTCCAGGCATAACCAGCAGTTTGTCTTTGCCAGGAAACAGATTGCCATCAGTGTTTGAGTTATAGTATGTCACGAGTGTTGGTCCATATTTGCACGTAAGCGCTTCATATCTCTGGGATCAAATATAATAATCAGGACATTTCGACGCATTTGCAATATGGCGGTCTTAAATTGGCCATATGTTACAGACTCACAATGACGGGGTTTATGCGGCTATGCTGCTCAAACAGATTTATTTGACACGAATTCTGGGAAATGATTGGCAATAATTCACAGTCGGACCTGTATCTATGAGACAATAAGCCAGATGATTCTTGTGACCCGCTTACATCTGTTTGTTTCATTGCCAAGTGTCTGTCACTTTAAGATTATATAATTAGCATATGCGTTTACGTAAATGTCAGACACATAACGATCAATCAAATTGCAGTTCCTCGCAATATATATGGCTAATACACAGTCAAGACTACTTGATTGGGTAAAATATAATTTCTAATCATTTTGCAGATGAAGTAAAAATTCCTACAAGGTGGTGTGATCCAGCGTGAGTATTATAAACGAACAACAAGTAGCCATGAGCGACCAAGATTGTCGCAGTTATGACACACGGTACGTTTATTTGACTTTTTTGCAATTTGAATATACTGCCAGGCTCCTCAAACAATACATCCATTGTTAAGAATAATGATATGATGCAAATGCAGGTGTTATCAGCGTAACGTCGTGCTAACTGAACATCCAAGCAATATAAGCAAATTCAAAATTTTATCATTGTTATAAATTCGAAACAACTGAATAAAGGCTGCCTGGATATAGTTAACATTGTCCTCACTAAGTTTTGCAAAAGATGAAACAACTAATTTATTGAGATGTTTGCGTTTAGGGCGCAATGTGATTAATATAAAAAGTGTCAATTTGATAGAACTTTTTTGGCAAAGAACTCATTTCAATTTCACACTTACAAAATAACAAAATATATTTGCGCGTAACACTATGACGGAATTCAAAGTAATTCGCAGTGAAATGGACATACAATTGTTATTATATCCAGCTATCAAGTATTGTCACACATCAATGGCGCAAAAAGCATTTTTATTGTTGAGTTCATTTATATCTTACCGAGCATAAATCTCTACTCTCTTCTTTTTATGCTTAGATTGGCAGCAATAAAAACAGTAGCCTTGGTTTAGGAATTTTCAATGAATAGTGCTGTTACTTCCAAAACACACAATGAACCTCAACAGCTGTTCTACAACGTGGCAGTCGAAGGCAAAACATTTTTTTACTTATCGCATGAAATAAGACAATCGTTAATGTTGTCTGCTCATAACGGGATGTAGAAGACATAAAGATGGAATCATACAAACACCGATAGAGCACTCTGAAAAAACTGAAATTGCAAATGGAATCGATAGATAGCAGTGGTATATGAACGATATCAATTTATATAGATGACACATGGACGACAAAAATCTGGTTTAGATAAGACCTTCCACACAATTATTGGAATAACGGTACTCATCAAATGTAATAACATTTGGTGTGACATTATGTAAAGGATGATTGGTTAAACAGGATAGGAAATACCGAAATTACCAAATAATTATCATAAGGTAATGACAGCACTCACGATATTTGATAACGAATTGGTAAATTGCTTTTGGTCTAGTTCTAAATAGATTTCCTTAAAGCGATATGACGAGTATGTGCGTTGAGGGTGTCTGCTGATCAGATGTGTTCATGGGAAATCATGATGCTTGTAAAAGGCAGTTGTCTTTCACCCGGCACCATCTGGTCAGCTGACAACACTGAATAAGACGTCTTATACCGTGATATTTTCTCTAAACTATGCAGTATGTTGCATCGGGTATCTAAATGTTATACCACTCTGTTAGCGATATCCTCTTAGCAAATCAAACGGCGGAAATATATGAAAAACTATTAAGACACATAAAACAGTTCAGCGATTATAAATTGTGATTTTGCACCTAATCCAAGGTCAAGTTGCTAATTGCTCTGCCAAATGAGAAATCTTTATCCCAGTACATCGTGGTAAAGCATACTGAATGCAATAAATGTTAGCAATGTGCAGAGGAAATGAGTTAGTTCACCTTGTAGGAACATATATCATACATTGTTGCACAGAGAGCTAGCATTAAATTAGGCAAATAAACACGGTCGATTGCCACGAAACGTCCTGTTTCATTGATAAATTTCATCCAATTTAAATATGGTGACCACCAAACCGCTTGTGTGAGTCTTATCAGCCCAGGTAACCTTACATATGATTGCTTATCCAGCACGGTTGGATATGTACCAATATGTACCATACTTGTGCAAAGCTGGGAAACGCACTCATACACTTGATTATAATAACCAGATGACGCAATGACTATATTATGAGATACTGTGATCTAGACGGTCGGCTTTAATGTATCTTGAAAATTTTCATTAGCCACGCGTTCATAAATTAATGCACGTATGGGTTTTAAAAGACCCGGAGTTTTGAGAGCATATCGAAATTTTCCGTGTAAAATAGTGTTCGTCGCAATTAATTAGAAAGGAAAGTTTGGTAATGAATGTTGAAGCCACATGCAAAAGCCATGGGTAAGTCCAAAATACGCATGTCTTCTCCGCCGGTTCAAAGTTTCAATGTTGATACAACAACTGAGGATATTATAGTAGTATCCAAACTGATCCGCTTAGATTAAATAACTATTCTTCAGTCAATCAGCGAGGCACTCCCGCAATCAATGCTGAATTCTACAAAAAGCAGTTGAATCGCTCAAATAAAGCAATGTTACAAATTTACCAAGCAGCCATTTTAGTAGCGATTGTTCACAAACTACTCTCTTTTGTAAAAAGTTGTTATATCATTCAGATGGCAGCAGCCTTTGTTTCAGGTTAATGCTCTTCATGCCCCACCTATTTAAATTATGCCATCATTGATTGGTGCTCTTTGCAAACTGTCCAAAGCTAACACGAGAAATCCATTGATTGCGACACAAAATCTGGTGATACATAACTTTGTTTCGTGCGTTAGTCAAATGTGAATATTAGAATGTGGATTATGGGCGTTGGCATAAATTACTGCTTTCGCTTGACGTTTACATTCTTGAACATTGCTTAACTATCCCATAATGGTAAAGCCATCAAGAATGTATCAATAAAAAAGATAGGGTAAGCGTAGCTGTTTAGCGGGTGGAACATCTCTGAGTTAACAGTTTACGCTAAATCGACAAAGGGATTAGCTGTCACTCCACTGTTAGATCCGTTTCTATAACTATGAGCACACGCATACGTATACGGCTAATCAGCACAAATGGCACTATGGAAATATACTATTATGTTATAGTTTAATAATATAGTTCATGGGCAATAATATATGGCAAAGCCTATGACACGTCGTGCGTTTGCACTTGCCCTCATGAAGGCATTTTTCAACCGATTTGATGACCAGTTGATACAACTCATCATATGGATATCTACCAATTGGGTCGTCGTGTATATCTTCATAACGTCCATCAATGTACTGAATGTAGCTTCAGCGGTCGTCATCCATGCAGGTCACATGTTAGTGTACCAGTAGGATGCGAGCAGACTCAGGATTTTTCATTTGCAACTTTGATCAGAGTAAAACGCTCAATGTTCCCTTATGCTAATAGAATTACTGTTCGCATTCGAAGCTACAAGAGTATTTCTAGGCGCGAAATTGTCTGTATAATCTTACCTATTACAGTTGAATGAGGCCTACGCTGTATACGGGGTACCTTGTATAATGGATGCATTTAACACTAAAAATGGAGGACGCATTTAAACTTGCAAGAGCATTTTGTCAATAACAAACAGAGCTGCCTTAATACATGGCCGGTAGTGATCAGTGTGGGGACGGCTGAAGTTTCATAAAGCTGTGGTCTCGTCAGGCTGCCATATGTAGATGTATGCTTGCCACAGTCTTTGCAGTCAATTTGCATATAACTTTACCCTTAAGTCTGCACATCATGGTGCGAATATGCGGCCCAGTGCAGTAATTCGCATCTAACAAGACAAAGTTTTTCCAAAGAAAATGCTCGAAAACAATTGTCGGTGACGGCATCATAAAGAGCAAGTAATTGCTTAAATATGAATTTTCGGGATCATATAGAAAGCAATTTTCTGATCAATAATTTGCAGCTCTTTTTTCGATCCGACGCGTAGTAAACAAGAAATAAGCAAAAACAAACAATACATTCCGGAACTTTCCGACCACACGCCGAAGATGAACGAAGGCGCTATGACGTCATGTGCCACCAGAAGATGTTGCCACGGAAGCCGTTTCTATTCGCGTACTAGCTGTCGTACAAATTTATCGCTATTTACAGGCATTCATCAGCGTTTTTGTATCCATGGTTTCTTGAGAATCTGTAAGTATTCTCAGCCTTACATTTCCCATATGAAAGTCGAGTTATAATTCATTAGTTATGTTTCCGTACTGAATTTAAAAATAGAATTTGAACTTGCCCGTTGACAAAATTGACATGGCCGGTAGTGATCAGTGTGGGACGGCTCAAGTTTTATAAAGCTGTTCTACAAATAACATATAGAGGTTCTTTTAGTTTTTGAAAGCCAATTGGTGGAATCAATCAATATTCACATCATGTCCAATCTGTCAATGGACCATATGTGGCAAATGTTTGTCTCGTCAGGCTGCCATATGTAGATGTATGCTTACCAGAGAATAGCTTGCACTTGTCTTAGATAACTCTCGGGCGATACCCAGTGCTCAATGGGTCAGTCTTTGCCTACTGTCAAATTTGCTTCATATAACTTTACCCTTATTTCTTCCAGTCTGCATCATCATGGTGCGAATATGTGAGGCCCAGTACTGCAATAATTCGCATCTAACAAGACAAAGTGAGCATGTTTTTCCCAAGGAAAATGCTCGAAAACAATTGTCGGTGCGCTTTGTTTGTACCAAGAGGGCAAACTTTGATGTGCCAAGTGCGACCTCTAGGCGATTTCTGTGCAGAAAATTGTTTGTGTACCCTGACCTGACTTAATATATTTTACATTGCACCTTTTCACTTGGTACTTTGTTTGTGGTATTTGAGCATTGATGTATTTAAAGATGGACACATGAAACATTTCAACCTCAAAATTTATCCATCAAATTGTGAATTGCTGGTATTTGAGCATTAATACCGGCTAGTTAGACTGCATCATCACGACTGTGATTCATGAAAGAACCGACATAAACAGAAACCCATTTGCCGTACAACCAAAAATTTACGTCAAATTGGAATGTTTTCAAGGTATTGTCTTGCTGCGACTACACTTCAAAAACCACAACGGTGGTAGACTACAGGCTGTGACCAGAAATGGAAGACCCCGGTTTTCTCTCAGAGGTATGGGAGGGGTGATGATGGAGTTGATGGCGGTGGTAGAAGTATTATTTAGGTGGTTGGTCGATTGATATTTGCTCGTTAACATGTAATATCTCAGCTCTGTTTATTTCCCAGCTTAGGCTTCAGCTCAATCAAGCTTGTAACATCTAATTTTACCTGTCTCTTAACAAGTTCACAAGGACATAACTATTCTGTTATTTGATTGATACAACATCTTTTGAATGAGATACAGGATACAGGAACGCGATGCCCTGCAGGTATATCATGATTTTGGAATTGATACTTCCTATCATGTTATGCATATGGTATAATAAATAAGGTGGACCGCCCTTAACTGAATTTTGTTGCTGGTTGTCATCTGTTTGTAGTATCATCTATAGGTTCAAATATTAATGAGCAAAGTAAATAACAGAATAAGACACATAATGCATTTTTGTCTCTTTATTATTCCAATGCTGGCAGTTTAAAACCAACATATACTGATTCACCCTTAGGAAAACATCTCTAATTTTTATCACAGCACAAGCTGGCAGTGGCACTCTATCATGTCTGCCTAGACACCCCCAGCACCACTGTACCAACTGCCTATATGCAGTGAATCGGAAAAACCTGCAAAATAAAGTGATATTTACAACTTTTCATTCAGTACATGAATATTTTTCATCAGTTATCATCAGAACCAGACCATTTTTAAGTATACTCACTCACGCTGAGTAGCATGTTTCTTCTTGTACCTCTGGATGTAAGCACTATAAGCTATTTCTAGCGTCCAGGGACATAGGCAAATCCTGGGTGTGCTGTAATACAGGACACACCCATAGATTTCATTTTCTCGGAATTTCCTGGCAGCATTTACTCTCTGCTACTGTAACCATTGGCCCACATGAGCCACACGAGCACCTAGTAGAGGGCATAATTACAATGAATAACTAGTATTTCAGCACCAAAAAAATGACATAAAACATTAATGAAAAGATAACTTGAAGACTTAAGGACAACTGTAAAATAAAGAGAAAAATATCTGCAAACAGTTGGAGATTGTTTGACTGAAATGTACCTTTACCAAGTGCTGTTGTCCAGTCGGCTCAAGTCCTCTTCTATTTGAGGAGCATTTGCAGGCCTTGTCTTGGCTGGAGGCTCAAATCTGTATGGCTGTATGCCCCTTCAGGCTCCTAGTTCCTCTTCTTGGTGAGAAGAACACTCACTGCTGTAATCCAGCTCATCGCTTCGGAGTTGTCTGAATATGAGGAAGACGAGGACATTTCACTCCTTGATAACTATTAAACGGGCCTGAAATCGAGGTGCATGTGTTCCAGCACTGCCTGTATTATCGCTCGGTCCCCGTTGATTGACGTTTTCACACTACATAATAGAAGTTTATCACAATTTAATGTATTCTAGGCGAACAAGTACTCAAAGCTACATGAAATGATGTGATTCGTTGCGGTATATGATGTACATGATGGCTGTATAAAATACGATTATGCTCACACCTACCACCGTTCTCATGTAAACAACCGAGGAAATGACTGCGCTATCCGGCTGGACGGTGACATATGACGTCACAAACTCAGGAGCCAATGTCTGTCGTTTGTTGCGCATATGCCAAAACGGTCCGAAAAATCGAGCGAAATATTGGGGAAAAAAACACAAATGACGTCTATGGACGAAAATATTGTCGGAAACGTCTTTCACATGCTGAAATACACCTATTGAAACTTTGTTTAGGGATTCGAAAATAGACGTTACTTGCACTTTAATGAGCACTGTTAGTTGCAGAACCATTTTTATAACAATCCACTTTCGAAACGAAACAGTACGGTGTCAATAAATACCTCAATGGTTTGATGCCAAATTTATGGCGTTGTTGTGTAATATGTTGGAGTGTATGTTGTATCAATTGAACTTTTCAAGGCCAGATATTAACGAGTTCAAGAAAAGGGTTAGAACTCATTACAATTTAACAATGGTTTTCCTCTTATCGTGACCTGCATCAAATTAGGTAGTGAAGACATCGTTCCCATGGAATAGGTTACCGCTTTTTGTGACCGGAATACATTGCCATTCTACGAGTGCTACTGGTACGTTGCTGTTGGAAATAAGTTTAGAAATGACTAAATATTGATACAAATGCAATAATATTTGCCAAAGGCGATGTTGCCAATTCTGTTTTGCTGCCGATATAGATGCATACATCGCTCAATAAAGCGAATGCATAGTCGACCAGTCTTATAATGCTGCAGTCAGCGTGGTTTGACGAGCTTATCAAATATAGCTTCGCAATTGTTGCGGAAATTAAGGTAGTGATTTCGTCTGAATGGATAAAGGAAACGGTGTAGGTTGAAAAGGGCTGACGGTCTCTGTAGCCGTTCTATGGTTGAGGTAAATAATCTAGTTTGTACTGTCGCACTTTTTATCTTGTATTAAAAACTGAATTCTAAACTTATGTTTGTCAATATATTTCTGTTTGCGGGCAGTGTTCACTTTTTACCAATCGTAGGGCTGAATATATGCACATATTCAATTCGGTATACAAGCACCACTTATAAAATCCTAGCGAGCGTTTATATTAATATTGGGCATACCAGAGGAGTCGTAGACGGATAAGAGGCCTTGTGTAGTTTTTCGCATGTCTCTTTGCCAACTGCGGTGCCACATCAGAATGTAAACTCCTCCATATGATTATAGACCGATCTGTTAGTACACTCATTGGCCCAGGTAATGCTATGGATGCTATTAAATGGATCTTCTACACAACCATGATGCACCCCGTAATTACCAATAAACGAGCAGACCTATTGCTGCATGTGAAAGATTGGAAACTAAAAGTGCCGGTATATATCATCATGCTATCCCTACCTACTATCATATCACATATTATATTCGATTATCATTTCTTGCAACTGAGTAACCAGATTGTATGCATTCCATTTATTTCAGGATTGAATTGTGTTGCGCAAACAGAGCGCCAGTTATACACACAGAAGGAGTACTGCGGTGTATCTTAGGGTACATGATGTCACTCACATTACCTGTTCCTTGGAGGCGATTGACGGCCATTTTCGAACATGCAGCGACAAGGTGTATATGATGGTATTGGAATAGGATCAATAACGCCAGTGGCTAACTGTCCTATCAATTGAAATATGTGTACACAATCTTAAATGCACAGCTAAATATCATGCATCGAACAGAGCAAATAAAGCACACGCTTTTATTCAAGGATAAATGCTTGCTTTGTGCTTTTATAATCACTTTTTATCAAGGAGCACCCAACAACAAGGTTATTGTCACAATATTTTTATAATCAAACATGGTTTACCTTGGTGGGGCCTGGTTCTACGTCAGATGCAAGGAGTGTCACATTTATATCAGAATTACAATTCATCAAAAAAGTTTCTTTCCTCCTATGTTATCCTACATGCGGATGCTGGTTAATGAGATGCTGGCAAGGGGTTGTGTATGTGCTACCATCATGTGTTATTGATTTGTTAGCAACGAAGCAGAATGTACGGATTCGTAGTTGTTGACTTTATTTGACATTTTAATATATATCAGATGCTAAGAATAGGGATATGATGCAACCAAATCTTGGATCAGGGTAAAATCCCGGCTGAACATCCAAAAATATGAGAATATTTCAAATGTTATCATTACAATACTGTGGAATCAATCGAATAAGAGCTACACAGGTACAGTTAAGAAAGCCCTCTCCGAGTTTCGCCAAAGATTAAACAATGAATTTCATTGCACATTTTACGTTGTGAGTACAATGTGACTACAAAATCAAGTCAGGTTGCATCGAAAATGTTTGTACTTATTCATATATATATAACATAATATTTGTTTTCTCAATGACCGAAACCTTAGCATGTGCTAAGGCAATGAAATATATGCTTAGATAAATAAGTTTACTGATGTTAAATAAATATAGCACAATATAAAGCGCCATAGCGAACATGTTTAGCTCAAATCATGAAAGTATTTGACGTCGTAGTTTGAACACTCGGAGGCGAGTGAAACAGATGACAATATTGACTTATATTAATCATTATAAAATTCATGCAAACATTTTAAATGGTACATTTTGGCTAGTGTTTTCTGGAACGAAAATGTCTGTTATTGCTTCCCTCCCATCGACTTTCTAATCATTTTTACTTCCATAAGCTCGGTTAAGAGCTGTTCTACTTTGTTAAAGTTTACGGCATGCTAATTTTGTTATTTAATCTAAGCAATAAATGTTGAGCTTATTGCATTAAATATAATCGCTGATGCTGTCCGATTATAACGGGATGCAGAGGACATGGCGATGTGGCTATACAATCAATGATAACGAATACTGAAAAACAGAAATTGCAAATGGAATCGAAAGATATTAGTATTATGTGAACGATATTGAATGATAGCAGTGATATATGGCTCGCCAAACTCTGGTTTATGTGAGAGCTTCTACGCAATTATTGGAATCGTTAAATATAATATCAGTTGATGTGACATAATGTATAGGATGATTGGTTCAAATGAATCGGAAATTCAGTATGCATCTAACAATTATGAGCAGAAAACGATGACTTGCAAGATATTGAACAACGAATCGGTGAAAAGGTTTATTCATGCATAATGGAACAGCATATGTTAACTGAAGATAATGTGGACCTATCACAATTTTCTGCACATCAGTGCTAATATTCGCAAACCCTTTACTTCTTTACGATCATAAGTCAAAGATAATGTATAATAACTATTGATTGCAATCAGTTGATCTGTTGTTTTTAATATTCATTTTCATCGTTTATTTCCTTGTCATGAGATGTTGGACATTGTTTAGTAATGTCATGTCAAACCATATGTTAAGATGTTCTGACAATAGCACATTTCAGCGGTCTCAGAGCGGACGGAGTGAGAAACAGTACTTCACAACGACAGCGTTTGATACCTACAGTAAACCATACAACGAATTTTAAATACCATCGAATATTGCAACTTGCACAGGCAAGGAATGCGTTCCAACAGTAGGTATTTGTGTTGAATGTTTCTAATGCGCCGTTAAAATAAGATCTTACCTAAGCTATTTCAAACGGTCAGATTATCGATATCAGGTATCGGGCAGGTTATCACATGAATCGATACAGGCAGGTTATCACACGGGTCAATATGAGCAGATGGACCAATATTATCACATGGATTGAATGCTAGATGTTGGGCGACTGTGTGTCGACCCCGATTTGGTGAGCTAGCGATGCTGCTTTATCACGGTATTGTGAATGGATAGCAGGATCGATCAGTCGGGGATCCTACTTATATGTTGGCAAGCATGTTTACGTTCCATTACCTTCTATCGCACTAATGCATTGCAGTCCTATTCCTCTATCACATTGGTCTTTAAGGAACCTTATCAGTGAGTGATATGGAGGACTAGATTTACAATTGTAGTATTAAGATGAGAAGGAATGTAAGCCTCACCATATTAGTACCAGGAATAACCTGACATCGCATATATAATATAACATATCGGATGAATCTAGAGCCATAAATTGTTGCGACCTTGAGATCTTCATAACTGTCTATTTCTTTAAGTTACATACATCAATACCCATTGAGCTGCTGATCTACAATCATAACAGATGTATTGGTGTATCGCTTTTGATATAGTGATATATAGACCTCCTTTAAGCGGTAGGACAATAACGTGCGCTTAGGGTGTATGCTAAATAGATGTGTTCATAGGAAACGAAATATGTTTAGGTAGAAAACAGTACATCGATTGTAAAATGATATTGCGCAAGACGTCCAAGGTTCAGTTTATTGCGTGCTCTGCCTGATGTGGCATTTGCATCCCAGTATGTTGTGCGGATTGTTGATTTACCTGAGGGCAGGATTTGGTAACAAATGGGCGGAATTGACATGGAAATAAATAGATAAGATTCCTTTATCCCCAAGAATCGTCAGTGGCTGTGACGAGCTTCCTCCTGCAAATCGGCAGACAATTTATAAAGTTTATACAGCACAAAGCACCGTTGAATTTATATTAAGGCGCAGTAGAGAATATATAGTATATATATATATATATATATATATATATATATAGATATAGAGAGATATATATATATAGATATAGATATATATAGATATATAGATATATATAGATATATATATAGAGAGATATAGATATCTCTATAGATATAGATATAGAGAGAGAGATATATATATATATATATATCTATAGAGAAAGATCTAGATATCTATATATATATAGATATACTAGATAGAGATCTAGGAGATAGAAGAGATTTCTCTCTCTATAGAGAGAGAGGGAGAGAAGAGAGAGAGAGAGAGAGAGAGAGAGATATATAGATATAGATATATAGAGAGATAGATATAGAGAGAGATATAGATATATCTATATCTAGAGATATATATCTATATATATCTCTCTCTCTCTCTCTCTATATATATATATCTATATATATATATATATATATATATCTATATATCTCTATATATATATATATCCTATCAGCTCTCTCTCTCTCTCTATCCCGTATATATTTCATAGAGGCCTTCGCAGCAACGCAGCTATCCCGTTGTTTCATAGAGGATTGGTTGATGGAACTGGCATGATAACCAGCTGATAGCGGTGTGGGATAGTGCCTTGATGGATTGCTGGCTATTAATTCCTGTGTGACCTTTATCCATGAGATGAATCTAAGTCCGATAAATCTTGTTAGCCCACATAGTTCTGTTTGTTTAACTGGCCTGCTTCAGTCCATTTAACATATAGATGGTAGCATTTGCAGGGGACATAATGCAAGTAGTAGCCACGTGATGTGCGTGAATAAACAGGAAGTTTGAAGAACATGAGGTATTGTCTAACCAACATGTCTGGTCTTAGTTCTCAGTATTGCCAATATATTATTCCCTATCCATTGAGATGGTTTTTATCAGCACGCGGTTGTCTTAGAATTTTAATTAGGTATCCAAAAACGATGCAGATCTTTGTTGAATCCCCGTGCGGGGAGATGTTGTATCTGCCGCCTAAAACAAGACATATATGGCTAAGACGAATAATATGACATGTTGTGACTTTTAAAGATGAAAGAAAATTAATCACAAAATAATCGTAATAATATGAATGCTGTTTTGTTGTTTTAGCTTTACAACCTTGTCAACTCACCTAGAACGAAACTGAACGGAAATAACATTTTCACACGCAGTTGTGACCCGGTAGAATATATTGCTTATCAGACGCCAACCGTATGCTATCGTGATTCTTTCCGCACCGAATGACGATAAAATTGATGCTGTATAAATATCCTACCGTTATCCTAACGCACATGGTGACTGCGCGAGATGTTATTTATTCGTGATCAATTAAATGCCACAACAATAGCCTTAATCACCAATGATAGCCTATTTGGCTGCATTCGGGACAACTCTAGCATGAGCGAGAGCCTGTACGCACCGCCATATGATATAAAAATCATTTTGCTTCATGCATCTTTCCCATTACTTGAATTACGTCTAAGTAATTTGGCAACATTTAGGGCCATATATCTACTTCTCAATTGCCCACCAACCTCTTGATCAAACAGCGGGTTATGTATACATATCAATGTTGCTCTGGATTAGACACTGTGGGTCCGGCTCAATGTTTACCCGTAATCGAAGTAGTGAGGTGAAACCATAAATAAGCAGTTATTTCAGCGACCACTATGAACAACGCTCAGCGATGCACTTTCAATATTTAGGCTATTAAATATTGCATAGTTGGGTTTAATAGAAAAGCGTGGGTCAATGAATGAAACGAATCACAACACTTCATAACCTCTCATTGATTTATGATCGATATAGCAATCAGTCACGTAAGTCTAGTTAATCAAGTTGACGTCTCACCGAATAAATGGACGCAATAAGGAGTAAACCTATAGTATGTACAATATACCATCGTTTTGTACGTATAAAGTTGTCTACAATTAGCCGATGATTATGCCAGATATCGGGCATGCATTATATCGCATGTATTAAGACATATAACAAATACATTGCTGGTGAAAGACATTGCGAAAATCGCAGCAACATCTTGTCATCCACACAAGTGCGTGTTTCCCATTACGGGTGTCCGCATCAATTGGAATATTCTAACGCTAGTTAATCTTGCCTGCGTTACTTTTGCACTTCAGACAATCCGTTTAGTTATATTTTGCACGAACACGATGAGTCGAGTGACGTTTTATACACTCCTTAGATTGGCAGATGCTGGTTCGTTACTTATGTAATAACGTACAAAAACATCTACAAGTAGCACACTACCAATTTGATAATGGCCGAGCAACCGCTTCTTTAAATGAGACAAACAAGGACAGTATTTCTCTTATCATGTTTTGCATATCCAAGCATCCATATAGTTCATTTTGCTTACTTACGAAAATGTCAGCAGTCAGCAGTATAGAATTTTTTTAATTGGTTATATAACAGCACGCAAGCATTATAATATCGTGTCAGAACTCAGCGCGAAAAATATCTTTTTGCAATTTTTTGCCCTTTACTGTTATCCTTTAACAACGATTAAAATTCATCATTAGAAACTTAAAAACCCAATCGACAAAACTGTAAAGCAATTTGTTATTACGGACTAAGAGGTATCAAATATCTAAGTACAATGCACCCGCAATGCCACATAGCGTCGGCCTCAAATTTCGTACATCACTTGATAATGGTACAGAGTGATACATAGACGTTCTACGACACACTTACAGCGATATGTATCCATACCAAGGGATTCTCCGAGCAAAACGAGGGGGAAAGCTAAGATAAATCGTCCTACTCTTACACAAATGGTGATCGACAACCAGTTCTTTCATACAAGGCATTGCGAATTTGCTCAGTTTGTCGTAGCGATTCGGCGTAATTGAGTCAATGTATCATGTTTGCGGGAAGCTTGTAATTACGACACGGATGTATATATTTGTTGCTATATAACCACACACAAAATGATATAATTGCATTAAGGAACGGATTGCATATTCAATCATATACGTTCAATGATTTTGTTTTCAATACGGAATAACAATTCAACCCATGTGTGAAATGACATATTGGACCTGAAATAGAGTAAGCATACTGCAATTCATACCATTGTTACAAAATACGTGCAAGTTGTTCAAATACCCATTACCAAGCAATTTTTCAAGCATACTGCAAATACACGCAATTTTGCCAAACAATGTGTCGCACATTTATTTCCATTCTTATGCAAATTGAACCATCCAGCAGTTAAATTGACAGACGCTTTCCAACTTAACATGAGAACAAAGCGGAGCAAATGGATCAATTGGAATGCTATTTGTCTAATTGATAGAGGTCAGAAATGAAAGGGAAACCAATCATTCTCCTGGACGATTCTATTCCAGTAGCATTGCCGCAAAACGCCTATATGGCGAGTACTGCAAAGAGATCTATTACAAACGGATGAATAGTAAATGCGTTGTTATGGCCATGCAATAATTCATCACCGTGTGACCTATGTATATCCGGAATCATTATAGTGCCTTTGATCCCACGGATATGATGTGCTAAGGATTAATATTTTCAAATACGTGCAAAATCGTAATATGGACAGAGCATTCGGAGTAATTTGCAAAGCTTTCTTTTTTCTTTCAAAGGTAAACGACCAATAATTCAAGAAAAGAAATGTCTTGTTGGTGCAGATACTTATGTCAATAACCGTGCATGAGTCAAATCTCATACCAAAACACCACGCATAAGCACCCTGATTGAAAACATATATCCAGATCACCTTCGCGTTGCAAGCCTATAGTACGTTCATGCCCATAATTGGCGCTTTAATGAAAAACAAATGTCTAGTACTTAGTTATTCATATAATATCATATATAGCCATTGTTCCAAAGTAAGGATCAAGGCGCAGCAACTAATAACAGTTTATTTAGATATTTAACACAACTAGAACAACTTCTACCTGTAGTTTTTCCTCTCTCTCCTTTCCGATGATTTCAATACATCATTACGGTTTCAGGATATAGCAACGAATATAAAAAAGATATTTAATAGGCTCACCATTTAATAGACACACCGACAGCAGTATTATCTGACTGATTGGCTATGCATTCCCTCTAATCTTCAATGTAAGCTTTAGACCAACAATGAGTGGTCAATGCATTTCATCAGCAACGTAGTATTTTGCAGTCTTATAAACAATCCAGATTTAGTCATTCCTACACTCCTTGTAATAGTGTTACTCCTGGACATTTGCTACACCAATAAACTAACGTGACTCGTACAATTATTTTTGTGCACACAGCGGCATAATGATAAAAAAACGAGATCCCACATAAATATAACAAGCCAATTTACTTGTTTTGTACGCTGGTATATTCATATTGCAATGCAATGGTTACACATTACCTTGAATCCAACTAAGTGGCAATTGGCTAACCATGACGCAGGAGTTGTCGACGTAGTTGCAATATTGACATGTAAATGAGATAATTAACTATCTTGCAAATGTGCCGTTATGTCCCTTGACATTAAGCATCGTTATGTCGCAAATTCAAAACAGGACATACGCAACCTTCCTGGCAGGATAGGAATAGCTTGGCTATATTACGTGTCTTTAGTATTTTAAACCATCAAAATAATTTTAAGCTTTTGATGTAGTTTGTACCTGCCTACATCGATAATCTCCAACAAAGAATGATCCACAGTTTGCCTTTGAAAAAAACTCTTGGCAAATTAACACGTATGTGAATGACTGAACAAGAAAAATAAAGCGCCTTCAAAGCATTTAATTATGCGTTTGGACTAACAAATATATTCATTATGCTGCTGATGATAAGCAAGCCAGTGTCTGTCACCGATGCAGAGGGATGTTTTATTGTATTTTTGACGGCGTAATCCTGAAATACTTTGTCTTCATTATGAATCAGAAACAACTGGACCAATGTAAAATGATGTTGTCACCAATTTATGCACTAATGCTAATCAAGAATCCAATAGTCATAGATAAATTGCGTTTCCATGTGAATGTACCAGCGTATATAGAGCAATTTCGTCCAGCTTTACTAATGAAGACTGAGTAGTGACGCTGTGAGTCATATAAGAAAGGTTTAGTGCCGAAATATTACTGTATATCATTGATCCTGAATGTTAGCATCACACTTATGGAGTAATTTTTGCCAAAGCACTCTAGAATCTACATACTGGATACACTTGATGGTCTGCTTATCATTGACATATTTACGAATCATCAGTTTGCAAGGTACCAACATCTTCGGTTAAGATTAATCTGTCGGCAGCTTCGGGGTTAATGATCAAGAACAAATCGGCCGCATCAAACGGGTAATAATTAAAAATAATAGGCATGGAATGTGTGCAAAACCACTGGACTCGTGCCAGGGGCGTCAAATTTGTATGTCTATAGCCATTGCAATTGTGCAGCTATGTATTTATGCTCGCTGGACCATGCCGACTTCATGTGGAAAAGACAAGAAACCAAGGGTGGTGTCTCGTACCCTAGTAAAGTTCATAACGAATTCGATCAATGTGACAATGCAATGTTGGGGATGAAGCGCCATTCAGTCAATTACTGCAATCTGGATAGATTTGCTTTTTCAGTCCTTGCAACTCACTGTAGAATAACCTAGCGCTCAAAGTAAATAGCTTTCCCAATCATGTTGTGGCCCCACAGAGCTTCAGCCAACCCATTGAACGCCTTTTAGGTTATCCTTAGTGCAATGGAAACATCGATTCTGGCATATATCCGAATGCATCGAATAGCATTCTTGTGGGAAAGAAGCGCACCAAATGTTTATCAGCAACGTTTCATTTTTGTTGTTTTACTTCCCCAAAAATGCGAGCGATTAAATGTCTTTGTACACATGTGACTGAGATATATTGAAGCTAAACACACGCTGTTATTTGTTAAATAAATAACAATAACGAACGATATTTGTATCTAATATCTTTACATTGCAACAAAAACTTGGCATTTCCATTATTCATATGCTTGCTATTCAACGATTTGCGATGCGCATCATTAGATGACAAAGTCTCTGTATTCGTCCTAGAGCAGGGTGCATCAGAAGAATCGACCGTAAGCTCAGCTGCCATGTCAGGCCCTGATGCGACTCATGGGACTATTACAAAAGTAAGAGCCTGAACTATATAAACAACACACAGACCCACAGTGCATCAGCCCCAAGTGTCGTAAATCCCATTGTCAAGCTACTGAGTAATGCGTTAAGACCATTTTAACTTTGTCATTTATTTTGAGGGAGTTACGCACAATGACATTTGTTATACTGTTGAAGTGGCTCCACTGGAAAAGAGGTAGAATCACAGTCAAGCATCTCGAAATCGGTCAGTACATTCAATCAATTGCTGAAGTTATCTATTTCGATAAATACAATGCTGCGTTTTGTAATTTCGCTATATTTGTACCGGACTTTCGGTTTCTCTGATCCATTTCTATCCAGGTTTAGTAACTACTAAGTCTCGCGCAGAAAAACAATATTTTCACATTTTCTAATATTCTTGTGAGAACAAAGAATCACCATATACAACTTTCAAAGAGTAGACAGTTGGAACACGAGATACAAAGATTCAACGTAGCTCTCCAATGTGTATCCATCACTATGTCGGCGCTTATTAACCCTGGTATTGATGTTCCATACAAACTTAAAAAGTCTACCCACAGCAAAATGTCCTATACCCCCATTGACAAGGCTCAAAGTTGTGAACAGCACTTCTCCTCTCATTCATGTACCTTCATAATAAGAATTCAAAGAGAATAAAACAGAGAAGTAACAAGTCAGCTCCTGTAACCGACTGCCCCGGAACACCAGACTGTGGATACCCTTCTAATGTCAACTCATTATCAGTAAATTTACCTAATTAATCTTACTCTCAACAACGTCCTATGATATTGTTATGCACCGCCTAATGGTATGCACCAACAACGGAAAGACCATATGAACATTGCATAACACGTAATGATACTTTTACACGAGGCGAAGAATAATACGATAGCCTAGGGTGAGCTCAGTTTGTGAATATATTGAGAACAGTAATTTGATGCAGACACGGTCCATTATAGACATTTTGCTGTCATGAACAGAGTGTAAAATTCTCCATACAATGAAGACACCATCGTGGCCAGTGCTTCCAAGGACTTGCGTTTGTCCTGTGGGGTAAACATGGTACGCGTTGTCTTGCCCAAGATCAGAGGTGTACCATTGCTACGAAATGTACACAGCATCGATTACAACGCTTCGGATAACAGCCAATCATTGTCGAGTTAAACAGGGACACCTTAGCGAGAAAGAGAGTCGGTGAAGGACGTCTGTTAGAGCGCCACAGTTGGCTGTTTGTGATGTAACTTAGGCCTTGGTGTCCATGAATTCGTTGGGGCAGATTCTATCGCACACGTAGAGCTGATTCCACTACCTCACCTCCATTGTTCCCAACTTTTGTCAAGACTGATAACCCACCAAAAGGGAATGTCTTCCCGCTTTCCAAAGACATTGGCTCCTGGTCTGGATATGTGCATTTCTTTATGCGTTGGTTGTTCGTGGCCCTTCTGGCTTGCTCTCTTGGACCTGTTTCACAATACAGACCAATATAAATCGAGCAGTGTCAATGAAGCATGAATGGACAAATTGATGTCAGCCTTGTATGGAGACGTTTTCATCCTCCTCTGGAATGTGATTATGTCAGTTCTATGAGTCTCTTGCGTGTGATTGTGTCGGTTCTATAAGGAGACTTTTTCAATTCGCCCCTGGAATAGCCGCTCATATAAGCCAATCAAACCCACTGACCTTTTCAGATTTGCGGAATATTTATCAGAGGTATTGTTCTGCCTAGCTTAGTCCAGAACCCGTCAGCGATCGCATTTTGTCCCAAGCAAACAAGTTTGCTTTTCCTAATACTTTTAAACAAACTGTGTGGTTCGTGCTAGGTTATGAATACAATCAAAATAGAACATTGGCGGATTACGCATTTACTGATTACATAAAGTATACTTTCGTGCAAACTGGTTTTGTTTAGGCGGATTTCTCTCTGATGCTATTAGGATATCTATTGGTAAGTTTTTCCGTCGGTTACTTCTGTGGTAATGGTAGGTTAATGAGAGGTTTTGTTCTATTTTCGTACGCTTCTCAGTAAGCATGCCATTTCTACTTCAGTTTCGTCGCCAAGTTCTATCTGTAGAGTGCATTACTATTCAGCTGTATATTTATCTTAAAACCCACCAGCAATAAGGTATGGTAATCTCAAAGAGGAAATATATTGGCAGACATAGCGTCCACGGGCTTGCATTCCGCTCAAATCTATCGTGAACGAGCATTAATTACATATACTACGATTGAGACCCGATTTGTATTGTGTTTTACCTCAATATATTTCCTCGCTGTCGCCTTCGTTCATGTTTTACACACTTAAGGGGCAGAGGTGATATATCTTATCTTTTGCTCGTGGTGGTCATCGTCAACAGTAAGGATGTGGAATAAAATCTCATCCATAGTGCTTCATTGTTGTTAGAGCCTGTTGGGAGTTTGGTCGTCTTGATAAATAGGAGGTTACTGGTCATTACAGAATACACATAGAAAAAGCTTGGATCCATACATGAACGTTACTAGCCATGCTGTTGGCAATTCCACCAAGATACGACCAAGAAGTGAATACACCTAGTCAGCTATGGACAAGTTACATCATTTATCATATCCTCCATTTCTGGACCACGGACTACAACTTGATCTCTTTGATCAAAGAAACGGTGACTCTACTTCACAATTGCCATCGTTCCAGCTGTAATTTTGCAACGGGTACAGAACAGACACAGACATTTTTCCACCATATGCATCATCGGGTTGTAGCGGTGACAAATATTTAAACCCACTTGATATAGTACAAACTTCATCGGCAGTCCAGACAAAACAGTAAGGTCGACCATAACGAACGCGATGACCATCTATCATTATAAAGTCACTGGGGGTCAGATCTCCAGAAATAATGACGTTTGTTACCCTATAAAGGATGCATACTTAATAAGGACAAACAAGAGGATTTACGCTGTCAACGGCTATTTACCTGAGTTATTTATGAACCTGTTCACCTATAGCTGCTCCATTCCATGTTCAATGCGACCAAGACGGTATCCTTACAAGTAGCAGAGGTCACGTGCTTGAAAGCAATTAACTGAGGTCATATCATACAGGTAGATATGATCCAGGTGATTGCCCACCGCATATAAACCAGGAGGTAAGGGTCAATTGAAAACAACAAAACATTAAAAAATCATCATGGCGTCGAACGGTTACTGAACTAAAACAAAAGTAATACAAATACACGAACGCACACACATACAGCAATCACTAATATACACACATGCACGCACACAGAGACCAATAGACAGGCACCCTAACGTATATATATATTAATATATATATATACACATATATATATATATATATGATATATTATATATATAGAGATATGTATATATATATATAGAGATATATAGAATATATAGATATATATATATATATATATATCTATATATATATATATATATATATCTATATATATATATATATATATATATATATATATATATATCTCTATATATATATATCTCTATCTATATATATATATATATATATCTATATATATATATATATATATATATATATATATATATACGATACGCCCCTGCAATGATACCCCCTTGTTTTACACAAAGAAATATACTGAACGCTACATGTTTCATTTAATAAAGGATCAGCATTAATGAATTTATACCTCTTGATATGAAATAAATTTAACGCATAATGTCTACCGTCCATTGGCCTCTATTTCTGGGTCGGCGGGATGGATGTGGTCGCGAACTCCCCTGACAAAGGAGCCATACCTCAGCGATACGCCCGCGTAGCATCGTTGGTTCCTGTTGCTGAGGCTGTAAATCCACTGGCTTGTGGTAAGGCCCTCTTTTTTCAGGCAATACGAGTAGCCTAATCTATCCACCAGTTTCGACTTCCCTCGTCGGCTGCCATTCTCGAATATCTTGTAAGTGACTGGGGTGGGGTCGGCGATCTGAGTGGGTAAAGTTTCGTCCTCAACGGATTCCCCAGCAGGATGGTTGGGGGTGCTGAATGAGGGTAAAGTGACGGAGAAGGATAGGTTATCCTCCATTGAACGATGAGGTACGTTTTTTGAAACCTTCTTTAAAGGGAGAACACGGATAAGACACCCTTCAGGTTTCTCATCCGTACAAGGCCCTACTGGAATGCCGCATATGGATTTAGAACAATAGGTGAGGCTTCGATCATACTGGCTGCATTGTGATAAGCGCCATAATTGACCGCAAATATCCTGAACACCTTCGTGTTGTAAGCCGCCAGCGAATAAATGTCCATAATCAGCGCTATTTGGCCCAACAAATGTTCTGTACTAGCTATTCATACAATATCATTCGTGACCATTGCTTTAAAGAATGGGCCAAGTCGTAATAATTATTGCCCGTTTATTCAGATGTTTAAGAGAAGGCTAGTACAACTTGGCTCGTTTCAACCGGTAGCTCTTCTTGCAGACGAATGCAATACATTATTATGGTTTCACCATGTAAAAACGAATATTAAATGATAAAACTTATCGGCTATGCATACCCTCCATTCCTTAATCTAGAGTTCTGACCGAAATGAGTTGCCCCTATATCAGTAGCGAAACAGAAAGTCCATCGTTGTACTTGGAATTCTTGTGATTTAATCATTCCTACACTTTTTGTAATAGTGTTGATCCTGAACATTTGCTACCGCAATATACTGGCCTAAATCGTAGAATGACTGGTGTGCAAACAGCGACCTAATGATCAACGAGTTCCCACATAAATATCACAAGGCAATTGACTGACTTGTTTTGTACGGTGGTACATTCATATTGTAATGCAATGGTTACACATTACCTTGAATCCCATTGAGGAGCATATGGTTAACCATGGCTAAGGAATTGCTTACGTAATTTCAATATTGATATGTCAATGAGATAATTGGATCCCTAGTTCCGCAAGCATATTCAATGACTGCATCAGCCTTTCTCTTGCAAATATGCCGTTATTTCCACTGACATCAAGAATCATTGTCGCCGCAATTCAGAACCCAACATGACATACGCAACCTTCCTGGTAAAGTCGCAGAATCGGAATGGCTGGGCTATTTTACGTATCCGACGGTAAAACGCCATGTTCATCACTCACACTGCTTAAGAGCGCGATAATTAATGCTCCATGTGTATAATCTAACGAAAAGCCAATAACGTTTTGCTTGATACGCATTTGATTAGATACGACAATATGAGAAAGAAGCCGACAAAGACCGCAGAATGTTTTAAGACTGAATATGAATCGAAAACCATCAAAATAATTTTTGTTTGTTGTAATTTTTTACTTACTACATCGAAAATCTCCAATCAAGAATTATATACTGTTTGCCTTTAAAAGAACCATTGGCAAATAAACAGATATTTAATGGGCTGTTGGTCAGCATTTACAAACCATGGGCACTAGCACATCATATCGGTAAAGTGCCCTTTCAGGACTGCTGGATAAATGCAGTTCCCATAGCAGCGCTGATGAACACTTTCACATTACTTTAAATGTGGCCGCCTAAACGTGGCCTCAATAATCAGTGCTTGAATGCATTGGTTCAGGTGCAATAACAATTCGACCACATCAAACGTGTCAGTGTTCGCATATAATGTGGGCAATACCCCTGGACATGTGCCTGGGGCGGCAAAAGTGTAAATCTATATCCCATACAACCGTGCAGTTATGGATTCATATCCGCGTACCAAGACACTAGACCATGCCAGCATCGTGCGAAAAGACTGTGTTTAGGGAAATGTATTTGATAACAAGCAACCAATGGTTGCGTCTCCTACCCTAGAGAAGCTTATAACAAGTTTGATCAATACGACAATGCATTTCTTGGGACGTAGCCATTTGTCACGCATCATGTCGAACGAACATGTTACCTGATGGTGATGTATTTGCACCCTTGACAATCTCCACAGTCCAAACACAGATAGCAAATATAATTCCGTTCAATCCGTGTGGTAATCGGCGATTAGTGATTAGGATGTCATCAGTATACAATGAACAATAACAGCGACGTAGTAGGCTTACAAAGTCTCTGTTGTAGACAACTTGCTAACCAGATTTGAGATCAATAACTTTTGTGGCGCCTACATTCTTTATTACAGCGACTCAATGTATCATTCATTAAATGTGTTATTTATCAGTTGAATAGAAGGTGGCTATTCTAATGTGTCGAGTGAGCACATGGCAGTAGTTCATTGCGATATCTCATCACAATCAACTTATATGTATGTTAGATACCGAACATGTATTATATGTAATTCGCGATTTTGATTATTATGAAAACTGCGGTTACAGCTCGTCATCTATACAATTATGGGTTTCGGATTCCTGATGATTAAATGTGAAAATACTAACACGAGTTACTCGAGAGCATACTTCTTACACTATTGAGAAAACATGGTAACTGGAAACCTTGCATCGGCACGGTGTATTTAGTGACTTGAGGCTAAATAGTAAACACGCTATAGATGAGCAAATCGTAGCTCCTTACGCATACGATGACGTAAATGACATATAAACATTACAAACAACTTATTTATTAATGGCCTAGTTACCACGCCCTTGAATAAGACAACAGGTACGACATATTTCGTTGCATGTTCTGCTTATCCAAGCATCCTCACGGCGTATTTTGCCTTACTGCGAAAATGCCAGCCGCAAGCTACATTGCGCGTTTCCATCTTGTAAGATATCAGTAATCAAGCGTAACAATTTCGTGTGGGAAAGAAGCGCACGCAATATCGTTCAGCAATGTTTAATTTTTGTCGTTTTATTTTCCATACAAATGTCTTTGTAAACATGTGACAGAGATATATTGAAGCTGAACACACGCTGTTGTTTGTTAAATAAAAAAACAATAACGAATGATATTGATTTGTAATTTCTTTACATTGCAACAACAACTTAGCAATGCCCTAAGTCAAATGCTTGCGATTGAACGATTTGCGATGCGCATCATTGGATGACAAAGTCTTTATATGGGCAGATAGGAATAAATATCACAAACTCGTCTAAACACAGGGTGTATCGAGGAATCGACGTAAGCTCAGATTCAAGACAGGCCCTGATGCGGCTCTGGTAACGCAACGTAAGAGCCTTAACTATATAGACAACAAACAGCCCCACTATGCATCAGCCACAAGTGTCGTAAATTCCTTTTGTCATGCTACTGAGTAATGCATAAGCATTCTATGTCACACATACAGCGTTAGTATCCACTAAGAAGGTCTTCCCTGTGTGCAGCGACGGAAGCAGTTGAGAAAAATCGTCCCGCTGTTCAGCAAATGGTTTGTTACCTTGTAAGTAATAAGCATTCAAAAGGTTGTTTTGTAAAGATTCGATGCAATAATGGCACTGTATTATGTGTATAGGAGGCATGTTTTTACAAGAGGATGCAACTGTTACGATATGAGCGCAAGTAGGCTAGCCATGACATCACACGTTACCCTGAATATTGTTCATTAGGGATGAAACAGTAAACTCGAGTTCAAACAATTTACTGCCGACAATTTGCATGAGAATAATAGCTTGGACTCAATCAATAGAACTAAGCCATGTCAGCGATGTCAAAATGGGATTTATGCTATTTATTGTAATTGATACATCTCTCCAAAAAGAGGACATTGTAGCGGCCTTTATTCCGCCTCGTTGCCATTCACAAACAAAAAGTCTGTCTTAGGTTTTGTAACCGTAGGAGTAATGGTGGATGGTCGGTTTGTTAGACATCGGTTATTGCACATCCTACAAGCTGTACGTGCACATTTTCATAAGAACTGGTTTCCTTGTGTTTTCCAGAAGAATCAATTTATTTGTCAAATACATCTAATGGCATTGCCGTGTACTTGAATTTGTTCTTTGATCGCGCATCCCACCATAACAGTGCACGCACCGACTTCAAGCGTGTTGGTTTCCGGAGCTAGTGAAGGAAGTGACCATTAAAGTGATATCACACTTTGAAGCCTTAAAGGCGCCAATATAAGCAAACACGACATAGTAAGTTACCATTTAAGTGATATCACACTTTGTAGCCTTAAAAGCACAAATGTAAGCATACACGACGTAGTGAGATGCCTGGGGGAGGGGGGACGCAGATGGATTCCCTGTTGTACATTAATAAGATTGGTAAGGGATAGCCAATCATCTGACAACTTTGTGAGGGTGTTGCCGATTGTGAACCAACAATGTGAAATAATTTCAATTTTATCATGAAGGAATAGGTTCCGGGAAATGATGTTGAGCGATTCAGAACCTACCGCAAAGAAGAAAATTGATGCTGCATGTCATTAGCCTCAGGTGAATCTCATCTAACTTTTAGTTGCTATAAATTCACCACCCTGATAAGTTAATTGATATTTAAATAATTTTGATTTTACGTTTGTAAGCGATACGCTGACACGTTTAAATTACTGGTGTAAGTATATAATGTCCGCATATAAAATTTGAGTCTGATGTACGTGGTAGAAACCTGGTCCTCTCGTTTCATGTTTTACATATATATATATATATATATATATATATATATATATATATATATATATATATATATATATATATATATATATATATATATATATATATATATACATATATATATATATATATATATATGCATATATATTTTATATATATATATATGAACATATATGCATATATATTTATGTACATATATAGATATATATATATATATGTACACATATATGTACGTATATATATGTATATATATATATAGAATATATATATATATGTATATATATATACGCATATATATATATATTTATATATATATGTTTATGTATATATATATATGTATATACATATATATATATGTAGATAGATATAAATATATATATATATAAATATATGTATATACATATATGTATATATATATATATAGATATATATATATATATGTGTATATATATGTTACTACGTCTGTAACTCATCCTTCAGCTCGGAAATCACAATGTCTGAGTCCAGCTGATGAATCGAATCACAATTAAACGCATCACCATTGCCGTATCGGAGGTTCATATGACTGACCATCGCCATCTCGGCAGTTTCTGTCAAGACCGCAACTTGATTAGAAGCAGCATGAAGCCTGCGTTGGGGTAAATTATTCTGTGTTTAAGCTTCCGGCAATGCTTGAAAATAACTTTGTGGAATTGTAATATACTATTCGTTCACGAAGTCAACCTAATTCCAAGTGGCAGAGGATTATCATCAAAGTCTACAAATGTAGTCCATTCAAATACTGTGCTGAGATCGATGTCTCCTTCGCACCCCATGGTTACATAGAATCCCTGTTGCTGCACGGTCATTGGGTCCCCACTATCTCTTTATATCTTCATTTTACGAGCTAAAAAAACACCCAGAATTATGCAGAAAAGTAACAAGTAAAGGTTTATTTATTTCATTTCAGCCCTTATTTACCCGAAGGTGAATATCCCTTCAAACGGATATAATGACGCGTCATCTCTTGAGGTATTGTCAACAACTGCCAAGGCTATTGTGAGTAACTAATCAGAAAATAAGATTCAGATGGATTGAGCTCAAAATGGATTGTTGGAATAAGCTGCCTTTACGGATCCGGGTTGATTACGGAGCTTGATCGTTCGAGATACCCAGACCAATCAAACAGGAGATGTTTAGATATAAGAAGCGGAGCTACGTTGAATCTATGTTATTCATTTTCGATCTGCCTACTGTTCAAAGGACTACCTAGTTTTTGTGACTATTTGCCTTCACACAACGCGCTATGAAAACGTTGTTTTCGCTTTGAAAATCTGACAAGCTGCGCCATACTTAGTAGTTAATACAACTGGATAGAAATGGCTCAGCGAAGCTAAGAGTACGGTACAAATATAGCGACATTTTATTCAAAACACCGCTTTGTATTAGTCAAAATAGGTGACATCAGCAATCGATCATAAGCACTGACCGAGTTCAAGATGCTTGACTGTGATTCTACCTCTTCTATAAATTCATTAACAAACAATCAATATATATTGACTCAAAGCCACGATTGACACCAGCTGTACGCCTCAGTATACTTACGACATATTGTCGCATTGGCCCAGGTGTATGGTGCTTTAAGGCGACCATATCATCCACTATGCAAATGACCTCACACACATACATAGAAACATTTACATGGACCCAAGCACATACACATTGATTGGTAGGGGCTGTGAATACTTGTCACTGTGACAAATTGTGGATTAGGCATGCCTAAACTTGTATCTCCAGTTTTGTCGCAAGAGTTCTACCTGTACAGTTCATTATGGTTTTTTTTACCTGTATCTCAGTTTTATAGATATTTGTTAAAGAAAAACCGTATGCTATAGAAGCATCGCATTACTTTAGCACTATCTGGATCGGATCATATGACGTCACAAGCAGACTGCTATGTGCCATTAGTTATCATGCTGCAAGACATTAAGTACAATTAACACATGACATTAATCTGTAATATTCCCAATTAACGAAGCTGGTTTTAGCTGTTGATGAATCATTTATTCCATGCACCACTGTGCAAGCCAGGTCACCCATGATATGTCGCACAATTGGTTCATTGCGACTAACGTGTTGGGTGGTATACGCGAGGATGATAATCATTAATCATAATACACTTAGTGTGAACAATAATGTAGGGATATTCTTAATGTAAAATCATCAGACAGGGAATAAAACACATCAACAAGTAACGGCCGAAAATCTACATTCTCTAGCACGCAGAGTAATGTTTTACAATAGCTAAAATCTTCTAATATACGCTATCATTATCTATTACGTAGGGACATTCTAGTAGTCAATATCAACAAGTATATTAGCATATAGAGTTATGTTTACAACAGTTACAATCTTCCTATATATGCTATGATTATCGCCCTAATCACTAAAGAGCACACTTTCCCTAGGGCCTGTTGGTGGTGTTCATGTTCAAGGTGATGTGGAACAACATTTCATCCATAGCGCCCTATGCTCTCATATCTCATCGGATTTTGGTCGTCTTGATAAATGGTAGGCAACTAGTCATCACAGAATACACGTAGAAATGGCTTAGATACGTGCATGACCTTTATATTGCATGCTGCTGAATATAGTGTCCACTACGGACAAGTGACCGAATTTATTATTTCACCAATTTCCGGACCACGCACTACCACTTCATTATGTCTCTTTTTGCAAATAAACGGTAACTCTGTTTCGCAACTGCCATCGTTCCAGCGGTAATCATATAATTGGTACAGACTGACACAGTCCTCACCGCCGGGTGGGAAATCATCGGGTTGTAGGGATGACCAATAATTAAAGCCACTTGATAACGTGGAAACTTCTTCAGCAGTCCACACAAAACAATTAGTTCTACCTCCACGCAGGCGAAGACCATCTATCCATATGTAGTCTCTGCGGGTGAGATCTGCAGTTTAAAATTACAGATGTTTTTACTGGGATTTGGGATGCGTACTTAATAAAGGCATACGAGAGAATTTACCCTGTCAACTGCTACTTACGCGAGTTATTTTTGATCCAGTTCACAACCGCTAGCTGCTCGACTTCATGTTCAATGCGCGCAAGACGGTATCCATACGAGTAACAGAGGTCACGTGCTTGAAACCAACTAACTGGGGTCATATCCAACAGGTAGTCATGACCCAGATGATTGGCCAGTGCGTAGAAACCAGGTGGTAACGGTCCTGTTCAAGCAACAACACATCTTGGTTATGAATGGTTACTGACCTAACGAAAACACAATACACACATGAACAAACACACAAACCGATACACATATACAAACACATACGCATTGACTCATATATATAAATATATATATTTACATATTATTAATGTATATATACATATAAATATCAATATAAATATATATATATATATATTAATATATATATAATACATAGATATATATAAATATATCTAGTCATATATATATCTCAGGGACGGATATGTACATGGGACAATATTTTGAATATTAGTAGAGAGAGTGGTGGCTCCGGTGCACCCCAACTTATCTACACTACACCACTAATAACGGCCTACACAGCATTCACATTTTTGTGCTTTGTAAGATAACCCCAAAAACAGGGTTACACGGGTCGTAAGCAAATACAGGGTGGCGGACTTGGACCCCACCACCGATGGGTCCGCTGACAAACTAACGTGACCATAGGACAAGGTATC
This sequence comes from Urechis unicinctus, assembly GCA_034190875.2. Taxonomy (NCBI): domain Eukaryota; kingdom Metazoa; phylum Annelida; class Polychaeta; order Xenopneusta; family Urechidae; genus Urechis; species Urechis unicinctus. The sequence continues at coordinate 3,776,352 of CM067348.1, read as the reverse complement.
TACGCCGTTTGCGCTAACCACCGCTTTTAGTCAAACAGGGAGAGTTGACACGCTGAACACATATTTATGACCATCGCTGCGTAGCATGTTTATACCATGGCGGTACTGCTTCCTTGTGAACAGAAACGCAATGTACTGTGCATGGCGTAGGTGCTTCTTAACCAAAACCTTCTTCATTTCCTTTGCCTGTCTGATATCATCCTCGTCAGGCATCAGGATCGATTACATCTTGGGGCGCCGGCCAACATACTATTTGATAGGTACATGGGCGCACTCATCCTTCATTTTTCTCAAGACCTTCTTATTAGTGTCGGTGTGGAGTGTGTGATCAGGTGAGTAGTTGCTGGTATCAGTGGGTGAGGTCCTCTTGCATGTCTGTGTACACGTCAGCTGTGCGGATCTCCATAAGCAGTTATTTCATGTCTGTGTATAGTATGCCAAGATTGCAACCATATCTGGACTTCATTGTGTTGTAAGAGAAGTCGTACATTAGTTGCTTGGGGAGGTCGAGGATGCACATACTCTGGGCGGTTTAGTTCAATGTGAGTCTTGTGCACAGACACCAGGTCGTCATCAAATACTTTGTGACGAGCAAAGGCGGGACTGGTCACAAGCCTGCGTATTTTTTTCCTCGGCCTCCTTGCACACAAACTTAACGTAAATGCGCCTTTGTGATATTCTCCGTTGTCTTACCCAACACTGCGTAGTTTATCAACTTGTACATGTCCTTCTCAAAGGCAATCGTGGCAACCTAAGCAGGTCTGTGTTCATGCAAATGTAGGGCTCCATCCAGGGGCTCTGATTGAATTTGAGCGCACAGTGTATCTTGGTAAGCCTCATTCCCAGCGATAGGTAGAGCTTGAGATTCCTGTAGTGGGCAAAATACTTATCGTTGTTGAACAGGGTAGGTACCAGCTTCTATTCCTCTGCGGTGCACAACCAACAGCAACCCATAGTCTACCGACACAAGTCGCAACCCACGGCCAATAGTTTGCCCTTATTAGTCGCCTCTTACGACATGCAGGAGGATACAGATGGCCTATTCTACCTGCGGACCCACAGGGGGACTGGCGCTAGTGGATAATCATTGCGATCAGCAGGCATCTCTGCAGGGTACTCCAGACCAGTATATATCCGGTTCTGACATAGTCGGGATGGTCCTGTATCTGAGAGGCAGTGGGCTGATCCACCCACTCAATCGCCTCAGTGGGTAGATAATTGCTCATCGCCCACCTGTAAAGGTTGTTAGCGTCAAGGTACAGGATATAGTTTCCTGTCATATCCTTCTCCCATTGCGCAGACCTTTTCAATGAACAGGTATTTGTCATGGTCAGTGCATAAATCAAGCTCCACGACCGTATCCTTAAGCAGCGCATCCCATGACAGACCAAGGCTGGTGTAGTAGTTGGCTGGGTCAAGCCCGTACTGCTTCAGGCAGGTCTTGCGGAATATCTCAAACACATCCGCTAGGAGCAGCACGTCTGTGCGCAGATATAGGTCATGGTCGTCGCCCATGTTTCTACACACGAACATGTCTCAGACCTTCTGTGCATGTTTATAGTTTACGGCAGATATGCTTTGCTCCGACAGCTTGCAACAGCGGGGCATCAAACTTATCCCTGCCGCCTGTAAACTCATAGAGATACACTCCCTAGCGCAGTAGCAGCCGGTGCCTTGTTTCCTCGGGCTCAGACTTATCTGATATTGCAAAGGCGACTAGGTCGCTTGCAGAGACCAGCTTGTCAAGAGATGCCATGAAGAACTGTGCACTGTCAATGAAGCGTAACAGTCCCATCCATAGGGGTGTGTACTTCTCCATGTTGTTTTGAATGCAATTATTTGACCTTCCACCATTTGACCTTGCCGGCATCATGAATCATAGCTCCGTTGGCTGTGGAATACCAAAGGCATACCATTGTCTTGGGGCTCAGCCGTAGCTTCAAGTTGCAGGTGTTATGGGCTGGTCCCCGGTAGTCACCTGTTATATGGCAGTGGTCATGGAAGAAGTCGCTGCCCAGTTCCTTTTTACACACAACAGTGGGTTGCTGTCTTGTGCACTCTTTTATCTCGCGCATCATGCGCATGGGAGCAGGCTTTTACAGAACTGATTTGATTGTACGCTGTGCTTCATGACGCTCACATGCAGGGCAAATCGACACTTGATTCCGTTCAGCTCCTTCAGTTCATTGGTCAAATTTTAAGCATCTGTTTACGTACGCCTTTTAAAACCATCAAAGCTTCACCCCCCCCCCCCCCCCCCCCCCCCCCCACGATGGGGCGACTCTCGAGAAAGTCCATCACCCACCCATGCAAATAGTTTGTAACAGCCCACTTGGTCTTCTTAAACTTGATGTGTGGCGTGAAAACTGGGGATGCTTTGCTTGAAACCAATGGATTCACGTATGGCACAGGAGTTAAGTCAGCTCTGCGTCTTCTTTGCGTGAAATCAATGGTTTTGCACGTGGTGAAGGTATGGTACAGGCAGAGGACGTAAGTCACACACATATCTCATTGTACACACGGTCAAATTCATCACGCTCTTCGAGAGCTTGTAGTGCAACCTAACATCGTGGGTAGGGCGGTTTAGCCCCATGAGCTGCAAGGTAATCACTTTGGTCTTACCCTCCTCGCGTTTGGTGAGCCATGTTGTCCATTCAGATCCATATGTCTAAAAGGAAATTTTTACTAGGGAAAATTAACAGTGCAAAGGTTCTATTTTCAGACAGGAGCCGACTTCGACCCTTGTTGACAACCACAGTGGGAAATCCCTGTTCTATGTTTGGACATTGGCTTTAACAGCGGTGCCTTGGTTAACAAACGAGGCATTCTACACTGGTGAGTCAGGGCTGTTGGGCTCTTTTGCAGCTATCTTTTTATGTTGGTATGCAATCCGTGCACCCCCTAGTTTATTTTTTACACCACTATGACGAACCGGACACAGCGTTTAACGACACTGTGTTTCATCTTATATCTGTGTAAATTACAAAACTCTTGTGTACAGGGCCTGTTACACGGATCTTTCTTACTGAGCAATATCAAAGGGCACTTGTTTGCAAATACTACCATTCTTGTGTATTAAGTGTTCAATGTCTAATTGAGAATGGCGGCCTTGGAGTGTCAGGTGGCACCACAAGTAGCTCTTCTTTTACAAAGCCACAAAGTGGACCATCCAACAAATAGTAGAGAACAAGCACACCGGGCTTAGTGAAAGAGCGTCCAATCCGGTAGACACTGAGTGACCACAGAGGGTCAGTGGCACGACGGCGAATGTCCTGCTCCAGCTTACAAGGCTTGTGGAGGCAGCGAACGCAAACACAAGAGGTGCTATTTGAGCAATACCAAGCGCCCCGGACCACGGAAGAGGGTTGTTGTGCAACTTGCCTTGCCTGTATACAATATGTAGGCGATGTTTCCGAACAAGATGGTCTCCTCGTTGTTTATTGAAGAGACGACAGCTTGCAGCCAAGAAAATTTATCAGTTGATTGTTCCCAAGATGGAAGTTTTGACTCCACAGCATACTGGTATCCACAAGAGATGCTTAGCAAGAGTGCACTTAAAGTGTTCCACTATAGCCTGGCCTTGGTGAACATCCACACAGGCACTCCTTACGGAGATACATTGTTCAGCGAGCAACTGGTTCACAGCTCCCTTGAACTCCTGTCCAGAATCGACTTGAAGTAGTTGAGACCAATCCAGTGGTCCACACTTGTATATCCTTTCGAGAGCACATGCAACCTCTTCAGCCTCTTTTGTAGTCACCGGCTCAGCCGCTTTGTAGCGTGATGTAACATCCACGACTATGAGGGCATACTTGTAAGCCTGGCGTTTCAGTACATTATGAGGAAGCAACGAGATCAGCTTGGTGAACCTCATTTCGCCCAGACACATCAAATTTTAGCCTGGCAAAGTGTTACGGGATTGGCAGGTAGATTTGCCATATAACTTGCTTTGTCCGCCAACCCCTGCCAACATCCTCAGAAACCTTCACGACTGCTGCAAACTTTAAGGTGGCTGTAATGCCTTTCCAATAGCCCTTAGGACTATAGTAGATGATTTGGATGCGACGATTCATTATTATATACATGCACGGGCAGAAACAATTGCACCGTGGTACAGCACATTGACGAGCATTTTTCCATCATTACTTTGTGTAGACATGTTGATTATCGTCTCAATTTATATGAAAGGGATCCTTTAATTGTGCATCCTTTTGTGACCAACAGGGGAGACACTGTGTGCTGTCGAATCGCACCATGCTAGTACAAACATTCAAACCTTACAAAGCTCTTCAGAAGATTATCCTGATTGCCTTCAAAATGTGTTTGTTCAAATTGACAGCTGTTGTTAAGCACATGCCTTATTGGAGCTAAGTACATGCAATAGCGGAGCTTAGCTGTTGTAAAGGACGCGGTTAGTAGAGCCAAGTACATGCCATAGCAAAGCTAACTACATGCTATAGCGGAGCTTATTACATGTCATAGCGGAGCTTAGTACATACTATAGCGGAGCTTAGTACATGTCATAGCAGAGCTTAGTACATACTATAGCGGAGCTTAGTACATGTCATAGCGGAGCTTCGTACATGTCGTAGTGGAGCTTAGTACATGCTATAGCGCAGCTTAATGCTGGTCATAACGAAGCTTCGTTCATGTCATATTGGAGCTTAGTACATGCTTTAGCGGAGCAAGGTACATGCCATAGCCGTGATATAGCTCGCAAGTAGCAGTGCTTAGCGAGTACCCAACAAACGGGTCGGATTGTCTCAAAACGTGTCACTAGAGGAACTGTGAACGAGTTGAAGGCTCAGTTACAGGATGATAAGTGAAGGCTATTGGACAACCACGACCTCCCTATTAGCCTTATTCCTGAACTTACAAGAAGTCAACAAAAGCGACTATCCATGTACCTCAACAGAAAAAGACGGATCCCTCGCGGAACATTTAACAAAAACCTATGTTAATGCGCCACACAACCAGCCCTTACTGGAGCCCCCGATTACTATTTGGGCAGAAGACAGAGTTACAATGGTCAATGGAATACACGAGTGGTCATTTGGTGATGGTGCTGACTATGGATATCCTAAGCCAGCACAAGGTCGAATTTGACCATCATGTTGGCATCCGAATATTGACTACACCTCTCGAATCGGCTATAGGTGACCAAATCATTGGAGAACATGTTGGAATGCTCTCCAGTCACTCTGTTGAATGAGAGCAGCCGTAAGAAGCAATAGCTCGAGAAAGAGAGAAAATATTGTGCTATGTACAAATGTACAAGAAATATAGGCGTGCAGTGAACTCCATAGATGCAGTAGACACTGTTTTAGTTACTGATGGAATGTGTCTTGGCGCAGATGGCGTAGGTGTAATGTCTACAGTAGTTGCCATTCATATTGCAACTGCGTTTGGGGTTACTGGGGCCGCTTGTGGACTACTTGGAATCGCTGGAAAATTTACCAGTCGGCAACTGACCATCAAGGTTAAAAAACATTATTAAATCCGCGTTCAGGCGCAGAGCAAATTGAATACCTTGGCTGACATTATATCGACAGCATTTGAAGATGGTAATATCTCGGATCATGAGTTTAAACTCGTCTTAGGTCGGGTCAGATAATATACACAAATGAAGGGGGAAATTAGGCTTAGATCTGTAAAAGTATACCAGACTGTTTCAATCGATGAAAAAATGCACTGTTCCAACGTGGGAAAGATGAAACCTTATAAGACATCAGAAAACAACTGGAAGATACTTCTTCTAAGCCAGCGATGATGTGATCGACCTGCCTCAATACACAGAGTGATTTCATTGCGTGGACATTTATGCGCTGTATATACTGACCAATCGAATAAACGAGGGTGTTGGGTATAGACACGAACAACGAAGAACGTATTGCTGAGCTTGAAGGTGATGTAAAAGAGTTGGAGTTAAATATAGATTATTTGAGAGACGAGAAAATATATTTAGAGATCTAGCTGAGAGATGTTGTCAGTGATTTTGAGACTAAGGACGATGACCTTGTGGAACTGAAGGATATTGTGAGAGATCTGGAGACTAAGAACGATGATCGTATGGAGCGCCTGGAGGAGCTTGTCGGCAAGTGTAAGATGCACACGAGCATGTGAAAACACGTCAACAAGCTGTGACCAGTCCCGCCACATGCTACGCAGAGATGGTCATAAGATATATGGTCAGCGTGTCAGCAAGGTGTCACTCTCCCCGTTTGACTCACAGCGGCGTAGACACCTTGACCTAAGGTCATGTCAGTTTGTCGGGAGGCCCGTTGGTAGTGGGGCCCGACTCCGTCCCCCCTGTAATTGCCTACGACCCTTGTAACCCGGTGGGGGGTCATCTTATAAAACACAAAAATCGGTACGCTGTGTAGGCCGTAATTAGTGGTGTAGTGTAGATGAGTGGGGGTGGGCCTGAACCAACACCAGGTGTTACCTTTACCTGTGGTTGACGATTCCTTGTCGTTCAGAGCAGACACAAGACTTCGCACTTCGGCAACTAGTTGTGTTTCTTCACATATTTGACGTCCACGCTCTCTTGGTGATGTGGGTTGCCCTACAATTACACAAATCTACGTATTTGATCGTTCCAGGAGATAATGCCGATACTGGCTGATATGAATACGCGTCTCACTTACCTCGGACCTTCCAATTTAGGAGTATGATTGTCACAATGAACCATAAAGCAGATGACATCTTCGCGGATAAACTGACAAACATTTACTATCTACAAACGAATTGGGGGCAGTCAGGCACGGCGCAGAATCTACGGTGGAAAACACAAGGGTTGGATTGGTTGGGGGTACTCGTGATTTTTAAAAATAATTATCTATGCTATTCAATAAATCGTCTCAACTCATCGAATTTTGATTACAACAATAACACGCCTTCGTAGACTAATTTTCTTCTCGATGTCACAAACGTGCGAAAACGAAACGTTGTTGCAATAGTATAACCTCGAGTGCGTTACCTTTATGGTTGATGTAACCCCGCACTGCTCATTGTCGCGCATGGAAGCCGCGCATTTAAAGTGCACCTAGAACATAAGACGCGCACTCAGTATTCTATCTTCGATTCTCATTCGGGTATATATTTTTTCTGCGGACACAGGTCATGACCCTTTTTCTACCGAAGAGTGCCCGCGTGACTAATTCTTGCTTTACCACATGTTTCACAACGGCGGTGATACTCATTTAACACATACGCGCACACAGAGATACACACAGAGATACACACACACACACACACACACACACACACACACACACACACACACACACACACACACACACACACACACATATATATATATATATATATATAGATATATATATATATATATATATATATATATATATATATATATATTTATATATATATATATATAATAATATATATATATACATACATATATATATACGTAGATATACGTATATATATATATATATATATATATGAAGATATATATATATGTATGTATATATATATCTACACATATATATAGATATATATATATATATATATATATATTATATACGTATATATATTTATATATATATATATATATATATATATATATATATATAAACATCTATATATATATATAAATACCGTGTTTGGTAATCCATGAGAGCGGGTCCATATTTGAATGACAGATATCACTTATGCGGCAAAGTTTCAGATGACAAACATAACACCGTTTCTTTTCGGATTTCCGGCCAAATCAAGCAACGCACAAACACGTGCGTAGATGTATCAGAAAATCTATGAACCCTCTGAAACTCGAAGCACATGGTTTGAACTCATATATATATATATATGCTAGAACCAGTGTATGTTCCATATGGTCGCTATTGTCACACTACAATTAGCAACGGTTGTTTAGCAGTGACAGTGCAACTCAGCATCAGTGACAACAGTGGACAGAATACGAGAGTGGTCGTCGTCATCCCCAATAACAGGCTCAACGCTTGTCGACCTTGGTACGCTTTGATACACGAAGGTTTCCTGTCAATTTTGATAATTGATACAGGACAGGTAAACATGGGTCTTACGCCGATCTATAGCATGAACCAATACAACCGAGCTACGTCTTCTGCCTATTGGTCTCGACAACAGGGTGCCATTGGCAGGATCATAAATTGAGTAAACATTTCACATTAGCAAATATTGGACCAGGTGCACTGGAAAGAGTTTATTTCCTTTCTTAAGTTATCCTGTTGCAGCACAGGGCGAGTTGTATTCAATATGTGACGCGGTTATTATTGATAAGTAGGAAGATGCAGGTTAGACGAAGTCAGCCATAATGAACTGTGTCATTATGATCATTTGGCGAGCTATATCACAGTGACATGTGCCTATAGCAATGAACGCATCATGCATGAATACAAAATACAACATATCAAGTTGAGAATCAACTTTATTCATACTTGATCACATTATAATTCCTTCTATAATATTTTATATATTCTTATATATGCTGCATCCATTTTCCTTACCCCTCCTTTAGTCACAGTAGCTACTGTACGCCAATACTAACATAGGATACTTGTCATAACGGTATACAACAGAGAAGGCGTGAATCCAGACCAAGAAACAAACATACAGTAGCTAGGTGCAATTATCTCGGGGACAGTAACAGAATTTAATATTTCACCGATTTACGAATTACGAGCGATAACATATTTGTTCTCCTCTTGCACACAAATGAATACTTTCGTTCACACCCAGCGTCATTCCAGCCAAAATAATTAACAGGTTTTTAGTTGGGCGAATGCCTTTAGGAATTTCATGGCTTTTTAGCAGTAATCTTGATGTGGGCATTATTCGAGCTTCGCTTTCAATGGCTACTTTACGGGCGTTGCCTTTGAGCAATTGTTCGCTGCTCAGCTATACTTTAAATGCGCGCAAGACGGTATCCTTTAAAGTAACAAAGATCACGTGCTTGAAACCATGAGGCAGGGTTCATGTCTAGCAGGTACTTATGGCCCACGTGATAGGCCAATGCGTACAACACAGCCGGTGGCGCCCCTGTTGACACAAACGTGCATTTCAGATCCACTTATAGAAGAACTATTTAATACGGATTAGTTTGGGATTTTTTCGTAGTTTTTGAGCACAATAAATTTGTGAGCGAATAAGTCTCTCACACATTAAGTGGAACAGGAAAATATCGAGTCGAGTTTTACCTGCTGTTGACAAAGAGTTGTCTTTCAAAGCAGATACAACACTCTGCACCTAAGTAGCCCCCCCCCCCCCCACACACACACCCAGTGTTCTTTGTATATAACACTATTGCTGTAATAAAGGTAAAGGATTTATGGTAAACCCCAAGAGCGAATAATTGATATGTAAAGTGATTAGTAACACTGGAAAATGTTTTTTAAGCGTCACAATTTGAATCACCAAACACAGAAAAATTCAAGGGATGCTGTATATTAATCATAAGGAATATAGAGGACTATATTTGCAATTAAATGTATCAATACGGTGTGACGTGTTTTAGGGACAGATAAATTTGCTTATTATATCACCAAGCTCCATCCCACGCATCTCCAGCTCATTGAGCCTCCTTTTACAAATGGATGGTTTCTTCTCAGTACATGCAACATCGTTCCACTTATAAGACCGTGACGAATTAAAGGCCACAGAGCGCTCTTCATCCAGCCAACCTTTTGAATGTGATGACGACTTATCTTCATCCTCCATCGAGGTAGACCAATGTGCAAATTCATGCGACATAGGATTGACGTTATCAGTTGTCCATACCCAACAATCCTGACTTTACAATCTGAAGCCATCAGTCCATGGATCAAATGAGCGAGACAGACCTGCACACCCATCAAGCTGTAATTGGAAGAAGTGCGATAGGCAGAAGCTAAATATCATTATGTTCGAATCATCTTCTTCATAGCTCTGCTTACAACAGGCACGCGTAAAGGCAGGTAGTACGTCATGATTGACGATCATAATGATCACAGGTTAAGTGTATTGAGTTTTTCACCACACACAGAGCCCCTGATCAAGATGATGTCCCATCATAATGTCCCACCGAGTCTATGTTGGGGTCTGAGTTATTTACAGCCACATATATGAACTTACCTGATATGTGCTTAATCCATTCAACAACAGCTTATTGTTCCGCTTCGTTTTCGATGCGAGCGAGACCGTTACTATACGTGTAGCATAGATCACGAGCTTGAAACCAGTTTGGTGGGGATATGTCTAACAGGTAGTCGTAACCAACGTGCAGTGCCAACGCCTAGCCCCGGTGGTAACACCCCTTGTCAAAACACCACGGATACATAATGTTCAATACCGGCATTATGTCTCCCGCAGAGCAATCGAACAATTGCACTACACGATACTGCATTAAATTAATTAGGTCCGAATGTGTATCAGAAACAATAAAATGTATTAAAAATGGTTTAATTAGCCAATATTTCATGTGGCCGGATTAATATAACAATAAAAGTACTTATCTTATTAAAACACCATATATCCGACCTGCTAAAGGAAGACATTTGTCATTGCCTGCAATATCTGCGCCTCAATACATGATGGATCTGTGTCCTCACATGCTGGCAAAGAATGTTATGTTGCCAACAACACTCTCAAAATATGATATATTGCAAAACATGATAATACTGTTCCACAAAGTCAATAACATTGTAACTGTCGTATCTGTTATGCCATGCCATGATAGGAAGATAACTTGGCAGAATATCAGCACATGAAAGGCAATAGTGTCATTCTGGCTGCTTGGTTATATTGTGTCAACGCATTACTGAATCAAGTCTCGATTACACAGCATAACATTACTGCATTTTATTCAAAATAGTAAGCCTTACAAAGACAACGTGTGGAGTGATAACTCCGCAATATCACGTGCTACAATGTAACACCAAATGTTGAATGCCGTAATCAAGGATGCTTGAATAGTCGACAATGAAGCATCAGGTTTTACAATAATGTCCTGATAATGAACCCACAAATGGCCATACGCATCCACAAGTCCATGAACCACTTGCCATTCAATACACTACACACTACAGCCATCGTATGCTCTCGCGAAGAGATATCGCTTCCATCAGTCACACTACCGATACCAAACCGAGGCACAAATTTCCCTGCATTCAAATGTATTGTTGAGCTTGTTGCACGTTGAAACCCGCGCATAACCCTGTTATTCTTGATATTTTATAGACGGCCGGTATAAAACATTAACACATACGGTAAAGCTTCATCTTGCTCTGTCTGCTATTGGATAAAACATTAACACATACGGTGTAGCTTCTGTCTACTACTGGATAAAACATTAGCGCATACAGTAAAGCTTAATCCCATTACCATTACTCACAAGCTTGGCATGCGAAAACATTAAGCTTAACCATATGACAGTTAGAAACATGATCTGAAAATCTAAAATTGTCTACTACTGATATGTCACATAAACACGTTTTTTTAAAGAGAGCATACCTATTCTTATACTGCTCTACTGAACCAAGCGACATGACATCACTTGCTTAAGCCGCAATATTATTGCAACAATCACGATATAGCCAACATTAAATATCTTCTATTTCATAAGTTCGGGATCTGGCGTCGAATAATCGATAACAAATCACAGTACGTGCACATAAACGCGTACTTATAATTCTATAGCACAATTGAGCACATCTTATCATACCGAACTCTGATACAGCACATCAGCATCCGTAGTAAAAGATTCGGTGTTACTTCATCAATCCGGCACATTATACACATTATAAAAGCTTTACCCACTGTCCTTGGGTCTGCGCTATGGATAAACAATTTATCAAGGACGTGCGTGCACAGATTGCGGTAAAGAATTCTGTTAATTTGGATAAATACATGTGTATGCTCAGTCATAAGATTCAATCGCATGCTTTAGGGTACTGCTGATTTAAACATGTTCGCACATATCCAGCATTAAAACAAAATACAGCTGTCGTCATGAAGCATAAACTACTGGCAATAAATTGTTATAGTTCCATACTCAATAAAGCATGAACATGTTAATAGTAATAACATTCTAGATAAAACATTTAATATCAACAAACATATTGCTGTAAAAGCTTCAACCTAATCTGATTACATTACATCGACATAAACATGAACTGCATTCGGTCTATCTTCTGTCTCAATGCCTGTTTTACTACAATCTTATCAACATTGTAATATTTACCATCTGTCTATATGGATAATGGATAAACATGAACACGTGCGGTAAAGCTTCAAACCTAGCTATCGATACTACTACATTCCTGTATTAAACAGATACAAACAGCGGTATGTATTCATTTATGCATACAGTGTGCTATTACATTTGTCCACTCTGTATTATCCATTCTGTCTGATATACAACATGAACACGTGCGGTAAAGCTTCAACCTATTCTGTCTACTACTACAATATATATAACATATACTGGTATCGGTGTTTGATCGCATACTATTACATCCAACAACATTACCAATACATGTTGTAGTTCATATAGGCATTCAAAGACATATGTCATAAATATTGCTGCTTGTGCCTGATGCCTACTATATAAATACATTAAATATGGCTGTTTAGTCAATAAGGCATTCAAAAGAGCAAAGATTGTGCCTACGACTATTGCATTGGCCCATGATATACTATTTTAGACCTGAACATACGTGTAGGCTCTGGTCAAAGCTTTATGTTTACATGCGTCAGCAAATAGTGGGGTAATTTATCCTGATTGGACCAGCCTTATATAACTCCTTCTTCAAGCCGCCAATATATCAACAATTTAAAAAGGATAAAATATCTTTATATTTCATATCCAGTTCGCATATCTTGTTGAATATTTTTTAATATATGTTGACATACGCTGTTTGTACTTAGCATGGTTACCATTACCACTGCTCTACTGCAGCATGCGAATGCAAATTGAGCTTAAGCCATATGAAACAAGTTAATTGAAACCCGATATAGAAATTTTAAAATTGGGATCGCAGCGATAACAAAAGGTATGGGTTTTTTTGCGTTTTTTATAGGAAGAGAGGTATTAATCTGACCATATTCTAACAGACAGCAATCAACACAAATCCGAAATTCTTATTAAAACATAGCACACATAGCAGACATATAACAACCGCATCTTACTATTTCTAAGGCCCTGGGGGCAAAATTGATATACATACTCACAGTACGTGCACGGAACGCGTACATGCTAAGCGGCATTGGATAACTACATGAACATCGCGCTACTCTGGTACGTGACAGCACGTACATTGGAGATTCGGAATTACTAAACAATCGGCACAGTATGGGAAATCATTGTAAATATGGCCCATACTGTGTTGCTTGATTTAGGTGAGTATTTATCAGAGAATATGCATTTGCTGCGGAAACGTTGTACACACACAGAGCGACATCATATACATGATGTTGCTTCAGTCTATTAAGATCTCAATGCATGTTTTAGGGAATACAGGACATTTATTCATGTCGAAGAATGTAATGCATTATGATGAGGGTAGCACCTACAGATGTTCGTCATGAAGCATCACGCTACTGCATTCACAATCGTTTTAGTCCATGGTCATGAGCACAATGTGTAAATTATAAACTGGTAGGTTTTCTTTAATATCATAATAAACATATTTATGTATACATAACACGTTAAAATCTCATTACATCGCCATATACAATAAATAAACTCCGATACCAGTGATTCTACATGCCTGGTATGTATCTAGTGCTGTTTTATGTTAAGATTTACGATACTTTGGACAAACCGTCAGTTAATTTGATAAATTCATCTCTTTTGTCTTAATCAAAACAAACTGTGTTGCTTATCGAAATTCACTATTCTGTATAATTTACAGCAGAAGTCTGCTTTCATAACATGAAACTGGTTTAACTAAGTGTAGTGCAACATTGACCGGTTTGGAGAAATGACGTGTCTTATGTATTCTGTCTGAAACTTCCAATGATATTTATCCAGTGGTGCTCGCGGTATTCAAAGGATGTTATTTTATAGATGCTATGGTATGTCAACGTTGATATAACTTATTCCAATAAAATATATGCACATTTGTATATACCCATATATACATCTTATATATATATGTATATATATATATATATATATATATATATATATATATATATATATATATATATATTTATATAAAATGCATATATATATATAAATATATATATATATATATATATTTATATATATATATATATATATATATATATATATATATATATGCATTATGCATATTCATATATAAATACATAAATATGTTTATCAAGGTATATATATATATATATATATATATATATATATATATATATATATATATATATATATATATATATATATATATATATATATATGTATATATATATAAATATATATATACACACAATACATTCATCAACACGACTTCCGTGCGTACTCAGTTGTGTGGGCTTAACTTGCTCTAGAGCACTCGGGACGTAGGATTATTTGCAAATAAGGCCCCAGGCTTTGGATGTCTAACGAAACACAGGACTGTTTATTTTCAATAATTGAACATGCATTGCTGTCTAGAGCTTATTTGCAATCTTCCTCACATAGCGTTAAGTCATCTATGTATATTTTGTGCAATTCAATCCCTATGCAAATGAAAACGAAAGGCGTTATAAGATTAAGCAAAGAGCCTAAACCTAAACTAAGATGGTTCAGTCCCGACAAAATACCTGTTTGCAGTTTGTCATAACGTCTATCCTTAAACAACGCATAAATTTGCAGGCGTGACGCCGCATCCAATCAGATTACTCCATTTCTTCAACATATACAACAACACGATGAACCTTTGTTGACTTTATGGTAGCGCCACATGACGGTAGGCTTGCTAGAATCGCTCACCACATAGCCACAGCCACCTTAGCGTAGTTATAAGCTTTTTGAAGTTAGTTCTTATTTATCAATGTAGCTCTATGTGACACCAAACCTTAAAAATATGCAAATCGGCCCAAACACCTCAAATAGTTCAGCATTGTCACTGAGTGATTTCTGTTACATGAGCTTAGATTGCGTCACCCTCTGACATGAATTCAAGTTTGGTGTTAACCTGGCGTCCACTTTGGAGATCGATTGCCTCTACCTCGATTTTGGACCACCAAAGTTTATTTTAGCCATGATTGTACGAGGTCTTCTAGATATGGGAATGTCTAAGGTCGAATTGCCTATTTGTTCAACTCCCTTTTCGTCAACATACAGCGGGTCTGTGAGAAATGTGCTAAACATTGCTAATTTAACGGAAGTTTGTTCCATTGTCACAGGTTTACATGGCTTTTGGACATAGTGGTCTGGTGGTAGTTTTCCCCCATCGTTACAAAGAGTTCGAAATTGTCTTTGCTGTATTTAACCCCGCCAATTATTTCGATTCTGTTTACAGGATCTTTGGTGTTATCCTCAGGCTTATGCATGGCCATGCCGTATGTTGTCCGCGCAATTCGAGATCTAATAACGTAGGCGTCATGCCCAAACTTAACGGCCCCTTTGAGCACTGCTGCCTACCCGTCTTGGCCGACAATGACGCCGTATTTACCAGAGAAGCGGTCGTTCACAGCTGCTTTAAGAACCGAACAATCACTGAATTTTGCTAACACCTTTTAACTGTTCAGAGTTTAGCAGGTCATTCACGAAGGTAATTATTTTGTCAACAATAGGATTAAGCATTTCCATCATCAACATATGTGGCAAAAAGAGTTTAAGCCTTTCGCTACTTCTGCAGTCTTCTCTAATGCTCTCAGCAAGAGGTTTGTTATACTGTGATTCATAAAGCTCCATGAGCCCACCCAACACATTAATCTGTATGATTTCAGTTTAGCTGACATCGAATGATTTTTTGCACTGCTCAAAGGCGTGACAGAATTCAGTGTATTCTGC
>CM067348.1:3742903-3757903 GCA_034190875.2 Urechis unicinctus | reverse complement strand
GTGTCCCAATTCCCGCTAGGAAATTATTTTGGTAGTCTTACAACCAGTCATTTTGTTCCGCCATTCTTTCAGGGGCCAGCGGATACTCATCTAGTAGCTCCTTCGGTTCTGCCTCAAGTATGGACCCTGTCACTGTTTCATCGGGAAATGTTGGTACATATATTTCTTAGGGCGGCCTGTATTTCCAACCACTCTATTGACCCTGTCGGTAGAGGCTGGCTCATTCCCCATCCATAAAAGTTGTTTTGCATCGTGGTACTGGATATACACATATATAACTTGTCGTCTTATTCCTCTCAATGTACATGTGGGTTGTTGGCTTTTGGGTGGCGCTTCATGACCATGCTGATCCCTCCATGTTGTCCCCTCTCAGTGAATAGATGCTGGTCATAGTCGGTCAGCAGATCTAGCTCTACGCCTGTACTTTTAGGAGAGACTCTCACGACAGTCTTGAGCTGGTGTAGTAGTTGGCTGGGTTTAAGGCCATATTGTCGCAGACAAGTTTTTCGGAAGATCTCAAATATGTTTTGCCAGGAGCAGTATAGCTGTACGCAGTGACAGATCATGGTAGTCGCCCATGCTGTGATACTCGAAAGTGTTCGATAGTTTATGGGCATGCTAGTTGTCCATGCCGGTTATGCCTTGCTCCGACAGCTTGCTGTAGAACTCCTGCATCGGGGGTGGCGAAACCTCTCCCAGCGATCCATAAACTCGTAGGAATAGACACTCTTTCTCGGTAGAAGCCATCGCTTTGTTTCGTCTGGCTCATGCTTAAAAGTCACAGCGAAGGCGTCAGGGTTGTTTGCAGTAACTAGCTCGTCAAGCGACGCCATGAGGAAATGAGCACTGTCAATGAAGCGCAACTGTCCTTCCTAGATACACTGAGATATACTCCGTGTTGTTGGAGATGCAGTTGATTTGGCATTCCACCTTGCTGAAGGCCTGCATCAAGAGGTGGGAGTAATAGCCCCGAAGGTTGTAGAATACAGCTGGTATAGTTGTTGTTTTGGGATGCAAACTCACCTTTAAGTTGCTTGCATTATGAGCTGGTCCCCTGTACTGGCCTGTTATGTGACAGCGGTCTCGAACAGAGTCACGTCTACCATCTGCGCCTGCCAGTTGTTTGCTGCATATCTGACAATCAGTTGCTGTCTGGTGGGTTCGTCTGTTCTGTGGCGTCATATGCATAACAGGAATTTCTCGGCAGCTTCAGGACCTCTATGCGCTACAGGATCGTTTGTATGGCCATCAAATTTCACCACTACATACCCACAGCCGCAGGTCGCATGTGGTTCCGTCTTCTGCGTGTTGCTCATTGTGAGGTCTTATACAGGCCTCTTCAATTGTAACTGTGAGGGCCTCAAAGTCGACATAGATAATGTAGGGTACTGGAAGCTGCCTGTGTCAGTTTGTTTTTTCCTTCCTGTGTAATTTCAACACAAACTGCTGTTAGACCTATTCTATTACATTCTGGCTTGTGAGCCTGCACCAGGTCTTCTGTGGAATAACCGTGTAGGCACGGCTCGCAAAAGTACTTACGTTGCTTGTGTTTATTCCTGTCGTGTAGCATGCGGTTCAGGTCTTTCATCCATGTTTAGTGGAACTTGTCATCCTTCTCGATCAACATGAGATTAATGCGGGAAATATCAGCTGGTTGCTTGCTGATATGGTGTACTATCCAACCCTTATCTCATCCGAATACATTCAAGGCTAGGTTGTACTGCTTCTCGGTATTTCCAATCTGAGATATTGGTGGTGGGTCCTCAATATCCGCAAAATTCTAGGTGAATTATAATGTTTGATATTCTCTCAGGATGAATTGCTACTTTATTCAAAGCAGCCAAAATAGAATATTGAAGACAATTATCATCTATATTGCTTACATTTACTATTGTTGTTGATTCTTAAGTTCTTTTGGATGTATGATCCACTTTTAAGTGGCTGGTAGCGAGATATGTCTAGCCAAAGAGTTCTTTAAACTCCCAGCTCGCTCCTCTGTCACATGCCCCGCGTCCCACTCCCTACCAATCAATCCCGTCAGGGGTAGGGCAATGCCTCGGCACAGTCCCTGTGTAGGGTCACATCAATCCCGTCAGGGGTAGGGCAATGCCTCTTGCTTGTTTCGCAGTACTGGTTCGACATACTCAGTAACACCTTCCCCGTTTTCCTTTCTGAGCTTCACCCTCAGTGCAAGTATATCATCCAGCTATTTAATTTCAGAAGCCAATTTTAATGCATCTGTCTGCGGACATCTTTCAAGATGTCAGCATGTCCTTACCGAGGGGACATCCATCACCCATCCCCGGAGAAATGTTTGATATTCCACCGTTTCTTTTTGAAGACTAACCTGTATGATGAAGTCACACGAGGCTCTGGTTTGTGCAGTGTGGGTAATGGTTTGCGAGGTGTAGACAGCAGTCTGCAAGGTGTAGGCATTGGTTTTTTCTTTCGTTGAGCTGTGGCTGGAGGAGTTGCACCAGCATTCCCATCTTCATCTGCCTGCATTAAGTCAATAATTTTCCTTAAACATGCGGGCCTGGGCTTGTATGGCCGCCCCTGATCTTCTATATGGCGGATTCTCCCGTGTTTCTGCAAAGTACTCTCTACGGACATGGCGTGCTCATTGATTATGTGTCATAAACAATTTTACCATATATACTTATTTTAAGTGTAACAGGAAATGTTGTTGTATCCAACTACACTATGAAGCAATGTGAGATCTTGTAGCTTATTCTTTCGCTTTCTTGCGGTTTGGCGTGGTTTATCCCATCAAACCCACAATCCATCCACACTCCCAATTTTTTTTTTCGCGCCCTTCTGACAAGCCCTACAAAGTGGATTAACGACTTTGTGTTTTATCTTGTGTACAGGGCCTGTAAAAAGGGTTGCTTTTCCCCAGCAACACCCAAGGGCACTTGTTTGCGAATAGCACCGTTCTCGTGTGTATGATGTATTTGTTAAATGTCTTATTAGATAGAACGCCATCTGGTGGCAGCTGGGTGTCAGTTTGCACCACAAGCAGCTTCTCCTTTACAAAGCCACGGAGGGTTCCGTCCAACAAGCAGTAGAGGGCAGGCTCGTCAGACTCAGTGACAGAGCGTCCAAGCAAAGATCTAGTTATAATAAGATACCCGACTCGGACGTTTTCGTTGTGAAGCTCGCGACCAGCGCGCCACCTGGTTTCGTGGAAGCTAAAATGTATGCAAAAGCGCGTGGCTCAATGGTAAAAGGCGATGGTGTGTACTCAAAAATACCGCTGCATCTCCAAAATTTAACGACTTTTTGATAGAGCCAATACATAAAAACAAAGCCAATTACTATTGACACCTTTTTGTCAATTTGTGTGACGATTTATTACCTACAATATTTTTTTATAAACGTTTGAACGAAGTCGCATATATCAGTGTCTACTCAAGGCCTAGCCCCAGTCGAACGGTAAAATACGTACTTACTCAGACGTCCTGTCCTGTAGGGCTGAATTTATCCCTTTTTAAGACACAGTCGGACGTCTAGTTTACCCTTATTTGATGTTAAAAGATTAATCTGAATCATATTGGTTTTGTCATTAGTGTGGACATATTTACGACGGAATATAAGAAGTTAATAAAATACATGCTCATGATTTCCCGTGTGAATGATATTTTATTTGTCACCCGAACCTTCAACGAATCAACAAGCTGCATTGTCGGTTGATGGGGTGCCCTGTGCAGACGTATGATTTTATTATGTAGTACTGTAACAGGTATTCTTGCTTATTTTGAATACCAATATAACAATGAATTATTTCAGGACATATCATATACTAAAAACAGCTCTCTCACTCCATCTCTCTCTCTCTCTGTCTCTCTCTCTGTCTCTCTCTCTGTCTCTATCTGTCTCTCTGTGTAACTGTCTCGCTCTCTGTCTCTCTCTGTCTCTCTCTAACTGTCTCTCTCTGTCTCTCTCTCTCTATTTATAATATATATATATATATATATATATATATATATATATATATATATATATATATATATATATATATATATATATATATATATATATATAAGGTCATTACAACTAAAACTCTTAATAGCTTACTCAGAACAACCACAAATGAAATGAGATCATCAGAATACATTAGAAGATTAACAACAAGCACATTAAAACTACACTGAACGCAGCAATTATTTAAAACCAGAGCTCAATTCATCCATATAAACACTGAACAAATAGGTTGACAATATGCCTCCCTGTCTTATGCCATTAAACACACCAAATCAGCCAGACATAGTTCTGCCCCATCTTACACACACATCTGATAGTAGTACCAAGCAACCAACCATTCTTACAGTATATCCAGGGACACCTTCGTTTGACAAGCTCACCCTACCACTACAATCTAAGGTCAGTAGTCCTATATACTGGTGTGGATTTATGATAGAATAGTCCTTGTACATCTGCCATAGAGGGCTTTCAAGGTACTAAGTAAACAAATATCAATATTTAATTTTTCGGAAATCTACACATCCAAAAACACTTAAAACAAATAAGAGCGCAACGTTTCATGTAAGGGAAAATGTCAATATCTTACGATTTTTTCTCGTCTTATGGTCCCTTAACTTACAGTTAGCCTCTCTCATGAAATGATGCAACCTGATGTTCACCATAATACATATTACAGAAACATGACACCTGCATGATTCAGATTGGAGTTTCTCTAATGATACCTCTTTCGCTAGAATGCTTACAACCCTGGCTTTTACATGCTTACTGTATATTGCTGTGTCAATGAATTTGCAGTAATGTTACTTAAGCCTGCATAATGCATCTACTAGTGATTTGCTTGGGACAACGAGCCCTTTCTTAGCTTAGGTAATTCTTCGGTTCATGTATATCGATGACTACAGAAATTTTGTTTCTACGTATTGCACATAACTTAATTTCCGGGCAATATAGCCAGAGACATATGCTAGAAAATTCACTTCCTGCGTGAAAAAGCCTTTGTCAATTAAAACAGTTAATTGCAGCGCAGAAATGCCCATTTGTGTTTGACTTCTAGTCAGACATACTCGCAAGTCATAACGAAGTTGGTTGGCGGCTGCGCGTCGAGTAGCTCCCACAAAAGTAGGGGGCGCTGCCTACGCGGTGTCAGGGAATTTGTCGGGCGAGCTGCCGAGTTGGGTATCTTATTATAACAAGATCTTTGGTCCAAGTCAGTAGACATTGACGATGGTCCTCCTCCAACTCACCAGGTTGGTAGAGGCAGATAACGCCAAGACCAGAGGGCCCTACCAAACAAAATGGGACAACGGAAGAGGGCTTTTCAGCAATTGCTTTTGCTTATTGCTGAAGGGTTTTTTTTCCTGTAAAGTTGGGTACTTGATAGATATCCACATAGGAGACTGATGGAGACCGCATACTTAACAAGCAGCTGGCTCACTGCGCCCATGAATTGGGTATCTTATTATAGAGGTCGTCGTCACTCGTCCTGAGGTCGAGTCACAGGGCGTACTTGCTGATCAGGAACTCTCATCGGGACACATCCGCCAATGAGAGGTATTTTGCAGTAATTGCCACGCTTGGGTCACATTTTCTTCTTGCTGCTAAGGCCTTCTTCGCATCATCCCCCTGCTTGTAGGCGCGCACACCCTGGGCATACAGCTGGTTGGGGATACCCTCAATAGTCACCTTGACCTCTGTAATCTTCGGGTTATAGAACGACTCAGTTTTCCATAAGTCGCCGTAACAGTGGTACACATCGCTGTCATCGATGGATTTCTGGCTTCGTTGCCATAAATCTTGATTGTCTTTTCTTAACCACGGCACGCCCCAGGTTTTTTTACAAACGCTCCAGTTGATGTCGTTCGAGGTCAGCATGGCTGTTAAGGTCAGTCGATCAACAGAATTCTTGACCAAGACAAAACGGCAGCTGAACGTGTGCACACCCTGTTCCTGTACAATCGCCTCCATCCTCACTGCGATTGGGATGGTAATCTCAACCCTGGTACTTACTCTGACAGGCGTGGGGACACGTACCCCGCAACCATCCCCGACACTAGCAGACACCCCGGTGTGAAGGAATGGATAAAAAACGGATGAACATGCATAGCCGGTAAGGCAGCAGCTGCCCTACCAGGGATCATCGGCTCCGTAGTATCACGGCTGCTCAAGCCAGCTGCAAAGGTGACTGGCTGGATAGTAGAGCATGTCTGGGCCGCATTTGCCGTGCTGAGGGGAGTGATTTTCCTGATGCTCAGTGACCTACTAGCCAAAGCACAACTATGCCTATAGAGATTCCGCCCTCAATAAGATTTTTTTTCTCAAGGCAGTACTTGATTTAGATAATACACATGTAGCAAGCTACCCTGAAGAACGATCCCGTCTGTTGGTTTTGTAAACATGTCGATCTGCTGCGTACGTGATGGGATCTTCATAGTGGTAGTGAATGATTGGCCGTACTTTACCTGCTTTGGAGTCAGTGAAGTACCCGAGGCCTTGATTGCCATTTTTTATCCTCCAATCGGTATTTCGGCAACACTGAACTCTTGGCAGAGTTTGTGATACATACTCAAAAGTCTCCGAATGGTGAACGTGAAACGTCAAAGCTATAAAGAGCCTTTATTGGTGGGACTCCAAAGTTGGTCTAACACGGAAACACCACAACCGGAGGTTGCACACCATACAACAAATTATACCTGGTTCTGCCCGTATTGTATGTGGTTGGTTCTCTAGATATCTATTCGTTTATCGTCGCTTATATTTGGCACCACATAGTGTTCAAATAGGTTGGAGAACTCCACCCTGAACACCCCTGTGCTGCCCTCTGCTTGGACCTGGATGGTGAGATTTGTCAGCTGCTCAGCTGCTACATGGGGCGGGTACAGCGAGCCTGGTTTTAATGTACCATTTCTATTGAATTTAAAGGCTTGTGTATCCATAGTACTATGTACAATATTCTGTCTTATGTTCGAAGTGCCGAGGCTGTGCCCCTACATCATTCTTTTGACAACAGTGCAGGCGATCTATGTATAGGCCTCAGGTCAATCACGTATACTGTGGGATGGTTCAATCTACTGTGGGTTGGACAACAACGACCTTCCTGTCCGTGTTGTCCTTGAATTTGCAAGATGTCAATAAAATCTAATATTTATGGACCTTGACAGAAAAAGGAAAGTACTCAATCCGACCTCTCTCAATAGACAGCAAAGACCTATGTATTGATTGGTGACTCACAAAAATGCTTAAGCTGGCAGTACTATGATTGGAGACCTTGACATGTGAGATAATATAATCCTTTGGTCGGAAGCCCCAATATCACCTAATGATACTGCTAATAAAATATTGATGACAAACATAAACTGCAGCAAAGAGACATGAGACAATATGTAGACTCACGGGCAAATCCCCTCATTATTCTTTGGGCAGAAGCAGGTGGCCCCCTTCGCAGGAGATATGAGTAGTCGTTTAGTGATAGGGCCAGGGGTCAAATCTTACGTGACGGGAATTGTTTCTAGATAGTTAAAAATGCGTCTGGATTGGAGTTCCGTTGTCGTGGAACTGCCTAACAACTCGACTTCATTTGTAATAAAGTCAGAGGTCCTATAATTGTTATTAAATGGCAAAACAATGCTCTGCTGCAAATTGCTATGGTCAGTCAGTACCGCGACAACACAACGCACGTGCAATCGGCTAGCAGCTGTTTTGGCTCTCTGCCAACTTAAGTAAGCTCTCAGTTGAGTACGCCTAGCTTGCTCTAATGCACTCAGACTCAAGATTCTTTGTGTCACAGGCCCTGGCTGTCTCAAGAAATACAACACTCATGCGTAACAGTTTATTTGCAATAATTGAACAAGCATTGCTGTCTTAAGCTGATTCTCAAATTTCATCATCAAGTCATCTATATTTATTCTGATCAATTAAATCCTTATGCAATTCATAACGAAAGGCGTTATAAGAGTTAGCAAAGAGGGCTTAGCTAAGGGGGCTTACACCTTACAAAACACGTTAACACGCCACCTGTGTACAGTGTGTAGTTCGTGAAAACGTCTATCATAAAACCACATGAGAATTTTGAGGGGCGACGCATCGACCATTACTTCAACATGTACAACAGTCCATTGTGTTGACTTTATGGCTGCGCCACATGATGGTGGGTGTAGTAGAAACATAAGTTGGTTAGAGATTGCCGTCTGAGCATGGCTATGAGCTAGATGCAGATAGTACTTTTTCCCGATGAAGCTCTGTGTGACGCCGCACCTCAAATTGGCGTTTCGCGTTCGAAAATATGCAAATATGATATAACACCTTAAATGAGTCAGCGCATGCAAGGTCACTGAGTAATTTCTGCTGCGTAAGCTTAGTCTGTGTCGCCATCCGACATGAATTCAAGTTCGGTTCTAACCTGGTGTCCACTGTGGACATCGATTGCCTCTACTTTGATTTCCGGACCACCAAAGTTCATTTTCACCATGATTTGACGAGGTTGCTTTGATTTTGGAAGGTCTAAAATCAAATCGCCTAATTTTACAACACCCTTCTCGTCAACATACAGCGGGTCTGTAAGAAATGTGCTGAATATTTCTACAGTAATGGACGTTTGTTCCATTGTCACAGGTTCACATGGCTTTTGGACGCAGTGGTCTGGTGGTAGTTTTTCACCTTTCTTTACAAAGATGTCGAAATTGTCTTTACTGTATTTAACCCCACAAATCTCTTCAATTCTGTTGAAAGGATCTGTGGTGAGATCCACGGGCCTGTGTACGGCCTTGCCGTATGTTTTCCGCGCAATTCGAGATCTAATAACGGAGGAGTCATGCCCTAACTTAACGGCCCCTTTGAGCACTGCGGCCCATCCTTCTTGACTGACAATGACGTCGTATTTACCAGAGAATCGGTCTTTCACTGCTGCTTTAAGAACTGAACAATCACTGAATCCCCCTACCATGAGAATTTTGTTAACGTCATTTAACTGTTTAGAGTTTAGCCTGTCATTGACGAAAGTGGTTATTTTGTCAACAACAGGATTAAACATTTCCATCATCAACTTATGAGGCAAACAGAGCTTTCCCCTTTCAATCGTGACCCCGCGATTCATGTACTCTTCTCGTATGCTCTTTGAAAGAGGTTTATGATACTCTAGGCTATAAAGCTCGACGAGCCCAGTGCACACATTAATCTGTGTACAATCAGTGTCAAGCACATCGAACGATTTTTTACATTGCTCAAAAGCGTCATAGAACTCATTGTATTCTGTTGGGAGTTTTTCCTGATACAATCTCATTAGCTTGTGTTCAAACATTTCATCCATCAGGTCCATAAAGTTTTTGTTCACCTCGATGCTTCCGATCGGGCCTCCGTTTACTATGTCCAGCTCAACCAGTCTGTGGCCCGGGAGTACCTCGTGGGCGGTCAGGTCCAATGTTCCTCCTGCAACCAGGCAATGAGATTGAATACAGCAGACCAGAGTCCTATTAGACTCCAAGGATAATCCATGAAATCACCGTCCGCTTTGCAAAAGCTATATTCATACCTCCAGAGTCCATGACTAGGTACTTGTCACCGACTTGCAACGAATGCAGCTGTCTTGCTGATGCTGAGACTGGAATGGTGAGACAATGTACTGAGGCAGCCTCTGGCTCTAAGGCAAACATCAGGTTCTTCTCGGTATGTTTTGTGACCAACTCCGCCTGCACAGAGAACCAACCATTGCATTTCTTATTAAATTGCCAACACTGAGTGAAAAGGCAGAGAAAGCTCGTATACAAGTCATTTTCATCGTCACAAACTGTCCATGGTATGCTAGAAGGGGGCAGTGTCATATGTATGATTTGTAGTCACAATGGCAGCAGCAAATGTAAGGAGCTACGCTTACTTAATGTTACAAAGGTCATAACCGAGCATGCCCTGGATCAAGGTCATTTTCACTTCGGCCTATTTGATCACTTATCGCATCAATGACGGTCTATGTTAGAGCTAGTTTTACTCTAAGTATAATTTAAAATGAAATATTGGAATATTAGGTAGATCATGGAAAGATGAGAAAAATAGAACCGGACAGAGCCATTATGCGTCCGATGCGCGCTTGTAAGGAACTCCTCGCCCAAGCCAGGTAACTGACATACTTGCAGTTATCGTTATATTACTACGTGTGTTTTTATTGAGCCCTGGCATCGTCAAAGTAGCACTTGATTACATCGTCACTCTAAAATGTCGTGACATAAATATGTAATGTGGACATACATAGAGCATCGTGATTGGAATCGACAGTTCCTCTTTTAATAGAATATCTTAACAGTGTGTGTCCCTTTTACCTTGATGGCAGATTCTCTCATGAACTGTTTCCCTGCATCAGACCATATGGCCGGAACCGTGATGACCCATCGGATTCCGTCTGTGTGCCGATTCGACCACCTGTCCATTTATCATATACTGGTTGATAATGGGTCACATCCAACCATCGTATGTACAACAAGAATGATATTCGTGTGTAAGTTTACCCATGTATCTTCTCTTTGAATTCCTTGAGAGCGTTGATTTTCATTTGCTGTAAAACCATAGCAAAGATTTCAATCGCTAATATGTCGTCTCCTCGATGGTCTTTAATGCGGACAGATCGGTTTAGCTGAAACCACAGACGTGTTCTTGTTATTGACCGAGCATACAATTATTCAAAAATCACACGGAGAAGCAATGCATGAGCACGCCTCCCACTACAAACAAGCGCTGTCGTTTTAATAGAATACGATACTTGAAAACATTGAGTTGTAATGGTGGTTTTTTTTAAATCTGACAATTCAATCATTTATCCGGCAAAGCTCTTCAAATATTTCCGTTTGTTTAAGACATACAAGCTACGCCCCTAATGCAATCCATCAATTTTGTGAACTCTCACCTTTTTTGTGTGCAGCACCATCTTAAATCCCTCGAATAAGCGATGAGAATCTTCAACTTCAGCGTTCATCTCTTCTTGAAACGGCGCATGGCCTCATATCCTATTGCGACAAATTTGTTATTCTTGTCGGTCAACACACAGGTGGGTGTTTTGATGGCCGACAAGACAGCGGATCCAGCCCCCCAGTTAGTTTTAATTTGTATTTCGTCTTTACTTCCCTTGAAAGAGTAGGCATAGCCACTGGAACTTGTTCCGAAATCTATAGCAACAACACATGAATAATCGCCTCTCTTGGAAGACGCCATGGTCTCATCTCAGTTCGTGTGAAGGTTCCTTGCTTGGATATAGTTCACTGTAGGACGACCGTTGAATAAATGAGGTGTGGTTACTCGATTGGGTCGGGCTCTTCCTTTATTTACCTACATAAAAAGACATGATCCACCTCATAGAATGATTAATACAGTACTTGAATATTTAATGGCCTTTTTAGGTTGAGGGGGTCAAAGTCTAGTGAAGACAAATGACTTCACATCGGGCTTGTGGGTTATTGTATGTATCTCTGTAGGTACAGGTGTTTCGTCTGATGTCTCCCATCCCGAAAATTTCACTTAAAAAACGCACAATCCTATATCATTTCATCCTTTTGTTGATAATTGTCTAGACAGAATCATCGACAATTAGTTTACTTGTCCGAGTATAACTTCAACTCGCCCCTGTCTCAGTGTGTGTATGTGTTTGTGTGTGTTTGTGTGCGGGCGCACGCGCGCATGCGCGCGTGTCCTTGCGTCGATTCAACTTGCGAACTTTACTCGAATACCGCGTGAATCCATACGTAATTACCTGTCGCGTTCTATCTGCGTCAAGTCGCTCATGGCAACAGAACAACCCAGTTATCAGCGCAGAAAGAGGACTTCCTGTCCATCACGTCTCCACTTGAGACCGAATCATATTGAAGACATCTGTTGCATGGTTAACAAACAGTAGGAACAGTGATGTCTTTATTACGTCATAGATTAAGAGTAATAATGTGTGCTACATATTGGAATGAAGTCACCATATACATTGAGTGTGATCCAATAATAATCCTTTGTGATAATGTGATGACAAAACAACAGTGGAAACGTTTCTCGATAAACATTCTTCCAGTAAATGACACGAACACGAGGTGTATTAGCCGTGAACTTTTATGACAATGATATTATACATGATGACACCTACAATTATCAATTTAAGATCATATCCTATATTTGACGGCTCAATCATAGCCGGTTTACGAATCTCTTGGCACTGTACTTTGGCCAATTGAATGTTTGTCGTATCATCGTTGACAGTTACTCGTCATTACTAAAATGTATGTGATTTCTAATTGCTTTTTGGTTGGATGAAAGCATATTACCATAATAGTATTCCTCGGCAACATCTAACATATAAAGCATACGGAGCGGGTTGGGTATCAACCACAGCATTTGATACATGCCTGCCTCAAGCTAGTTCTACAAATTTGTCACGTAGGAAGAGCTTTACCTTATATGGTACGCATCTAAATATGAATTGACTGAGCAGCAGGGGAGCATAAAACATTGCCTCGACGCTATATTGGATCTGCCTCACATTTACAGCGGCCGACGCGTCCATTAAGCGCTGCCGTATGTCATCTGAGTGAAGATCTTGAGATGTGAAAATCTGCAGCTGAAAGTTCTGATTTTGCCGTTCAAGTTGCACACTCTCTAAGAAAGGGTTTATGTCAACAGAGAACCCCATCAAAGCTAACGTGCGCAAATGTGAGTGTCGGGCGGCACACTCGGCTAGATCGGAGAGAAATCGACCTCGTGCAGTACACGGGAATGTTACCCACAGCTCCTCTAACCAAGGAACCTGCTCCAGGAGTCCACACAGAAGTTCATCATCAGCATCATCGCCCCTCAATTTGAGAATCAAACATTTTACGCTGTGACTGTCGCTCAACGCAGTCGGTAGAAAGTCATGACCGCTGACAACCCAGAGACCGACTGCTTGCAGACCACTCTTTTGCAGCAGCCTGTTGACGTCATCTTGCCCGTTATAAAATAGGCCGGTCAACACCCGGATGTTCCGATGTCTCAGCAGCCAGTTGATGGAATGGTCATCAAGATAATAGTCATATGTATGGAGCTCTTCTAAGCTCTCGTGCACATCACACAGAGGAAGTCGGGAACGCTGTGGAACAAAAATAACACAAATCAAGAAATATCCACTGGCTAATAAGGTGTAACACTGTGATGTTAATCTAAATTTAAAAGTTGTTGAGGTTTTTGTAAGCATCGTGGTGCAGAAAAAGTCGCAGTCTTGATAAAAGGAATCAATCAAGGCAACTACTCACCTTCTCTGGGTTGATGTATAAACAGACACAGCGATTTGTTGATTTCTCCAGCAGGGTCACTATGCTCTCATCAGTTATTGTGACCTTAT
This sequence comes from Urechis unicinctus, assembly GCA_034190875.2. Lineage (NCBI taxonomy): Eukaryota > Metazoa > Annelida > Polychaeta > Xenopneusta > Urechidae > Urechis > Urechis unicinctus. Next base: position 3,744,585 of record CM067348.1, on the reverse strand, counting down.
GAAGAAGGTGAAAGTCAAAGTCCGCATCTGCCAGAGTGATTGCGCGCCATTTACCTGGATTAGGATGTGAATTTTATATCAAGGGCATGCATGCAATCAGCCATCTTATTAGTGACAACGTATTAAATTTGGATACTGTTAATATACCTGTTGTCATAATATCATCAAGGAACTTCGACGTCGTTATCCGAGCGATGCAGACCAGGTCGTTGCTTTCATTCTCGTCATCGACTTTGTAAGTAAGAGACAAAAGTGGCGGGGGGCAAGTACCGCTGTTAAAACACTGTGACAGGTAGTACTTGAGTGCATGTGCCATGCCGTCCTTGATCTCCAGCACACCTATCTCATGAGTCAGACATTGGGCTAACAGAGCAGGATTCCTGAACTGTCCTTCATAGAACATATACAATGCATACAAATGGCCGTCATTCTGCTGGCATCGGGTGGACTTGACCACAGTGGTGAGAATGTAGTTCGCTAATTCCTGGCATCGTTGAACACCCATGCTATCACGCCTGCTCAATATCGTCCGCCCCTCTTCTGTCTGCAGAATTCCAACAGCAAATAATAGAATGACATCAAATTCACCGGAATTCCTGTCTATGATGTTACGGATAACCTCGTTCGGCTGTTTGACAATATGCAACGCTGCTATCCACTCGTAATATACGTAGCTGATGAAGTAGTAAGTTGTCCGCTGGTGTTCACCAAAACTGTCCCTGGCTTGGGTTTGGTAAGAAGCCATCAGTCCACATTGTGTGGCGTCCTCGTCCGCTAGTCCGAAGTTGGACAAAGTTTCAGATGTGAAGCGGTTGTGAAGACGTTCTTTCGATTGCATGGCTTGTCCCGCTATTTTGGTTAGTTTGCCTAGAAGTTTGATGACGCTTGGCCATTTCCAACATGTGCCCTCTATTTGCGAATTACCAGGTTCACGAAAGCTGTGACACACAATCTGTTCCAGCTGCTCGGTGCAAACTGGGAATTTTCTTCCTTCGTACGTGCTTTTGTCGCTGTTCCATCTATCCATATGCCAACGAAATTTACTCAGAAATTTCTGCAAATGGATAGGGATTCGCATTAAACTTTCTATGTCTGAATTTTGGTGCACAATCCTCTTGATCAACGGTTGCTCCTCTGGTCTGAAGCATTTTTTGATTGCTGTATGGAGCGATTGTGCGGGGAGAGGGGCTAGTTCTAAAACTCTCCCTACGAGTTTGTTGATTTTGTTTTGAGTCGGTCGAGACGTAGTCAGCACCTGCGATTTGGGCAAAACTCTCCCTTGAATCAGGCTAGATAGAATGATGGGTATTTTAGCGGGGACACTCAAATTCGCCACCGTAGTTTCCGTGTCTTTTGGTAAGGCCAGGTCATAACCATCTATGATTATAAGAGTTTCTTTTTGTCTCTCTTGGAGCTGACGAACTAGTGTATTCTTTTGTTTCTCCGGGAAATCAATATCCGAATAATCAAACAGTAAATCAGCAGTAGACATTTTTCCAAGCGACTCCATGCTTCTTCCCAGGGTAATCAGGAAAACATATTTATGACATTCCATCCAACGGTCTGTGCAGAATTGATCCAGTATCTTATAGCACAGAGCGGATTTCCCCATCCCTGCCGCGCCCAATAGCAACACGGAGTGAGTAGAGTCGGTAGCCAGCTGGCGTGAAAACACAGCTTCG
>CM067348.1:3730403-3737903 GCA_034190875.2 Urechis unicinctus | reverse complement strand
TATGTACGGCGTCTCGCGGCCACATTGCTCATTGCAAAGCGGCGTGCCGGCTTGCACGTTTCTCGGGACATTGTGGCGGTATGATTCAAACACTGACAACAAAATGCAAATTAAATGAGCTCACAACTGAGTTTAATCCAGCTTCTGTAGATTGATGAACCGACGAAATCGTGGTCGGTGGTTTCTCCTGGCATTGCAGCGGTATGAATCCAGTACCGGCAAGAAAACACCCGATTCTGAAACCTGCAATGCGAAGTAGCGTGCGCAGGTCTCCACCTGCTTATGCTTATAGACATTGGGGGTTCTTAATATTGCCTCATGAATAATGCAGCGATATAGAGCACGAGGCTTGTAAGTGCTATCAGCAGGTGAAGATGGCGTGTCCCTCGTTCCCCTCTTATCGTTCGGGTTTGTCGAAACCTATTTATTAAAGACTTCGGATGCTTCCGGGAAAACCAACAAACTTAGCCAAAGCCATGAAATATTTTGATGAGGACAACGTCCACGGCATAACAGGTAATTTTATCATTACATATACCTGCATGGTCGACGACCGCTTGGCATCTGGGCGCTTGCCGGTGGCGTTGATAGAGTTGTTTGGAGGTGTGTTTAAGTAGTTGATCGCTTTTCACTCAGGATGGATAACACAGGATAGATGCTTATTTGATCATGTTTATTTCTCCAGTGGAAAAGCTTGTCAGAAACTGCTGTGTCATCAAGGGAAGATGCCACAGATCCCAGAAGAAAAATGAAGATGCCCACTCAATAGAGGTACGACATCTCGACCTGAATATCTTGCTTGCATGGTTATTGTGGCCCATAAATGCATGTGGTTACTGTCTCTTAGCATGAGGAAAAAAGTCGACTACATGGTAGTGGTCAAAATTTTTAAACATTAAACACAGAACATCAAGGGAAGATGCCACAGATCCCAGAAGAAAAATGAAGATGCCCACTCAATAGAGGTATGACATCTCGACCTGAATGTCTTGCTTGCATGGTTATTGTGGTCCATAAATGCATGTGGTTACGGTCTCTTAGCATGAGGAAAAAAGTCGACTACATGGTAGTGGTCAAAATTTTTAAACATTTTTTATTGATAAAAACTGAAGATAAGGAGAAAAGACGCTGCTGTAGAATTGTTTTTGACAACTAATGGTACGCATGAAGACATGATGATTCACACTTATATAATCCTCACTAATATTTCCTGATTATACAACCATTAAGATACTAATCTGACATGCTTTTCCATTTCTTGCAGAGTTAAGAACATATCCACTGCATCGCCCCGATAGTGATAATAAAATCCACACCATGTGGTTGGTAGTGCATGGATAAAATTAAGAGGTGAAATGTTTCAAAATATCTGCAAATTCATGCTATCTCTATGAATTAACTCAAAAACAAGTCAATCAATATGAAATCTTAGAAATAATCATTGAATGCAATTGATATTCCCAATGACGGTTTTTTAACAGATCACGTTATCTACAGAGGAGCCGACAGCAGTCCTAACAGCCTCCTGTAGCTGTACTATAGGCCTTAGTGGTCAGTGTGGGCATATTGGTGGTGTGCTCTACCAGATGGTGAAGTTCAAGTCCAGGGGATTCAAAGTCATTCCAGAAGATTTGGCCAAGACTTCACTACCCCAGACCTGGCACCGGCTAAATCTGACTCCTAAGTCTATAGTTTTAAGCCCAACCCTTAGACGACACAGAAACATAAACAACTCATCAATGAGTTGCATGCCTCTAGGCTTACCTGCACATTGTAACATCTGTACTAGGAACATAGTACATAACGGTCATGTTCTTAGCCACCGGCTGTAGGTATTCAAAAACAGCTACAAAGTCAAGATAGTTCCTGAACTATCTGAACCCAGTATAAAACCGTACCATGTCAGGATCACAGGAAAACCGACAAATACCAAACTTTTCGATCTGTAGTTGATCTTTCATGGCCTGATTCTGTTTTTGTGATTCTTCATACTTGATTTGCATATCCTGTAGCAACTTCTCTAGCTGACTTCTTTGCTGTCACTCTCTTCCACAATCATCTGGATGTCAAGATCAGTAGTGACAGGCAGGGGCTGGTCGTCTACTTGACTGGTGCTGGTTGTTGGTTTTGAAGTCCTGCAATCATTGTTAGGATATGTCGTTAATAAAAACTGGTAGTTGTCAACTACACTGATATATATATATATATATATATATATATATATATATATATATATATATATATATATATATATATATATATATATATATATATATATATATATATATATATATATATATATATATATATATATATATATGTGTGTGTTTATGTCCAGTTATTTTCTTAAGAATCATTTGACACAAGTTCGTTTTGTAAAGAGCAATTAAATTTGTATGAATATAAGATAACTCTATATCATGCTTGGTAATTTTCTTGGTTCTTTAGGTGACCACCATTCGAATATGGAGGGGATCGCTGACGATTTAAGGCACTTCCTTACAGGTGTCCATCTGAAATCGTCCTTGGTGAAATGGAGAGAACACACAGACGTGCTGTCTGATACCTGGAGTGCATATACATTATGAAAACAAGATAATAAATATGATAAGTATCAACGTATTCCTTCTTATGTGCTTTACTTCCTTAAAACTCATGAAACTATTCAAATAGCTCAAGCCTTCTTGGTTATCGCTCGCAGTCACATGTTCTAGATCGTAGTTGTGAACAACTCACCATGAACCCATGTTCCGGACCTTGTTTTCGCCTTATTTTGTGAAGACAGGCTTTTCTTTTTGTAGAATCTTTTGGAAGTCGGTGAAATGAAATATCTGGGTTAACTGTTCCATCACTCTTACAAAACGGAACGCAAAAATAACGATGGCTATTTGGTCGAGACACAGCGGCAGACGATGACATGTTTACAACTCGCTGCGGTCCGGCTAACGAGGTCGGAGGTCAACGGGGCTGCCCACCCATGGCCTCATTCTGGCCGCGGAATGTGCGGCATGCATAAATATTGAGAACCCCCAATTGCAGCTGGTCTTATCGTAACATGTGAGATACCTGCATTCGCCAATCAGCGTTGCAGGTCGAACTGCAACCAAAGACATGCAAGCCCGGTATAGCGCTACGCCAAAAACAGTAATAAATTTTAAAAATATGGGATGTGGTCAATTATTATTAATTTATATTTGAATTACGAAACGATTATAGAAAGAACATTCTGGGATGAATTGGAGTATAATGGATTGATTCAGGCCAACACAAAGTCATTAACTCTTAATATACGATTCCCCTAACTTAGCTATAAAGTTTTTAGATGTTACATGTTTTGAATCATATTCAGAAGCTCGTTGCTGAGGTTCTTGGACGGGGATGACGTTAGCCTAGTGAAGTTTCAGTGATGGGTACATTTTTAAAAAGCATCATTCATCCAAACCCCTTCGACTTTTCAGGGCGGTTCGCCGCGGAAGCACCGTTATCGAGCTAGTTTAATGAAACAAGACCAGTGTGAAGTTGGCGCAAAATAGTAGAACCATATAAGACGAGATCTCGCGAGAAGAAAAAGAAGCAAATACCTTATTGCAGATATTACTATGTTTTCGAGATAGCTTGATATTTTCGACTGCTACGATATGCATATTTTTAATGTTGCAATCTTCGTTTTATACTGGTAATTGCGGCCAAATGTTTAATATGACTCAAGTGCTGTGAGAAATGATAACAAGTGGATCTACAATCACCCGCGTTGTTGTTATCATTCGTTATTAAACTATATATGGTGTGTAAACTTTAGTTTTGAGCGATATTGAAAGGGTTTTTTTGTGCAATCAAGTCCATAATAGGATCGGTAAGTTAGAAATCAATGAATTCGAGCACATAATTTTATAAAATAAAATATGATTAAAACCAGATATGAACACATGCTAAATGATATAAACTTGTTTTCTCTCTTGAATGACATTGCATTGTCGCCGAATAGGGATATTGCCTTCCCATATGTCATGCATTAATAATCCTAGTGTGAGAGCCTGTCGTGTAATGTAAGAATCTGTAGAACCATCCCCTAACCCCCCGCCCCACCCACCAAAAAAACCCAGTGATAATAGCAATTAATAATCCCATAGATTAAAAACATATCCCAGCAACAAAATATTGTACATTGTTCCACAATCAAGTTTTTCTATGTCCAGAGCAATTTAGCTGACTCCAAAGTAACTATTCTCTGGTGCTATGCACTGATAAGGCAACTCAAAACTGTATGTAGTATACCCCAATCAGCCAGTTAATTATCTAGAACAGATTACTGGAAGCCATGTGTATTGAGTTCACATTGGGTCCAAAATCTCACTTTGCACCCGCTTAAGCAAAAAAATATGGGAGGGGAACCCGCAAAGCTAACTTTTATCTGGTGCTATGCACCCACCAAGCTACCCAAAACTGTATTCAGTATACCCCCATCGGTGTTATGACTATCTAGACCATTTAGTGGAAGCTTTGTATATTGAGTTAACATAGGGTTCAAAATCTCACTTTCAACCCGCTGTAACACAAAAACTGGGAGGGAAACCCCCAAAGTAACTATGGTCTGCTACTATACACCCACTAGGCTACCCAAATCTGTATCCAGTATACCCCCATCGGCGTTATAACTATCTAGAACCATTTAGTGGAAGCAATGTATATACACATTACTTCCACTAAATGGTTCTAGATAGTTATAACGCCGATGGGGGTATACTGGATGCAGTTTTGAGTAGCCTAGTGGGTGTATAGTAGCAGACCATAGTTACTTTTGGGGTTTCCCTCCCAGTTTTTGTGTTACAGTGGGTTCAATGTGAGATTTTGGACCCAATGTTAACTCAATACACATTACTTCCACTAAATGGTTCTAGATAGTTATAACGCCGATTGGGGTATACTGCATACAGTTTTGGGTAGCCTAGTAGGTGTATAGTAGCAGACTATAGTTACTTTGGGGGTTTCCCTCCCAGTTATTGTGTTTCCTAGGGCCAAATATCATATGTGATTTTGGACTCCATGTTAACTCAATATACATAGTATGTATATTGATTTACAAAACTTCACTTGAAGTGGATCATGGTTCCCGATTATGTTTAATTATAGTTGTTTATTTATGTTTGAAAGGAAATAAACTATTTATACTTGTCTGTAGTCGTTCATTCTGTTTAAATATGCTTTGAATCCTTATATTCCTTTGCAGCCGACCAATCAGCTGATCTGTGTTTACATGCTAAAATTCGGCGTAAGCTATTAGCCGCTCATCTGTACCAGGAATAGGTTGTCCCGTCGGGCTCTTATTTGGTTCTACTATTTTGCGCCAGCTTCACACTGGCATCAACAAGCCTGTCGCATATCACGTGTGACGCAATGCACTGTCTGTTCTAATGGACTGTACGATTTATAATTTAGAGAATATTCATGGTATATGACAGGTACCTTACTCGCATTGTTTCATATATACTCATTGCGTGGTGGTCTCTTGCATGTAGGTGAAGCCAGAGAAATACACTTTGTATTGATATGAGCGATAATATAACAGTGGCTTGATAATTTCAGGCGAGTGCTGTGGCCCGTGTGGGTAAGGACTAGGAGGCGATGGTGTGTGTAGGTCGCAGGCCTAAGCCCCGTTGGATGAGGTTGATAAAGCTTAATGAAAAAATTAGTCCTATATATTTATTGGTTACCGTCACATAATAATGCAGTAATGCTGTGTTGCCACTTTCATCAGCTGACATTTATTTACTCTTCTTGCTCGAGTACGTTCAAATAAAGCAGGTAGTTGCTAGTGGGAAGGTCTCTTCCTTAATCTGCACTAGCAGAGGGTCAACTGAGGTTGACTCATAAAAGGCTTTTGTTCTTTAGTTTGGGTCGACTGGCAATAAATTAGTCACCATATCTGACAAAACTTTCATGGCTAGAAAACCCTAAAATTGTCATTTTGCGGTTTGTCAGGTTAGCATTAGCATAATTATACATCCGCGTAGATTTTACCGCATTGCTATATTTAAGGACACGTTTTGTGTTTTAATATAGCAGCGGTATTAAATATAGCATCGTTATTTATATTATACAACTGATTAATTCATCGTTTTCCAGCAATGTTGTTGCCCTTTGTTAGAACGTAAAATTCTGACGTTTATTTTTAACAAAGTTAGTATGTCAGGGCACGAAATTGGTTATAAAAGTATATTCTACGCACTCATTTGTCACAGTTGTGGTCCGCCAGGCCGATAACTTTTCTGTTACCATGCTCGACGTCAAAAGATAAACATGTTGACAATAGCGCGATTGTTTGAAATTGTGAACTGAACCAATTGACTTGACCTCAGCTTTTATCCAGAGTACTTCGGTTATTTGTGTATTGACGAAAGCACACGATTATCAATGAGATTGTATAACCTCATTTATTGGTCAGTCTATGTCACGTGCAAATGAGTGTCGAATCTTCCCGGCGTTACAAGTCTCTGATTTGATACTTCGCGCAAAATATTTTTCCCAAGTTTAACAACAATGGACAAGTTTGTCTAACCTTTACCTGACTGCAACTGTGATGAATTAGAAAAAAGTCCACCTTCACTCAGCTTTTTTACTTCTACTTTCAGCATTGTGAATAAAAAGGCCATTGAGAGGACCAGTTAAATACTGGCAGGGCCAGTTCATTTTGTTGAAGGCCAGTTGAACAAAAATTGAGGGCCAATTCACATATTTGCCAATTTCATGCCCTGTATGTTTAATTGCCGCAGCTTCTTTTTTATATTGCACCGAAAATTAAGCTAGCATAGCTGTTAAAATTACACCTTGGAGACCGTGGAGTGAGGCTACCAGAGTGCTCATCCTAAGCTTGTAAATTACTGCAGCAAGTGAAATTTTAAAATGATTTTTTTTAGTTCCTGATATGGACGCAAGTAAAACAACACTTTGTTAACATCTCCTCATGTTTTTCAATCAAGTCCTGCTAATTTTCACTAGTCCGATTGAAAAATCTAATTGCCCGGTCATAGTATGAAAATATGATTAACAAGGAATTTACCGGAATCGCTGATCACCCGCTGAGTCGGTGAGTCTTGCAATGCAGTTAGTTTATACGTTGATGTCGCAAACAGACAATTTAGGTTTTCTTTCTCGGTAAACCGAACACATGTTCCCAGGTATCGCTGATCGATCTTAATATACTTTGTTTAAAACAAATTAGAATATAAAAAATGACTTGTCCCATTGTACAAGTTAGATAGCAGCTTCACTTGTCCGATGGCTACCCTACTTGCTAGGGACAATCGGGTGATGGTTAATTTTTCAGCCTGTAGCTGTAAGCGATATTGTTGTAATGGTTGATAGCAGACAGGGAGCACCATATAATAACAACACTCACTGCTGGTGCTGTGACAGTACAGATGCACCCTATCGTTGTCCTGATTGCCTGTCTGCAATATGACTCTACTATGGCTGTGCTGTAGACTCGCATTGAACACCCAT
>CM067348.1:3537903-3725403 GCA_034190875.2 Urechis unicinctus | reverse complement strand
ATATATATGGTAATACAATAAATGAGTTGAAAAATGTTAAGTATATGTACATGCATATCTTATAAGCTTCTCTATTTGTGCATGTTAGAGCCATGCAGAGTGGAGCCACTCGGATGTTACAGCTCACTGAAGCTTGGAAGAGAGTGACCTTACGACGCCATTGACCCCTACAAAGCAAGGAGTTTTGGTATGGTTGCTTGACCAACTGCAGTGCTTACCACTTGAGGGGCATATATATATATATATATATATATATATATATATATATATATATATATATATATATATATATATATATATATATATATATATATATATATAGATATATATATATATATATATATATATATATATATATATATATATATATATATATATATATATATATATATATATATATATATATATATATATATATATATATATATATATATGAGCATTCATATTTATTTATGCATTAGACTAGTGAGCAGCTTGACCTTATGAAATAACTTCCTGTTCTTCATAAACTGGGAAGATATTGTTGATTAATCATTTTTGTTTTTGATCTGTGTATTGGAATAACTATTTGTAATTTATTATGATGCCGTTGCATAGGTAACAATGAACTACGTCGGCTTGGTGGCTATGGATTGATGGATGGTGATCAGCTTGAGAGTCTGTGGTCATATCTGCAATTATTTGCCAACGCAACCAAGGAAATGACTCCACCATAAAGACAGCCTTACCACAGCCAGTTATAACTATGCAACAAAGAAGAAAACAGTATGGGACTAACCAGGCATAACATCATTTCAGTGAACACAATATACTCATGCATTTATTTTACAAAACAGAATATTCACTGAATTGGCTGCAGAAGAGAACATCCAACAGCTCTTGAATCAGTATAGATAAACGGGTAACAATTATTTCAATGTTTCTATCTCTCTTACAAAGTTTACTTACTCCTTTGTGTACTAGAAGCCACAGGAGACCCCATTCCGAATTGGATGCTCATGGAAAAATGGAAGAAGGAAGAAGAGACACTCGTCCAAAATAAAAGATATGTATCCGAAACAACCTAATACATATTGTAGCATAATGTTAGTATACTCCCATTAGATAATATCCTGACAGGTAAATAGAGATTAATTGTATAAATGATCAAATGTTCGTAAAAGCATCCAAGGCACTCGCTATGTGAGGGAGCTCATGAAACATTATGCCATCACGTATATATGTTTAACCTATATATATGAACTGATATAATAATGCAAGTACAGTAGTACTTAATTGAAGTTGTTTTGGTGTTTGTCATTGTTTTACTATACTATCTTGGGGTGGTTTATGTTTAAAATGATGCAGACACTACCACGAGGAACACAGCTAAGCTCACGTTGTATGTAACTATTGTTAGATTAAACACAAGCCCACTTTGTAACAATTGCACCCTGCAGACTAAAAATCAAACCTGCATGACCTTCGACCTCTTAGTTATTTATGAAAACTTATCCAAAATATTGTTTACACTAGGATTAATTTTCAACCCAGTTGTGTTATTGAATACGTTATCAAACGATAATCGATATTATTTACCATCTAGTCATAATTTGTTATTAAAATTCATGCCAAAATCAGGTTTGACAAGAAGCTGGCTGCAAGTGAGAAGCAACGGCAACGTTGTTTGTTCTCCATTCACCACGCAACCAAGGTCGACAGAACCAGGCTCGACAATTACCATCCAGCTGTAACAACATCTTGCACAATCTTGTTCAATTGTCTCCATATTATTGCACACTTGTCTGCATGTCTGAAATAAAATAACCCGATATCATGAACACTCATTGTCACTTAGTGCTGATTTATGCATGGCTAGCAAGCTACAGAACCTATTGTTCCATCGATAATATCGTTACAGTACCATGAGTGTATCAACCGATGAATACACTCAAAATACATAAGGGAATGAAGAATTATTCCACGACAAGCAATGTGGACTAGAATAGCTCTCGTATTTGTGCTGGGGCTACAATTAAAATAACGAAAATACCATAACGTTTCGTGAGCTAGAATAGGGAATATTGTAATTGATGACTGGTCAACTTATATGCTATATAATTCAATCAGTCATCATTTAATAGTGTAATAGAGGTCAGTCGATAGAAAGCTCGTTAGAGCGTCTACATCGCGTCGATAACTGACCTATTAGACACCGGATATGTATGGCTACAAAGTGATGCCTTTATTATCCCGTCCGACCCCATGTTGCGCCTCGAAAAGATGCGAAAACACCCACACTACACCCAACAAAAGGGACTTCCTTATCTTATAGGACTACATATCCCTATATATGTCAGTTTTACATTAGTCCTTTTCGTGGTCGTCGATATATTGTCCCCCGTACATAACTATGTTATGAAACATACCCCGCTGTACAAAACGAACCCCACTTAAAACCCGTCGTACAGATTGAAGCTGAAAATCATATACCGTCGTACAAGTATGAGGTCCAATAAAACCCGTCGTACAAGTCGAGAGGCCGACAAATATACCCCGTCGCGCGGCACATGTATACTACCTCTATACACTTAGGTGGGGTGGGGGGGGGGTGTTTTACAGAAGTGAGAAACTTGGGAAAAACGTTGTATTGTAGGGCTGGATTGTTTGCTTAAATAGTGGGATTGGTAGTATTCGTGGGCACATTCATATTTCCATCACTGTGTAGCGTAGCAACCTTACAGAACTTTCGAAGTCCGCCAATGCGCCATAGCTTTTACCCATATTTGATATTCGAGCTGCCTATGATAACTTATGTCTTGAACTGGATAGATCCGACATAACTAGACATTATATGATAGATGAGTATATTATATGGATGGCTTTTGATAAAAATAATATTTTGCTGAATTAGACTGTTAATCTTCAAACGCTTCATTTATCTCTCATGCTACACCTTACCCTGATTAGACTACCTACCGTAGTTAACTGTTTAAGATTCCTTGACGGAGATGGAGAACATTCTGGCGTAACTATAAAAGTGACCTCCAAGTGAACACAGGCTCACTTGTAAAACAATTATTCCACGAATTCAATTTTGACACGGTATGTGTAAAATAATATGCTGCTATTTTTTTCCATAGTATCTTATAATGCCCTGCTCTGTTTATTTTGACTATGATTTGGATATTCTATCGTATGCGTGAACGAGACAATTTGATTGAAATTTAATGGGTCCATCTATAACGAGCAGACCATGAATTTCATGGTAACAGTTACCAGATGCAAATATAATTTGCAGTCCATGGACGAATCACCATATACCCACATCCGATTATTTGCTCTGTGTATTGGGCTTGTTTCACTGGATTATCAAACGCCGTGTATTTCAGGGTGGTGATGGAAACTGTGGATAAAGTGTCCATGTATGACTGTGATTGACGGGGCCATCCCAGAACCTCATATATTCAGACAGGGTGACCTCAGTGGCCTGTATCAGAAAAACAATGTGCATGTTGAGCGCGTGGCATTACTTGACATGTTGACGGCGCAGCTAGCGTCTTAACACCTTGACAAGTGGGTACTTTCAAATGTCAAGAAGTGGCGTGTTCCGTCAACATTTAGCATCTCACCAGGTTGAGCCCATTTGAGGCGGTACAAATTGGATGCCCAAAATCTAAAGTACATCTTAGAATAATATATATTTTGCGGCCAGGTGTATTTCCTGCATTCACTAATTTGGTTCAACCTGACAAATTTCCTTTAGTTAGACAGTATGAACCATTGATTGTAATGATCCTTTTTATGTGGCAATTTGTATTAGAGTAGGAAGGTCATTTCCAAATTATTTCAATATATATATTTTGCATTATACCCAGCAAACACATTACGTTCAACTAACGTTACCGTTAGTTACAGCATTTTATTACAGCCCAGATAGCACTACAACATTGGCCCAACACTGGCTTAACCATTGGCAAAAGGTCGGCATACCAACATACGCCCAGCGTAGTCTTGTACGCTGGCCAACGTAGGCGTCCAACGTTTGGCAAAAGTTGGCAAGCCTACGTTGGCCCAGACTTAATGTTCCTACTATTAGGCAGACATGGTTGATATGATGTAGTTGTAGGTTCCTTGGGCAGAGCATTAGGTATTACTAAATAAACAGATCTCAGAAATATATCTGCTTTATTTAATGTCATAATTTTATTCAGAATCTGACTGCATGAGTTCTTGCTGTAATTGCTCCATGTCAGGTCTCAACATCTGCCTCTTTAACCGATAGCTATTTAACAGCATCTGATTAAACCATTTGTGCAGGTTATTGATAATATTGCAAGAATAATGTTAAGTATGGCAACTGAATATTAACCCTACACAGCGCTGACACGACGTATCTCGTACCCCTCGCTTCAACCTTTTTCCTTGTTGAGCCTCGTACCACGGGGTATGTTTTTCAGCAGCAATCTGTACGACGGGTTTTTGGTGAGCTTCTTTTTGTACGACGGGGTATGTTGTTCTCTTCCGATCTGTACAGCGGTTTTAATGTATATTTTGTTTCAGTAGTTCGAGATATTCTCCCGGGATTTCCCAAAGATCGTTTGCAATGCAAATGCAATGAATTGTCCCTGTGTGACGCGCTGAGAATCACACGCTCGACCATGCAAGCGCGTGAAGTTGTTTCTGCATGTAATCAAAAATCAGCCGATCAGATTTAAAGATTTTTTCCGACACTTTTATCCTGACTACGACGCACAACGGGTAATACATTTTCATAATACCTTGCACGAGGGGGTATGCTTTTGGCCATTTTCACCTTGTACGACGGGTACGGGTTTTCGAGGTCCGTGGCACACCCCTATCCAGGGTAAGGCCAAGTGCCCCCCCCCCCCCCCCGGGACCTAGCCACACCTATCCCTGATTGAGGTGATCTGTCAAATTATTACAAATAACATACCTTGTTATTTTAGCTTTAAACTTAGCAGGTTATAGAGGCCTACCAATACTATTTTACTGCTACCCGTAAAATCAAATTTGAGCCAATTTGCAAGTGAAAACCTGCAACGTCAATCAGTTTATTATCGCCCATCGCAATTCATTTACCCTGGTTATCGTTTATGAGTCCGAATTTTCGGATAAAACTCTAGCGCTGTGAGTAATGTACATTATCAACAATTATACCGAAATATTGACACTTGATCAATTTTAATCGAGGAGATATCGTATATCATCTCCAGTAATACTATCATCCGCAAGATAAAATGTGTTCAACAAGATCGACAGCTTCAAAAGAAAACCTACCACTTTAAGTTGGAGGCCCCCGCACAACCAGATTTAGACCTGGAGTGGGGATCGCAGATTATGGATTTTGATAGGTCTCTCAGTAACGTATGAAGCAGCAAAAAATATACGCGGGTGCGGCGGCCGAATTCGTCCCCTAAACGTTCAAATCCGCCCCTTAAATATCGATAGCAAGCGCGACTTTTTCATGGTTAGCCCCGGAAAATTTTGGATAACCAGGAAAAGGAGCATCCGAAAATAATTCTTTTTTACCTGGCATAAGGTGATATAATAACTTTGTTAACCCAACCAAATATCAGATCGCATTCCTAAACTTCTCACGTACAGGCTGTCGGGTAGCAGGATCGTTCAACAGTTGAAGTTTGCAACCTTATTATATATAATTAATCCACAAACAAAACACTTTAAAACAATTGTAATGGTGCGTATAAAGATTATGGGCAAAAACTAGCTTATTGTTACATATATTGATACTTAATCTAATAAATTTCATATTTCATAGAAAAAAAAAACAGTGAAAACATTCCTATTAATACCAATATTAACCAAACATCGTAAACAATCGATATTATGTGCATTCACATTACAGTAACTTTCGGCTAGTGATGGTTGAATACTCATTCGTTTTGGAAACGGCCAATATACATTGGTCGGTCTGACCGCGCGCATGGATAATTTGAGAAATTATCGGCAGTGCTCACTGCGCGGCCAAGCTGTCACCAACGCAGTACTGGTAGCCGCGATTCGCATCGGGTGAATAAATAATGTAAAACATTAAATTCCAAAACATCATTTTGAAAATTCTTTATTATTCAATGATTTATCCATACCTAAGTTATGGATTGGTTCCTTGGAAAAACGCTGATCTTGAATATCTAAAATCTATTATAATCAAACTCATAAATATATATCAAATTCTCAAATATATCAATAAATTTACCTGCAGCCCCATTCTTTCTTAAAAGACTATTTTCATAACCAATTCACGAACATGGACATACGACGGGGTATCACTCACAAATGCAATTAAAAACAAGTATTTACACACAGGATTCCAGCAATGGAAAACACTGCCAAACAAAATCCAAAACAAAATGACCCTTAAAGTGTTCATAAAACATATACAAAGCTATCAGATCAAATAAAACCTATGTCTCCCTGTTTTGGCTGTATTTTATTTATTTATATCAATAATCTATTTATTACATTAATTTGCAATGTAACTCACATATATATATGTATATATATATATATATATATATATATATATATATATATATATATATATATATATATATATATTATATATATATATATATATATATATATATATATATATATTTATACGAATGCGACCTTTTTGATACAATCGACCGACTATTTTGGCACACAGTCACACCTTGGCACACGATCTGAGTGCCAAAATAGTCAAGAGCTTTTCGAGTACTTTGCACTGCAAATTTTTATTTAAAATTTGTGTTACCGGGTAAATCATCTTCATTCACATTCATCCATTGCAAGACTTAAACCCCTGCCTTGCGCAGGTGGTAGTTCGGGACGTTTGAAAAATTCTATATATTTGACTGACGACTATTTTGGTACTCTGCATTTAACAGCTTGTTTCTCGTTATTATCCCATATATCATAATCCCAACTTCTGATATATTGCTTAGAATCACTTATTTCACGAATATATTCTATCCACGTGACATTCGATAGAAGTAATAAAAAATATATATATTTGGTCTCGACGTTTTCCAATGAGCTGAAGACAGATATATATTCCCCCAGAAAACCGAAATGCTTCGGCTGGTCGGATAATTCGTAAGGCGCCTCGTGAGAAGAAGTTGCGTTGCGGGCCGAAAATATCTTACGATTTGGTAAGCAATAACCACAACTCTTGAATATATTATGGCGTTATTTAAGACACTTATACCCAAGTCAACCAGATGATAGCGAGAAAATATATATAATGCCGCTAAAGTGTATTCAATAACCTGGGTTCTTAGCCTGGGTTTTCTCATATCGCCCACTGTGACATTTTGTAATGGATTAAGATAAGATAAGATAAGATAATTTATTAGCCCGATTCAGGAATTTGCTTAACAGTCTACAAACAAACACTGACATATGGTTACATACGAGACATTATACATAGACACAGTGAAGGCTAATTAGACATTATTAAAAACATGAATCGAGTATGGCACAAAACTATGTTGATATCGTTTTGTGCGGCATGAGATGGCTCTCAGCCTCTTGTTTGATCTCATGGTTGTATATGAGCTATTCAGATCAGATTTAAATCATTACAACGCCGGTTCGATAGATTGGATATATGGTGTTGTGTACTCCATCTGACATTTAAATGGAATCTGGTCAGTGTTTAAGGTACTTAAGCTATTTGGAGTCAAGTCGGGCTTTGCGAATCTCTTCGCCTAGTTATGTTGGTTAGTCGCGTTTGTCATAACGTATGTATGTAAACAATATTTTGATCTGGGATAGAGGTCGCAATCTTTAATTTCAATTGTTAGGCGTAAATAATGCGTACAACCGAGATGTTTTGTTTTTAATTTGATCTGAAACTAATGTCAAGGTTATCGAATAAGTGAAAAACGAGTATAACTCCATTAATAACGGTCGAATGAGAGTTATTATGAATTTTTTTTTGTTTGTCTTTCTAAGTCTGAAGTTATCGCGTCGTTTCTCTGTGGTGAATGGTCGTAATGCGATTTTATGTGCTCGAGGAGGAAGCCCTTTCATTTCTGAACTTAGAGTATCATTTTCTGCTCTAAATATCCGACAATTTTCTCACAAAGAAAGCTTGAAGTACAGTGGGTGTCACTTTTGCTGGCTCTTGCTAGCAACAGCTGATCTGTCGCGCTGCACAAATGTCACCGCGGCTCAGCGCTCGCTCGGCTTCACTGAGCTCGGCTTCACCGCGTTGCTCGGCTTCACCGCCTTGGCTTTCGTGGGAACTTGGCAGGTCGCATCGTTAAAAAACACCCCAAACCCCTTGAATTGGGCGATTCCAACCAGTTGTGGAGCAAAAAAACTTCGCCTCTAACAGTGTCCGCGCTATTTATAACTTTCGCGCTGTCTAAGTTGGATGATCACCATGACACCAGGGGCGAGTGCCATGATGTATTTTTTCCACATTTGTTCTGGAAAAGTTCCTTAGCGTGTGAGGATTTTTACGTGCAAGTCTGACAATATTGTTATGGTTAGGAACCTCAACAGAATAGGCATTGTGTCATGTTGGGTTTTGACAGGTTGGCAGTAGCTTAATTATACGTCCGCGTAGGGCTATATCACACCTTTCTTTGAGGCAGAGAAAGTTTGGAAAGATAGAGGTTCTATTACTCAGATAGTTTCCTATCGTTTACATAGTAAGAATATCTCCTCAAATAACACCGGCTTTGTTGTATTCTGAGTACCATGACAGAGTTCTTCCGTATTTGTTAAAAATACGAGATGGAGAGAAGAGGTGAGTTTCCCAAACAATGCAGGTCAAATAGTTTATTGCAATTTTCCAATAAGCAGGGTTGATAGATTCAACGGTATGGCATTAATTATTCAAACAGTAATTTAAGCATGGCAAGAGTTTCACTCACACACGCCGAATGGCTGTTAATCGTGCAAATGACTACCACAGTCCAAATGAATCAGGTCAATTCTGTATCAACTAACTTAAAAAAAACGTGACCTACTTAGACTCGCCAACCTTTGACAAAGTCAGAATTTGAAATCTCCCAAGGACGCGGATTGTTGCCATGACGCCGAAGCTATATGGCGTTGAGAGATTTCTCTGGGAAAATAACCTGGATATATGGTGTTTTTAAATTAACGGTACCATTTTATTCTTGGTCCCACCAAAGAGATAATCACACGGATGTGTTAAGGTGAGTCTCCTTATGTTGTTGTGACGTGCGTCACCACTGTGCTCCAAGGGCCTTAACGTGACGGCGTTGCATTAAAGCGTCTAGACTGCAAGCCTTCAATAACGAAGCGGCGAAATTCAAGTTGTCTTCTGGCCTGGCGGGTGTCGACGCGGTCTCGACATACCCCGTCGCGCGGAACATATATACTACCTCTATACACTAAAGTCCCCCCCCCCCCCCCGGTGCCTTTCACACCTCCGTCAGTGCCATTTGTCGGGAGTGCGAGAGGTAACCCGTATCTTCGATATACTGATCATACCAAAAAGGTTACCAACAACAGTACCAGACATGCTTCGGTAACCAGTCCCGGAAGCGGGGAAGGGAAGAGGAAGGGGTACCCCCTAGGGTTTCAGCAATCACTGGCCCTAGTGAATCCAGCGAAGTAGAGAACCTCACGCGCATGATGAA
Organism: Urechis unicinctus; assembly: GCA_034190875.2. Taxonomy (NCBI): domain Eukaryota; kingdom Metazoa; phylum Annelida; class Polychaeta; order Xenopneusta; family Urechidae; genus Urechis; species Urechis unicinctus. The sequence continues at coordinate 3,715,774 of CM067348.1, read as the reverse complement.
TTGCAGCGCAAGGTTCTGACCCTGACTAGGGCCTTGGAAAAGTTGGAAGACTCAGGGGCACCCAAGGTTAGCTTAAATCCCCCCCCCCCCCCCCCCCCTCACTACAAGTCACCCCAAAGGGAAGTTGGGCCCTGTTTTCGTTGTGGGAAACAGGGGCACTTCGAAAGGGAATGCCCAATGGCGCGGGAGGAGGGAGGCCCAGAACACCCCAGGGGACCAAGTTCGGGAAACGCCAATGAACATTATTTATCTATGTTTCAGCATCACTATAAGTATAATTAACACTGGTATATTTGATATTCCTTATTATCTCTTTAGTAACTGGAACTTTTGTACATTAATATGAAATTTTTATTAATGAGGATCATTGTTTACAGAAATGTTGGCGGAACAGCATCCAGCACAAGTTGTGCAATTCCAGAGTGGATTTGGAAGAGGTGCAGGCCCTCAAGCGACCTAAAAAGAAGCCATCTCTCTAGATTCGAAAACTACCTTCCCCAGCAGCCTGAAAGTGAAGACGATTCTACCATCGTGGCCCACAGGAAGTGGCTCCAGAAAGAGTTTGCAAAGGAGAGAGGGGCTGTTGACAAAAACAAGGTAGCTGAGAAGATGCTCCTTACTATGTCTTTGCGATGTAGTCAGATTTTGCGAGACGGAATGCCAGTGCCTCAGTGCACTGAGCAACACTCATGGTTGTAGGGCAGAGCTGGGAAGAGATATTATACATGGGCCATATTTTAATACAAGTATGTGATTTTGAATAGTATCATAGTGTTTGAAGTCTATATTTAATTAAGTGAATTCCCGTTGTATAATTGCACCGAATCATTAATTAATTAATGACTGTTAAGGCTTTGTCAGTCGCAGCTGTATGTAGAATTCACTAGACTGGGGCCTAAGGCAGAGAGTGGCGACATTGGCAAGCTCCTTCTGTCTGGCCTCCAACGCTTCAGGAGGGGCATTATGGAACTTCTTAGGCGGGAAAAAATCTGCCCTTCAGACTAAAGCAGACGAGGTCAAGAATGAACCTTTTGAGGGACCAAGTAGAGAGAGCAGGTAAAAAATCCCAATTTACCATATTCAACATCTACCAACCAAATAACAGCCGCATATTGTGCTTCAGGTTCCTGGTAGCTACAATAGTGTCGCTTTCTTACTATTTATTTAGTTATTTTTACGTTGGTTAGATCATATACTAAACTTGATGTTGCTGTACAACATGGCTTCTAATATCTACCCGATTTTGTATGTGTCATTGCTATCTCCCAGCGGCCCATGCAGCTATAGTTATCACTGGTCTGCCAATACTTTTCAAGGGAAAATTCTTTATCTTTGAAGGCACACTCGAGGTTATTGTCAGTTTATATTTCATCATGTATTACTATCAAACTAATAATGACTAGGTAAACAAGGATGCTGATTGTAGCAATGTCTCTTTTTAATAATAACATTCTTTCATTCAGGCAGGATTTGTTGACCTTGTACTATTTCTAATGAAAGCTATGGCTCAACAATAAGTCTACTATGTGTTTTAGAATGTCACAACACAGCACACACCAGCATAATTAGCCTGCCTCCTCTACTGCTGTATGAGGGAGAATTGAGGGATGCTGAAATCCATGTGTTCATAAAGGGAACGTTTGCTGCAGAAGCGGGGGACGTAACAGAAGCCATGGCCATGCTGATGATGTACCATACCCCAACTCTGCCAAACAAAATTTTCACTATGTCCAGAAAGTTACCCTTGCCATTGAAGATGAGGTTAAAGACCCTATTGATGCCAAACGCCTTTGTATCAAGGCTAGCATTAACAAGGCTATGTATTAATGTGATTGAATTAAATAAAATGTACTTGTTTTGCATACTATTTTGTCTGACTTGTTTATACAAACTTATAAGCAGTAGGTCATATTTGGTCAAATAAATTTGTATTTGTTCAGGGTGTATGAGGTATTTTAAGCTTGACCTTCAAACATAGTCAAACTGAACTTCAAACATAGTTAAACGGAACTTCAATCATAGTCAAACTGACGAAATCTTCTAGTCAGTCAGACTAAGTAGAATAGCCATTACTATTTACGCTGTAGTCAATGTGACTTATAAGATAGTCATAGTGACCAATAGACTAGTCGTTTTTGAAAACTCTTTACTTGACTATGTAGATTAGTCATTTTGACAAATCAATATTTGACATACAGCAAATTGACTAACACATTGGCCGTTTGGTGAACAGTCAATATGACTAGTTAAGCAAGACAAGTTGACTAGATTGCATTAAGGGGTCGTGCCAAGGGGCAGGTCGCCGATCCCCTCAACAGTAGTGCCTCCGGTCTGTGTGGGTTGTGAGGCTGTAGGGGGTTGTTGTGGTGTCGTGAGAGGTAGAACCTGGGGTAAGGTTTTGTCTGGTAAGGGGCCTAGGATAGAGATTCGAGTATCTCCCCCAGAATGTCAGCACTGTCTGTTGGTAGAAACATGGCTATGGCCGGATTCGTTGTAGGACCGGTGGAGTCGAATGTGGGCGCTGTAAATCAAGTGTTACTCTGATTTCAGCATGGCAACTCGTAATGAGAGTGGTATTGGGCAATGAAGGAGGGTCTTATACCTGCTAGGTCCCTTGTGGAGCAATTGATGATGTGCCCTAGAACAGGGGGGGGGGGGTACAGCGGGTTGATGCATATATCCACCAGGTGATTAAAGCAAATCGAGAAAAGACCAGCAGTGGTTGCGGTTGGCAGCTAAGACAGCGCTGTCCCTGCAGCTCCAGGGCCGGTATTGGATTCACCACAATGTATTCCCTATCGGCCTGCCTAGCCTTTCAAGCTCCGTTGCCAAGACCAAGCAAGGACTACAGGCTTGCTATAGACTCGGTTAACGAGGGCGCCAGTGACCCTGAGCCGACGTTGTAGGCGTCTAAAGGGCGGCCTGTAGATAGTTCAGGGAGGGACATGGGCCGCAGCCACCCTGACTCAGCCGGGCCAGGCTTAGTGCCCATGTTTGGAGCCTCTGGAAAAGGTCACCCCCTGCTATGGGTGGCACTGGAGCAGAGGCTTCAACGTCGTCAATCGAGCTGGAACATACAGAGGAATGCTCAGATTCCTAATCTTTATCCATCCTGGGTCAATTGTTAGGTAGAGGGGAGGATTTCAATCCTCCAGATTCCCCGCTTAGTAACCCTACCCCTGCCACTGGGTATGGGGCCTTCATGTCCTCTTCGTAGAGGGGTGGAATGTATCGAAGGCTCAGGCGTCGCTGATGCTTTGGCTGGTTCTGATGTAAGGCCCCCTTCCAAAGATAAGACCAAGCGGGCGGGTAGGAGATTCGGGGTGCAAGGAAGGCGAAGGCACGTGGTAGTAAACAGCCGGCCGCGCAGGCAATGAGAGACCTCGAGTTTTAATCCGCTACGCGGCGCCACGGAGCAATGCGGTCCCTCGCCCGCTTCCGGTATTCTAATACACACAGTTTACCATAGAAGGTGGCGCAACATCTTATTTTTTATTGAAACCTTTCGAGTTGTATCGTTGGTGGCATTGTAGCAAATCATAACTGATGGATAAGTACGGCCGTCTGACCTTACAGCAATTGAAAATAGAGCTGAAGAAGCGAAATGTGATTCTTAGCGAGCAAAGAATTGAACTCCCAGTTTGGCAGGAAAAGCAAAGCAACTATCAAAACAGACTTGGTCGCTGACTATCAAAACAGACATGGTCGCTGACCCGCGTCAACCAGATTCGGGCCAAAGCAATCGACCAGGTATCCATAATGAGCCTGTGGCTCCGAGGAATATGCAGAGTTGACTGGGATCGATGTCAAGCCATGTGGGATTGTAGTGTCCCAAACACACCCCTACCTCGCATGCTCACCAGATGGGGTCGTGACTGATGACATGAATGCTGAGGTCAAGTTTCCCTACAGTACCAGGGACAAACCTGTCACTCCTGTCTCAGTGCCATACCTGGTCAATGAGAACAACCAGCTCACCCTTAAAGCCAACATGACTACTACTACCAAATTCAGGGCCAGTTGTTTTGCACGAAGTCAACTTTGTCATCTTGTGGTGTTTACGTCTCAGAGTATGGAGATTGTTCCAGTTACCCGTGACGATGAGTTTATTACTTCTATGATTTCAGGTTTAGAGGTGTTTTTTCAGGGACTATTTCAAAGAGCTATACTTGATTCAATGTTTTTTCACAATTTCTCTTACTGAGAGTAGTCTTGTGCACTGATTTCTTTTTTCTTTAAGGAAGCATTTGCCTGCATATTGCATGTGGTGGAATGTATAATAAACTCTTGAAACTTGAAAAGTACAAAGTGTTTTAATTGAAATATAAACAATTAACCCATTGGGGGTTCCACAGTCACTTATTCAATTAAAGGGACAAAAATGAATAGGGTGAAAATCATTTTTTTCTTCAACAGTATTCACGTGTAGGGTTATTATAGATTACACTATAAGGCGCATGGTATAAAAAGACTACATATATCACCTTTCATTGAGATTCATATAATATCACACCCTGAGTGGGATAGACTTAAAAACATACACAGTCACACTTCACAAAAACTCAACTTCACCTTAGGCAGTAGTGGGGACGATGCACTGCCGAAAGTTACATAACATATAACAAACAAAGATTATGTCAGAGGAAATTTGGACCTCACAGTGGATCATAGGTTCCACCAAGATTTTGAAGGTTTTTCCAAATCCTATTATCTGCTCAATGTGCACCCTCTTGCCGGAGATCTTCCGGTCTCTGCGTACCACTTTCCCTCTCAGCTGATTCTTCTTACTGAAAAAGGTTGGTATATTAACGGTGACATCATAGGGAGCAAGTAAGTCCTGCATGACAAAGCCATTACCGATTCACCCTGGTCAGACATTTCTGGTAGTTTGCTCCTTTCCATCACCTGCCTGTCACTGGTTGCGCCGACATATGAGGGAGACAGATAGGACACTAGGCCTCCTGGTGTAGCACCCACCACCACCTTCATTGTGATACGGTTCTTGTACGTTGAAAAAGTGGCCTAGAAAACAATATACCTGGGTCTCTGTGATCTCGACTTGGCCAGTTGTCCGTCGCCGGTCGGCTCGTTTCACAGCGTTTTGGAGATGCTCGTCCGCTACGCACAGCGCATTGACAGTGACTGCTTTACCCTAAATGTCGTCACCATCAAATATCTCATTACCGCGTGACGTAGAGCGAGAAATTTTATTCGTCGAAGTGAAGCAAAATGGAAATGAATCTCTTGTATTTACGCGTAAACCACGAAGTAAGCGCATAACCTGATAACTTCCGGTCGAGCTTGGGACCGCATTGCTCTGTGCCGCCACCTCTCGGAGAAAACCGCAACGCGGTCTCCCATTGCAGTGCCAGTGTTGACAATCACGTTGCCTGTCAAGCGGCAAACGGAGATTATAGGGTCATCCAAGCCGAGGGAGGCACATAAGCCCATTACCATCGGCAACGACCCATACCCCCAATCAACAGCCAACTCATGACTCGTGGTGGTGCAGGGTGGGTCCCAGGGGGATGTAGGCGCGAGGGGACATGGACGGTCACAAGGTTAAGTCCACACCTAGATGTCCTATTCCTGTGTGTGGGGATTCGTCCGGGTCTCCGACGACGCATGTCCCGGAGGTTTTCAATGAAGGCCTGGACCCCATGGATGTGACAAGGTAGCGATTGTCTGTCCTCCATGTAATCGCCAACTACCTGCTGGGACTGGACCGTCTCGCTGAGGGGTTAGGCGGTTTGGGATGCCAAAGCCTGAGGGAACCCACGGGATTATTGAAGAAAGCAATACGGGAGTTCTGTCGGGTCCACGGGGAGCCGGTTCCTCATAGCTTCTGTCTAAGGCCCCCAAATTTGCCCGCGGTCCTCCTCCACTGGCAACCTCTGATTTCGTTGTCTCAGCTCGAGCCCCGTGAGAGGGAGCTCGTCTGGGACTTGCGCCGTCGGCCTGCACCGTGTGATAGGATCGAGGGGAGCGGGGCGGGACAGAAGTCTGCAAAACCGGTACCTCAGCTATCCATGGCCTTTCGATTCACACTTCCACATGGACAGGGCCCTTACTTCCCTGGGCTCTGACCTTTTTGTGCACTCTTCATTTAGATAAAATAATCATCTATTTTAATGTTGCAGACAATATCCCCAACTTAGATGGCCCAATGCCAAGGATTGGACCGCGATGTTTTTACCTTGCCATTCATCAATGAATCTAAAGGTAATCTGCTTGGATTTTCATATATCTTGATCAATCCTTGACCTTTGTTCTGTGGTCATTGTAATGTCTGTCAATCAGTTTGGTATCAAGCCTATTTATTGATCCTTGGCCGTGTGGATCAGTCTGAACAAGCCAATTATAGTTAGTGTTCTCACAGTATTACATAACAAAACATTTCTGAAAAACAGAAAATTTGTTTTAATGCCTGCACTTAGCCATAATAAATATCACGCGCTCCGATAACGGGAGAGTAGGAATGTAGTCCGTAATGGCCAGGTGACGAGTGAGCTTTACCAAATAAAATAATTGATGGCCGGTGACATAGAAGAAGGCTGTCCGGATGCCGTAAAACATCAAGTATCAGTTGGACACGGGGTAGGTAGCACCCTCTAGCACCTCACTGTAAGAGTGTGTTGGATGTGGCCTGTGGCACGGGGTAGGTAGCACCCTCTAGCACCTCACTGTAAGAGTATGCTGGATGTGGCCTGTGGCACGGGGTAGGTAGCACCCTCTAGCACCTCACTGTAAGAGTGTGCTGGATGTGGCCTGCGGCACTGGGTAGGAAGCACCCTCTAGCATCTCATTGTAAGAGTGTGCTGGATGTGGCCTACGGCACGGGGTAGGTAGCACCCTCTAGCATCTCGCTGTAGGAGTTATGAATAAGTTGAATGCAACATAATGGAATATATTGCTATGCTGAGAATGGATGTCAGCCATGGTCGCTATCATGGGGCTCAACATTAGGTGCTGAGTAAGTGAGATACAGACCAGTTAGCAGCCCACCTCTCTACTTTCTTCCAAATATACCACTCAATGAAATGCTGTTTGCGGCGGTGTCTCGTCATAAGAGACTCAGTGTTTCAGTAGACACCAATATACAGTTTTCTTCCTTGAATAAGCGACAGGGGCTGCTTACTTTGTGTGGCATGGGTACAGCAATCTTTTAAACAATCACGACAATTGATGAGATATTCTTGGTTCACAGGTGACATAAAGCGATTTAGTTCTGGTAAATCTCAGCTGTATAGCACAAGGTTTAAACCAGCTGACATCTGGTAGTTTTTTTTCTATTTTCTTGTGTTGGTGTCATTCTAATGAGACAGATTAAATGCTTGGGGAGCGTTTCTGGTCACGGTCTAAAGCTCACTTATCTGGCGTGCAGCGTGGACTCTATCATACTGCTGGAGGATGGTTATGACGTCATCAGTACTGATGCTAGCGACAAGATGCTGAAATACGCCCTGAAAGAGAGGTGGAACCGACGACACGAAGCCGCCTTCGACAAATGGGGTGAGATACTGCAGGCACCTGTCCAGTATATCTCTAGATAAGCTGGCGTCTTTTAATCTATACTGTTTATGACGTCATCTGAGTTTGGAGGACCGTGGAGATCTTGTAGTAGCACAGCCGTCCATTGTAGTATCACATCTGACCAGGTCAGAGCATGCTTGTGGCAATCTGATCGACCACTCGTACATGGTGCTAGAGCTGGCAATAGCGTTATGGTTAGCGAGGCCTCGTTACGGGACAGATAAGGTCTTATCTTTGCTATATCACTCAGTCTCGTTGATCAATAACATCTCTGTTCGAGTTGGCAGGACCGATTCTTGTCATATTTCCAACCATGTCAATTGTTATTTTCTAGTAGTTAAATGGGAACGATGATCTAAGTATGGTCAAAAGGTTTATTTGTGTTACAGTGTCGTGTGTACTGTATGGTTAGCGTCACACAGTGTCGTGTGTACTGTTTGGTTAGCGTCACACAGTGTCGTGTGTACTGTGTGGTTAGCGTCACACAGTGTCGTGTGTACTGTGTGGTTAGCGTCACACAGTGTCGTGTGTACTGTATGGTTAGCTTCACACAGTGTCGTGTGTACTGCGTGGTTAGCGTCACACGGTGTCGTGTGTACTGTATGGTTAGCGTCACACAGTGTCGTGTGTACTGTGTGGTTAGCGTCACACAGTGTCGTGTGTACTGTATGGTTAGCGTCACACAGTGTCGTGTGTACTGCGTGGTTTGCGTCACCTAGTGTCTGATGTAGCATGGTTTGTGTTTCATTGTGTCGTGTTAACTGTGTCGTTTGCGTCACCTGGTGTCGTATGTAGCGTGGTTTGTATTTCCTAGTGTCGTGTGTACTGTGTGGTTTGCGTCACCTAGTGTCGTGTGCTTTTCGTGCCTACCCTACATAGCGTTGTGTATTCTGCAGGATAGCGTCAAGTGTGTGTGTTATATTTTCAGTGATCGAGGAAGCCAATTGGTTGACACTCCAAGGTGATCTGGATGATCTGCCAGAAGTGCCAGCAGAAGGCTTTGACGCCGTCATGTGCCTGTGTAACTCATTCGCTCATCTACCGGACTTCGAGGGGGGTAACCTGAAGCAACGACAAGCTCTGGCCAACTTCAAGACGATGGTGAAACCTGGCGGAGTACTGCTCATCGACCATAGGAACTACGACGAAATACTGGCCACAGGCACGGTGCCTATGAAAAACATCTTCTACAATGTGAGTCTCTTTTACGGTTGTCTACCGTGACCTACCCATATACCATGACCTTCATATCTACATCAACTGACATATGCACTACATATCTACCGTGACCTTCCACATATGTGCTACATATCTACCGTGACCAACTGCATATGTACTTTATACCTACCATGAACTACCACATATGCCCTACATATCTACCATAAACTACCACGTATGTACTACATATCTACCGTGACCTACCACATATGTACTATATATCTACCATGACCTACCACATATGTACTATATTTCTACCGTGACCTACCACATATGTACTATATATCTACCGTGACCTACCACATATGTTCTACATATCTACCGTGACCTACCACATATGTACTACGTATCTACAGTGACCTACCACATATGTACTACATATCTACCCCGACCTACCACATATGTACTACATATCTACCGTGACCTACCACATATGTACTATATTTCTACTGTGACCTACACGGCATCATTACGGTCCGTCCGTTTGATAACATCCATTCGGGACTAATCCCTTTCATTGTCGCTGTGGGTGTGTTTGTTAGAGTGAACATATCACGGACATCAAATGCTCGAACCTTTACGTGAACGGAGCCCCGAGTCTGACAACACTCGACTATGTCATGGACGTCTCCCTCCTGGAAACCTCGGGCGGCAAGAAACTCAAGCTGGAAGATGGCATCAGGTAGCTTCTCACTTTGATTAAGTACACTCAGAACATTGCATGAAAAAGGCGTTCGAGTTCTAGTTTCTCGAGGACTTGCGTTAAGCCTGATCTGATGGTGTTTGATCTATTCCTTGTGGTAATAATGATTCATTATCTCACCCTGTTCGTAGTCACATACATGGCTTACGCTGTGTTCCTTTGATGAATAGTTCTAGAACAGATGAACAGCTGTTTCTTTTCCCTCAATCTCTATGGTTTTATTCATTGTTTACATATTAGCAAAGTGGACACTTCAAGGTAATCTTCTTTATCTATAAGCCATTTGTTTTGCTTCTCACTACATAATCCACCCACTCCCGAGGTCAAAGGTCACCAGTGGGTTTCGGTATGGTCTTAACAAATTTGAAACCCACCCTTTTCCTTGCTTTGGTTAAACTTGGAAATTCGGGTTTTGTTTTCATTTATGCGAGGAAGGAGGAGGATCTATGGTTATTTGTAGAGAAATGTGAGCAATAATGTAATGTTACCTGTTTAGGAGAACAACACATCTGTACAACATTTTTCCACAACATATTATGCATTTGAAACTAAGAGTTGTTGAAAAAAAATAATCTTAATTTATAATTTATCTGATCCATATTCACATGATACAAATAGAAGCTATGCTATTGGCTGTTTCGTTTCACGTTGCCGTGGTGTAGAGTTGTCCTTATTGTCACGTGACTCGTCGTGTATTAAGCGCTGATATGTAGGTGTTGATGTGTGTCAGCACGCACCACTTCCGCCTCTCCTACTACCCACATCAACTCCACGACTTCTCCTCGCTACTAACAGACACGTTCGGTGCCAACTGTAACCATACAGTCTACGGCGATCGGAGCTACCAAATATCACTCTTTGACCCTAGCAATGAAGACCTGGCTACGAGCTTTGACCCCAGATGAACGACAGATCGGCGAAATATGGAGCGAAATACTAGCAGACGATCATTAAAGTCAAGTCACATATATTGCCAATCTGACAAATAGTGATCATTAAAATTAAATTTAACTTATTTTGTCACAGATCTGGTTAAGAATGGTACGATTGTTATAGTATTTCGGTTAATAATGACATTTCATAAATTACGAAACTCGTAAACATAACTCTACATTAGGCCGCCTGACTTGGCGGAAAGCATAGAAATTTGTTGTTAAATACGGATTTCCCCAACAAATACATTCTGACATGGACGGAAAAGAAGCTGTGTCGGTAAAATAATATACTTTCTCTAATAAGGCCTGTTCTGTATAACCTAATCCTCGTTGTAGCCCTTCCCAGACCGAATTTATAGCCATGACCCAATTCCCTTGAAAGAACGATTGCGAACAGCTGATTCACAATTGAAGCGTTAGCAGCATTCGTTTCAATACTATTAGATGGTTTGGTTAAGCTGAAAAACAAATTGTTGTTTGACAGACTTGTTTGGCTATTATAGCTAAGACTTTTCCTTGATATGTAAATGCAAACGAACTTGACTATGAAACATCAATCTAATAATTTTAACAATTAATGGTTGCCCTTCCTCAACTAGGTTTCAGCAATGAAGATAGATATTGTGTTATATGGACATAATGGTCAAACATAATCATAATGTGTATGGTACTGCACTGTTTGGCAAGTTGTGATTGAAGAGACTAATGTTGCAGCACCATTGATGGTTTTTACTGCCCTGCATCATTTGCATGGTAGATTTTATAAATTTATCAACACATATCAGTGGCTGGTTATCCACTGTCACTTGGTGTTTTATAAACTAAACTATTGACAATTCTCTTAATATGATAGACCAAAAAGGTCAACGGGTCCTCAGATTGCAATTATAAACTATACTTGAGGGTAGTCATATTTCTGATGTTGGATTTGCATTGTAAAGAGGTTGTCTGATGTTATGACCAAATATCAATTAACAACATCACATACATGTTGCCTATCCAAGCAATGGCCAATGTAATGGTCTATCAAAAGAGGAAATAAGTTGATGGTGCAAATACAGACTTGAAAGTGTCAGATATCACCAGAGCATCTGTGCTATAAACACCATGACAATGATTATGTTATTTGACAGTAGATAATATTGAATGTTCTCAGCTGAACAGCTGATGTGGCCTCACATAAGTTTCATGGCATTGAATTATGAGATCTGACCTTTGAAGGTATACTATCAGTGAGTGTGGAAACATTTATGAGGTGTTATATTGTGAAAATAAATAACCAGCATCTGAATATTGGGTCCCTATTTTCTAACAGCGTTGCTCGCCAACCTTCCACCCCTATTTAGTTCTCTTATAAAGATGCAGATTGCAATGCATTATCATTTATATAGAACTCTGTTAAAGTTTGGGCCCATGTACTGTGAATATCGAAGAAATTCTATTCTAAACCAACCAGATATGTATATTTCCACAAATCTACCCATATTTGTTTCATTATTATAGGTACCTGTTTCAGATGTTAGCTTGGGAACCTATCAGAGACCACTGCCTGAATTGACCATAACTAAAGAGGGCGTGTACTTGGCACAAATGGATTTCCTTGACAGTCGGTTTGTTTGGTTTGGTTGTATCGAGAGACATTATAGTATGAAGTATTTTGCAATTTTGTACCACAACCATACAGACATTTTTGGAACATGATCCGATTGTCATCAAATGATCAATAAATGGTTCTGAAAACTCACACAATATGCAGGTCACATACTAATGAACAAATGTGAAGAAATGGCTGAAATATGCAGTGATACAAACACTGTTCCTCATTGTTTACATCTGAATTAATGCATAGTCTGTAATGTGTCAATAATATTAATTTTGCAATGCATATTGTAAAATGTACTGCTTTTGTTTATTAGATACTGAACAAGCAGCCCAAGCAAGTACCAGTTATGCCGCAAGTCTGACTGGAACAACAAGCCCTGTAGACCCCAGACTTAAAGATGCCAACAATAACAACTTGATGTCTCGAGCTGAACATGCATCAAAGATACAAGAGTATTTTTCATTCCTCAGTGACCTGTTTACTATTGACAAGTTATAATCCTAAGAAAGGCTTCTTTGCATTGTAAATTAATTCCAGTTAAGTGACCTTCATATAAAAGTCACTACATAATGCATGGTCTATAAAGGCTTGTGCTATATTACTAATGTTATTACAAGTCTGCTATAACTAGAAGCTAATAGTGAAATATAAAAACAACATATCAATGCGCATGCAGACCACTTCTTATGGGATACAATGCAGACCCAAGCTCTACAACTTGCCTTCAGAAGTAACATTCAGATCCCCAATCTAAGGAAACTACTCCCAGGTATCCAGGTATGGTATATACACTTTACAATATATTGCGTTAATCGGGATACATTTGACAGATCATTCCAAGTATCTTTTTTATGGTAGATGTCATGTATGATATATATTGTCGCACAATTGTATTGTAGGCTGAATTGTTATTTAAGCTTGTAGATTAGCCATGCACTGCCATGTGATGTTTCATGATTAAGTAACTTTATCTGATGCTTTATCAGTAAGTTATATCTTCTATTCTCGGCATTACACAGCAGACAGATTATTACATACTTTGTAGGTACACTGACTAATGTACAATCTCTGTAGCTCTAAAATAATCCCTCTTATTGTTCTGTGCATATTTCTGAAGATGTCCTGGTCAATCTAAAACCTGCTGAGGTACTGCATTCTTGTGTTCAACAGCAATTTAGTCTGTAAAACATTTATAATCACCATCTTATACAGAATGCATGTAACACTATTCATTTGACACTACCCTCACACACAACCTCACTTTGGCACCTGGAGTTGTTCTACACCATTCAATCAGACAAACAGTAGGTTATAGCTGTACCACAAGGAACACTACCTAACATTCTGTGGGATGACCCATCAATCTGAACCACACATCTCTTGTCTCTAGTTTTGGTTCAATAATATAACTGTTATCTCTGGATTAGTGGTTCCAAGTGATTTGCTTAATATGTGTACATGTTGATTGTTTCAGGGAACAAAGAAGTTCTTAACTCACAGCTTACAATGGGACGTTCCATACTTGGAAAAAATATGAATGAGCATCTCAAGTTCTAATGGGCCCTGTACCACCTCTTAATTATGCTTTAAATGTCATTAACTATGCATAGTTGTCATGACCAGTGCTGGTTCCAAATGGATGTGCCACAAACTCTTAAATATGCTTGAAATGTCAATAAACATGCATTATTGTCAAAGTGACCTTTTTAATCACTATATAGTTTATAAACAATATTACACATGCCCAGTTAATGATGCAATACTATATCATCATAGCTTTTGACGGTAAAAAACGATTTTTTAACTGTTTATCCATGGCCTCAATGTTAAAATTATGTTTACCAGTGGCCTTACTTGTTCCATAACTGTGTTATTAATGTTGTGTTACCTGCATTTCAAATCCATCCCCTTTTAAACAAAATATGGTCATATGAAACCTGTTCACTACGGAGGGTAGTCCTTATTTAACAACCCTAGGCAAGTATTCGACCCTTTTTGGGTTTAAAGGGTTGCCCATTTCCCGGTTGGCGGGGAATGGCAGCTTTCTTTGGATAGCGCGTTCCATATAGAGATTCCCCCCCCCCTATGTCGCGAATGATAATGCTCTGGCCAATGATTTTCTCGAGGTTGGGAATGTCTAGGATCTCGACCCTTTTTGGCGAATATTGGTTTCCCACCCAACGACCTTCGCTTTTGCGGCGATCTCCTTTGTTGGGTTGTGTTTGCTCATCTGGTCGAGGAAGACCATGGCGACGCAGTTTAGCTCTCCGGTCTTCAGTGGCGAGGACCCCTTTATCAAGCTTCTCAAAGGCCCAGACGATTGACGAAGATCTTGTAGAACCCAATGAGGCGGACAAAACGGCATCTGTTGTTGAACTGCGCTATTACCTTTTTCGCGGTTCGCAGCGGGTTAAGGTTGTCGGTCGTGAGCCACTTGTTTCCGTCCTGTTTGGTTATCTTCTGCCGGAGGATGAATTGGCTCTTACCTTGTGCATCGAGGATCTCGATGGCTCGGCGCTCTGTGAGGCCGACGTCGTCCTCCTTGCGGATCCAGGTGGTATAAATGAGGTTGACCCTGCTCTACTGACGAAACTCCTCTATGGCTGCGTCGTACTGCTTCCGGAACGGGACGTCGGCGGGGGGCCGCTCCTCGTTGACGGGAGTGTCGGGCAGGACCGGCTCCTTGGCGCCGAGGTTTCTTGCACGGTAAGGGCTTTCTTGGTTCTGGCCCGGCGGTGCTTCTTTCCGGTTTAAGCTGCAGCTCTTTTTGGACCCGTAGGGCCCTCTCACCGAAGGGTTCTTATTCCTCTGGTAGCGGGGAGACTAGTAGCGCTTGCAGCACTTTTATTTAGGTGTCTTGGGCTGCCTTGGTATTTGCGTAGTCTGGCAATCTACTGGTTAGGTCGAAAATATCCTTCCGGAGCCGTTTTGACTTCTCGCTGAAGAGCCCCCGCCTCTCTGCTTCTTCTTTGTATGTGTGTGTGTGGGGGGGGGGGGGGGGGGGGGTGAAGGGGGGGTGGGGGGTGGTGGGGTTCTTGGTTCCAGGGAATAACGGCGTCAGGGCCAAGAACTGCTGGGAGAACTATGAATGTATTACTATATGGTGATACAATCAGAAATATTAGTGATAACTTTACGGTGGTACGATTTATCATTAAGTTATTTGCGTATATTTCTATGAACTAGAGCAGAAAAAGCATGCCTGTCTGTGAGCTATATTGTTTGAGAAAAAACTTGAACGATTAAGCGTTGTGATGAACCACGGAGACTCCTCCACGGACAAACAAACAACCATATCGAGCCACAGGGATTTATATAAATCGTCTATTACTATAACTACATCGATATAATAAATCCTTATGCGGAGTGTGTGCAAGATTGGGCTTAACCTCGCTTGCAACATCGAAGATCACTTAGCGACGGAGCGTACAGGTCTCGGACATGATGTGGAATGATACTGAACTATGTTCGCGTTTTGTCAATGATATGAAAGCCGACCCCTGTCAAGTTCAAATTCAGACTCTCGACACATACTTCGCATTCCATCCTACAAGTTCCAGAACAAGTTCAAGTTTCAAATTGTGCTTATCTTGGTCTAGATATATATATAACCATGAGGCGGGCCCGTACTCGGAAGCGTCAGACAATTAGAACCACTGTTCCTCCATGTTTGAATAACTTTAGTTAGTACTTCTCTCGATATGAAATGAATGAATCTTGGTAGTTAAACATGGATCGCCCCTTAATTGCACGATAAAAGTAGTTGAAATTTAATGACACTAACCATTAACTTAAACCGATATTGCTTATTGCCATTTCAAATAAAGATTCACCGTTATACTGAGAGTGACGAAATTCCATAGCATAGATGAAAACCTTTGATTCCCGTCACAACCAGCTCCCCACACTGCATAAAATGGCTGTAATTTTGTGGCATTTCCAGAAATGGTTAGTTTTTTTGTTATGTTTCAAAATGGTCGGTTTTTTTTTGTACCAAAATGCTAGGTTTTTGTTATGTCTCAAAATAGTCGGTTTTTGACATGTTCCAAAATAGTCGGTTTTTGTCATGTTCCAAAATAGTGGGTTTTGTCAAGTTCCAAAATAGTCGGTTTTTGTCATGTCCCTCACACCCTAACTATTTTGGAACACCGATTTTGGTACACAAAATATATAAGCTTAATAAAACAATGAAAATTTAAAAAAAAGTTAAGAAACCGACATATGTTACTCACAGACTACCATAAAACTAGAAATGATCATCTTATTAAGTGTATGTTTGTCGCTTACAATGTACCAAAAAATGGTTGGTTTTTTTGCTAAATGTCCAAAATGGTCGCATTCGTCTGTATATATATATATATATATATATATATATATATATATATATATATATATATATATATATATATATATATATATATATATATATATATATATATATATATATATATATATATATATATATATATATATATATATATATATAAACATATACGTATACATGTAAACATGATACGAACGTGTGAGTGGGGGGAATCGAAACGGAACGGCATGGAGTCAGAGAGACTGATAGGCTGCACTGAAATGTCTCACTGAAAGGAGCGAATAGGTTGGGGATTGAGGGAGAGAGCGGGGGTGGAAGAGGGGAAGGGGTTGAGAGGGTTTGAGGACAAGAGGGATATGCAGATTGTCGGGGAGCAAGGGAGGTAATTGACCAAAAAGGTTGCAATTCGTGAAGAGGTGTATACGGGGTTAGAGAAAGTTGGTTTGTTTATCAAAATTTGTTATTATCTGAGATTATTTTCAGATTATCAATTATTATATTAAGTTTCTAACAGATATAACATCTGTTGCTCACATTCTATTAAAATGCAAATCCGTTCTCATATACAGCCGCTAATGCATGCGGGATTCCATATACTATGTCAGCCATGATATTGCAAGAGTCATTAACCACTGTACAATGGTTTATAGTGTAAGCTCTAGAACGGGTTTAAATGTAAGGTACAAAGTTTTTTTACGAGATCGTTCTTGTTCCTATTTGCGGAGCAGTCTTGACATTGCACTCCGATCTCTGTCACCATCTTAGTGTGGCGCTCTGGACAGGCACACTTGTCACATGACAGCCAATCAAGTCATGATTCCTCCACTTCCAGCATCCTCTCGGCATAAACGGGGCAATATTGGCTAAGAATAAGGTTGCCCAGCAATGCATGCCTATGTAGTAATACGTCTGATGTCATAATTGCCTGAGACGTGATAGTGCTTTGCCTGTTGCTCTGGTGAAGCACTTGTCGGTGATCTTCTAGCTGGCTTTGGCATACTAAAGTTAGATAAGCCGGCATGTTTTGTTTCCGGTACCAATGAGATCTGGTCAGCTGCAGCAGAACCTCCTCCAGAATTCGCCAATGCTTGGACATGTGAAATGCGCACTGTATCATTTAATCTTGCATTTAAGCAGACCGAAATGTCACAAGCGCAAGTAGCAAAACAGTACAGTATGAGTTTATTAACATTGGCTTCTCCATTTGCATTGCCCGTTAATGGTAAGTGTCGTCACTGTGGGGATTGTCACCGGTTGGTGGTGACATCATTAGGAATATTATGTTTGACTTCTGATGGCGTTGCTTGTAAAGCGTGTGCTTCGTCAATAGAGCAAGCCCCTGGTAGAAAATCAAGCAAGTGCCTGGTAGCAAATCGAGCAAGTGCCTGATAGCAAATCGTAAAAATGAGCGCCTTACATTCAGATAACAGTAGAGCGTTATGTGACCACGATTGTTGACAAAGAACAATGGTAAATGGAATAATACACCCCATACAATAATTTATTATAACAAGCTTCGTACAAATCATTTAGTAAAAACTCCGTTTTCATGCATAGGTAGATAAATACACCATGGTACTCAGCAAAATAAGGCGATATGTTTGCACAGTACACAGCTTTCCGGGACCTGAGTATTTAAACAAATAAAGCTTGCAATCAAAAGTTACCTTTCGTTAACAATACTACTGGTAAGTATTATGGTTCGTTTATAATCAATCATGTTTCGACTAAACTTCACCTTTTATCCCATATTACATTTTGTTGAAACAATACGAGTTACATATTGTTTATATTGGTAATGGATGTTTGTCTGTCATCAAATCTACAATGCCATCCACATATTCACACTACGCATGATGTAACAACTCAGTACACTCCATGCCAACCATACGCATAGTTGAACGTTATATTAAAAAAAAAAACAAATTGTAAAATTGCAGACAACAAAAATATAATAAATACAGCAACTGTATCAATTGCACTAGCAATATCAAGTTTACGTACATAATTTGCAACTCATGTTAAAATAAAGATTATCACAGCGTTTGTTAACAATCAAAGTTAGTCGCTTTTTAAACTTCACAACACAGATGCCTTACAAACAAGCATCGTGAAACATGTCAATGATGGTATGCCTCGGAGAATGAGCTTTGTTGTAGCCGGTTCACAGCAGCCATTTTTATGGTAGCCAGTTCACAGCAGCCATTTATCAACGGTCACTTGTTCCGTTAAACACCTCAGATCTAGACATACTGACTGGTAAGCTCGGGGAGTAGTCATTAGGTAGATTATTTGTTACGATGTTTTCTCTCCATTCTATTCTAACTGCTTCTGTTTCTCATTGTTCTTCTCTTTTTGCGCTTCCTGTGAGCAATAACATGTCATAGGTATTAAACATGTGGGGAGTATATCGCAGGCAATCTCTCTCAGCTGCAGTGACATTATAACAAAGTATTCTCTTGTTTGGCAACGATAACGATTCACGTAGTTGTCTCAGGCTAGTGGCGCTAACACCGTGATTATAAGACACGCAGTCTCGGCGTTAGTGGCGCTAACGCATGGAGCTGCTAAGCTATACCATGTTGCCGTCGACCTACCTCGTCCTTCATCCGATTCACCAGGAAAGTCACTTGATTCATCAAGGTTTCCAGACGGATCTCATTGCTGTCCTCCTCGTGTTGCAGACTGAGCGCCCGGTGAAGAGGGAAGAAGTCATAATTCTCACGTTCCAACTACACCACAACGAATCACAGAATGCAAAACACTTCATCTAACTGAACGATGAATTATAAAATATAATGCCACTTGCTGATTGTGTTCAGACTTACCAAGCGACTAACATACAGCTCCAAAGCCGTGTAATCATTAGAGCGCGTCTCAGCCAGATGAATGAAGAAGAAGAGATAGGCCCACTGGTTGTGCTCCCTCTTAACGTGATTTTCGAATCCCTATCCAGACAAACATCATATGTTAAATATCACGATCGATGAAGATCAAGAATGCCAATGATAAACTATATGAGAATCAAACTAGCACTGACTCCGCCTTGGTGCTCGAAGTCGTAGCTGTTCCTACTACAAATGAAGCAGGTCGTCCTCATATCGTTATCAACTTGCCACTGTATACAGCAACACAGTCACGCGTCTCAAGCACACATATTATATCATGATATCGCTACATATAAGGGTGTCTTTAGTCGTATTGTCTGCTGACTCTTTACCTTATTGTCACGCAGCTCCGAGAAGGTATCCACAATGATACCGAAAATGATGTTCAATCCGATTGTAGTGATGATGATGAAGAAGACGATATCAAATACAGCTTTGTGCAGATGAAAGAGGAAAGACTCGCCTGCCGGTACTGCCAGAAACTGTAAGAATATAGTAAGGTGACGTTTTCAACGGATACCATGAGCGCGCAGCATATTCGACTTTACCCACTTATCAACTTTGCTCATTTCACTGAAATATTTATTAAAAAACACACTCTGAGAGCATTTAAAATCATGTTCAAGAATTTAACTTAAATATAAATCTTTGTACAACATTAACACATAGATTTGCATATCATTCAAAGCACATACCTATCAAGTGAATATGAACAACATTAGTAACACGCCTGTCTTCAGAAATACTTAATTAACGGTTAGTACAAGCAAGGCAGAAATAGGTGAGTAAGATCACGACGCATGTACAGTGAGTTTCGTCGGAAGCGGACCACCCAACACTGTGGCGTATGTAGAGCTACATAGCGACATCAATATACAGATACAAGTCTTGCTGGGCGCATGGACAGTCTCTAACATGACAACAACACACACATGACAAGCTGCGTGATTACAACGATACGTCAATTCATACCTCGGCCTATGTGTATGCAATGCGAACATGAAATGGGAATTAGTATTCTAATTGAAGAGAAAATACGCAGATAAATGTAATTAAATTTCAACGTATTACACTTGACTTTTAAATATCTGATTTAATACGAAAAGTCGTTCATTTTCAACTATATTCTGTCCGTTGAGCAATACTTGTTATAACTGAATGAGAGGTAGTTGTATGTGGATATATGATCGTGGACATCAGGAATGGACTCACATTGTACAAGCCATCTATCAAACCTCGATGCACAGAAGTGACCATGCATTCAAGGAATGTTGTACAGAAATGTCCAGTATCTGGGTCAAACACCTCACGGTACATGGCAAATGCCCAGAGCGCAAATATATACAGGAAGGTGAGTCCGTATATAAACACCCACACAAGCGATATACCTGTCACAGCACATGGGGAAGCAAGGTGTGTCATATCAGAGGTATTATAATTGATATGAATGGTGTGATTACCGACAACACTCGAGACGCATGGTCAGAGAGCAGATTAACTGACCGGTGGGCGATCGCGAATAGCAGCGATGTCTGGCGCCAAAGTTTGTCAGAAATGATATAAAGTTATCGTTAAATATTTCATTGCTGTACAATACTGTACACTTGTGCCGCGATGGAGTACAGGTCGATATGAAGTACAGTCAACAAGCGAATTTACCACGTAAAGACTTCGTCAAGTATCATTCAATATACCTTCAAATGCGGTTATAAATGAATGCTGAGTATCTTACTCTTCCTTACAAGCTAGTCGGCGTGTTTTGTACAGCTTCATTAATACAACCATCGTAGCATGAGCCGGGGTAGTCTCGTTCATGCAAAGTGCCAGAAAGCAGTCAACTACGTCTATATAAAAGAGTAACTCGAGTAAACGTCTATGGACTACGTATGCCTTGATGGAGTTGGATATCAACATGAACTTTGCAAAGAAAAGCACGGCCAAGTAGCGACGTATTCGAGCGGCGCGTTAGTAATAGACAGCGATGCAGCAGCTCAAGGCGATCTTGCTCGCCTTACCTCAAAAATACCAACAGCGTACCCCCTGTGCACCATTGTGATCATGCACTCGTACATTGTGGTGCAGTACAGTCCCGTGTCCTTTGTGTACAGCTCCCGGTATACCGCGAACGATATGATGGCGAATATGTAGAGTATGGAGAGGCCGTATAGGAATACAAGCAGCAGAGAGCCGCCTGCAAATACAACGTCAACACTGAGGGAGTGATATCACCGTCTTATATCTGGTGGATGTTAGCGTGAATACATCACATGCACCACACCTGTTATCAATCAATGGCGCGTATTAATGCACACATAGGGACAGAGTTGTACAGAAAATAACCTCGAAAACCCAAGTATTGAAACCTTGTTATATGTTAGAAGGACAGCCATGCGAGTGTGTGCTTAACCGCTATCAGCTGATTACCTCGTAGATACCGATGACCAATCCACGGTGGACATTGGTGATAAAGCATTCATACATGGACGAGCAAAATAAGCCATCATCATCGACGTACAGTTCACGGTACTGAGCAAACGCCCATAGCGCAAACATATATATCAACACAAGGCCATACACAAAGACCATGAGCAAGGAGAAGCCTGCAACAGAGGTGAGTCATATATATATAAATCAACACAGGGGCGTACATAAACACCTCATAGAAGCTGTGGAGAAGCCTGCAACAGAGGTGAGTCAAATATATATAAATCAACACAGGGGCGTACATAAAAACCCACATAGAAGCTGTGGAGAAGCCTGCAACAAAGGTGAGTCAAACATATATATATATATCAACATTAGGTCGTACATAAACACCTCATAGAAGCTCAGGAGATGCTTGCAACAGAGGTGAGTCACATAACACCAGAGAACTAACCCATCATACGCTGGTAAATGGATGACATGGGATACAAAACTGCGCCTGGTGTAACAGTACCGTTGTATGTAGTGCAGAAGACAGACACAGTGCAACAACTTGATATTCCTCTTACACAAATCAGGGACCTTAGCATACAACACCAATATATCGTAATCAATCTAATGAATGAGGTCATTCATAAGAAGAGCTGCAAGAAGAATGACAAACCACAGCGTGCGGACATGCCACTGGGCCAGGTCGAGTGTCAGAGGTGTGCGCGACATTTCATTAGAGCACAATATGGTTCGTAACCAGTTTTTAGTGGGACACAACACATTACTTGACGGACATAGTTGGATGGCCCCGCAGCGTACGAGCGTATTTGTTATAACATCATCTTATCACTTCACAGTTTGACATTATCGCTGAATGGGTCGGGAACAATAGATTGTAAATCCTACATAGTGTCTGTGCAATGTGCCTATACCAAGGTAGTGTATATATATCCATGTGTATGGTGTACGGTAGGCATATCTTACCGTTCTTCGTGACGGCCTGAATTGCACGCTTGAGAAGCTGGTTGAATTCAGCCATATGGAGCAGATGGAAGGAGAAGAAGTAGCCGTAGAAGGCTGTCCCGAGAACGGAGGCTGCAAAGAGCATCTGTCAGAACACACGCCCAGTGGTACATCACATCAATAATGCAGACGACCGGGCCAATCAATAACAACAACCCCCCAGCCCCCCACCCCACCCCACCCCACCCCACCCCCCCCCCCCCCCCACCCACCCCACCCCACCCCACCCCCCCCCCCCACCCCACCCCACCCTTATTACAGCGCACATACCCCAGGGTAAGGTCAATATGCTTCTGCATATACTTACAATATACCAACACGTTTTGAAGCTGAAAACCTTCACTTCTAAGTTGGATTCTCGCTCTTCGTCGTCGTCATCGTCGTCGTCATCCCCATCGAACTCATCTTTTTTATGGACGCATTTTGCCCACAACGCCCTGTAATGACGTGGAATCATGAATAAAAACTATGCACATTACAAATTAATCCGACGGATATGTGTAATGCTGAGTTAATTTAGACAGGTATTGAATGGGGACACTGACTTGATGGCTTTAAAGCGCGGCAGGCTTGGGTGGTTTGTGATGAAGTAACTGACCAACACGCACAGCGTGAAGATGTTATGAAGGCCTCCCAGAGCGTAAGTCAAGATCTCGACGGCGCTAGGGTTGTACGCATACCGTGGCTTCACCCTATCACATCCAAAAGCAGATCACAGCTCAGAAACCATGACATTCAAATATACACTTCTAAAACAGCAAATACTGCCATATTCAACCGCATTATTAAATACAGACATTGTTCCAATGTTGTGACACAATAAATCGTGACATGCAATTATATGCCCCCACGACAGAACAGCGCCTACCCGGAGTAGGTGACGTTACCGGAAGCGTCCACGGGTTCACGCCACGTGACCATGATCAAGATGAAGAATAGGAAACTAATGAAAATCATCATCATATTGAAATGCCACCTGTAAACACATGGGCATACAGTCAGTCATCGTTTGCTGCAGTAGCTGTTCTCGATTGTCCACTGGGCATGTAGTCAATGTAGTGTTTGATCCACACTACTACTGAGCTCTCACCAGAACTTGACAAAGAAGCGGGACACCATGTTATTGACGACATTCCTGGTGTACGTAATATCGAACATGATGTCTTTGGACCAGTCCATGAACTCCCTCAACTTGTTACTGGGTGACGACCTATCCACTTCATACTTAAACTTCTCCTTCACATCCTCCCGTAGTACAGACTAACACAAAGGGATCATTCTTACGTTACTTTCAATTTACCATTTGTAAATGCATGATTAACAATCGATTAAATCCCTCTGTATGAATGCATGTTTACTTGCGAAGGCAATTATATCGGTTTGTCTGACTCGTTATTTGTCATGCTTATGTTTGTATTGCTTGTGTGAAATAATTATTCAGCTAATATACCTTGTCTTTGCATCTGAAATATAATTTCTGCAACTCGTCCTCTTTCAATATTTCAATGGATAAAGTGCCGTCAAAATAGTAGTCCCAGATGACTTGATCAGCAGCATTTTTCACCAATCCTGCACAACAGTAGAAGTCCATCACAATGTGGTGTGGTCAAACACAAGCGCATCAACAGTTCAGCAACGACAACTACTACATTGTCAACTCGTAGCCATACACCCATTAATCGAACAGATTAATTACATACATATACATATATACACATATACATATCCATATACACACACACATATATATATATATATATATATATATATATATATATATATATATATATATATATATATATATATATATATATATATATATATATATATATATATATATATATATGAGGTGTTGAAATAAACCAAAAATATTGTGGCACATGTACGAAGCGTTTCGTCACAATATATCTAATTTCAGACATATTCATTGCTTAGGTCATTCACATTTTGTTGCCTATCCATAAGAAAGGCATCACGAAATTGATTGTGCGACAACGTTATGCATACGACTGGAACAAAGCATTAGTACTGTGTGTTCATCCGAAAACAATTTCCTCGTATTATCGTGTACACACAAACCAACGGAACTAACCGACACCAAAGACACGCTGTTCACCAAATCACTTACGTTTACGGAGACGGTTGACGCAGTCATCACGGGTGTTGCATTCTACAAGTGGCAGTTTTTTTATACATCTATGTTAATACGTCAACACACTAGAAGTGTTCTCTAGTCTATTACAAGTTTCATAGGAAATGACAGAAGTCACGTGAACATCTACGCTACGGATACAGAATGAGAACACGGCGATCGTGAAAAGAAAAACAGAAGATTGACCACCAGAATGTTGGAGGGACTACACAGACGTTACAATAAAACATCAACAGACATACAATTGCAATTCACATACTGCTTTTTCGCGCGAGAATATCCTCATTGAGGTCGGTCATACGAAGGAGTATATGGAAATAACTGAAGCCCACGATCATCACGTTTTCCTTCAACTCGTCCTGCAGAGACCCATCCTTCGACTGAAAAGAGCAAACACATCGAGATTGAGCAACAAAAATCATACGTCGCTCACTGATCGGCACTGACAATAGCATATTGTCACAACGCATTATTAATGGCAGATCGGATTATGTGTACTTTATTCTGCACGCAGCGTAATATGCAAAAATGTTGATCATTTGAACTCATACGATGTTCGGTAGATTAATGTGCGACATGCCTGTGACTTGGTGTAGCAGTCGACGGCGACGTTCCATATGCTCTCGGCGTCGAGCATTTCAGCAACTTCCTGCGTAGAGACCATCATTAATTCACATTTAAAGCTTCCTTTCGCATTAACCAAGGGATAATATCATAGCAGAAACTTATTACGAGGATTATTGCGATTATCCAGTGTTAATTAAGGAACATTTTGGCATGCATGTAAGCTGTACAGTCTAGAATGCGATTCGTTAACCTGATAAACATTCAGAATCATAATTTTTTATCAGGTTAGGAGGTTACAACAGGTGACAGTGAAATATGGTGAACAACTTGGTCATAGTGACACGATAACAAGATGTTCCGCAGTTTGCTGAGAACCGTACACGATGATAGTGATGGTGATGGCTTATTCCATTATTGAAGTTCACGTGGAAAAGTTAAGTATCCACAAAATAATTACGGTTGTTGTTAAAAGACGTAAATAAAGGCGAACTAATATGTAGGAAAGCCAACCGCTAAGTATTATTCGTATAAAAAAACATTGTTATTAGCAACAGAGATGTATATTATGTACAAAGCGTCATATTAGCAATGGTAATACATGTGATAGCGTGGATTCGTAGTTCGTTTCACTGATAGGTAGATATTGACATCGCAACATCATACGTACTGTCTCAGTAGCGAATGTAATGGGTCCATTTGCGCAATACCATCATAAATACCGTGCCCATTCAACTCAAATCGCATTGCACTGCACGAGCACATCATTCCTTACTGATACATGTACTAACCAAGTATGCTGGACGCAATGTATGCGTGTCCTTCTTTAAACATCATATCAAAACAACAATACTTCATGTGAGAGAATAAATGATTGGAACAATATCATACGAGATCATACAGATTTTCATAAAATTTTAGTCTAATTTCATAAGTTGATGGGTTTTTGAAATAAATTAAATTAAGCAAAACATGATAGTGTGACGTCACTTTCGATGTGATATTACGACGATAATAGATTGCGGTGACTATGGTGTTTGGCTAGCACCCTATCATCCACATAGTAGTACCCAGTTACAAATACCCGGTGGCTAACAACATGTTGCTAAAGATGGGTTTGTAAGATGCACTGATTGGCAAAAATAACAAAATATTGCAACAATATGCCAACAGAACCTATTGAACGAGTATACTATATCTGCTATAATTACCATGCAAATAGCGCAGATATAGCAATACATGCTGTGTATGATTAAGGAAAGGGGTGTGGGTCATTTTCAAGAGGCAGAATCAGACACGTCTAGCGAGGTGAACTATACATGCCTGGAGCGGCATTCCCTAGGTTGGCATTGCGATAAGTAAGCGGTTCAAACGGGATCAGATTCAACACATAGAATCCACAGATATATCTACGTGGCACTATGCTTCTGTCTGATTAACATATCTGCACTATGGGTTAATAGCTAATTCAGATTATGTTTTTGATAGGTAACCCCATTACGATTACCTGTGAAATAGCCTGCAAATTTTAAACATACAGCGGTTTATGTATAACATATACACCAGATATAGCAGGTCATGTACCCAGTAGGATGGGTAAAGAGAATGTGACTTTGAAGATGGAAAAGCAATATAAACTAGATTAGATATTCGGTATTTTTACAACGACGTGCAACTTTTATACAAACATATTAGGTACAATGGAAATGTTAACATTATTTAACACTCAATAGTATCTACTTAAACATCACAATATATGCACCGTAACTACCTTAGTTGTACTTGTGGTGATGCCTATTTTTTTGCCCTCCTCATCTATAGGTGGCTTGGCGTTCTCTTCAGTTAAAGCAATAATGGCGTTTGCAATGGACTTCTTCAACGTTATCACCTGAAAGGAGTGTCATACACCGGTGCGTTAGCAGCTTTTTAACAGTCTGAGTATACACACATTAAGACAACGCAACCGGCAATATATATATATATATATATATATATATATATATATATATATATATATATATATATATATATATATATATATATAGAGATATATATAGAGATATATATATATATATATATATATATATATATATATATATATATATATATATATATATATATATATATATATATATATATATATATATATATATATATATATATATATATATATATATATATATATCATATATATATATAAGGATCAGCTCATTGCGGGGCATCACTACAAAATAATGAGAACATAAATCAATTTGGCCAAACATAACAGTATCAGTTCCACTATTTGCATACCTCCTTAATGCTGCAGCCCTGGAAACTGGCTCCTCGCAGTATGTAATTGATGTAATCACAGATCTTGTTGTCAAACACAACCATCTGGTTTTGCAGGTTGCCCTACAACCAACACGCAAATACATCATTGTGATTTGTGTGCTACCACTAAGCTATATCGTAAGCGTGCCACTTTCTACTTCAGATATCACAGATGGATGACTACTAACCACTTAGTGTGATTATGTAAGATAACACAGATGGATGACTACTAACCACTTAGTGTGATTATGTAAGATAACACAGATGGATGACTACTAACCACTTAGTGTGATTATGTAAGATAACACAGATGGATGACTACTAACCACTTAGTGTGATTATGTAAGATATCACAGATGGATGACTTCTAACCACTCTTCATGATTGTGAAAGATAACCAGTGACTAACCGAAGTGAATTCCACCAGTGTGTTAAAGAGCTCTGTGACAAGGCCGATCGTGTTATTGTTGATGCTGCTGTATACCAGACTCAGGAAACGAGCGGTCTCAGCAATCAAATTAACAGTCTTGATATTATCCGGTTGTTCACGCAGGTAGTCCTATACATAAGCAAGACAACGATTACGTTTTACCTGTAATAGGTGACGTAGTGTCATTCACTTGGATCATAACTAACCCACTATATTGCACGAATCGTTACCTGCAAAATTTTGTTTTGCCCATCGCAGGTGAGGCCTAGGATCTTGAGAACCAGTTCGATATAGCCATCATCGCGGTAATCAAGGTCGGAGCTTGGTTCGACAGCCATGGCAGCTAGTTCCTTCAGCTCTGTGTCATCTATGTCCTGTACAATCAAGCATGACATTGCACGCTTCAGTGTTCTGTGGCTACACTACATGGATGAGTGAGTCAATGACGGCTAAGCGACATACTTATCCACGGACATGGGACCCATTTAGTGACTGGCAGCATTCTACAAAAACTTCTCATTAATGTTTCACAGCATAAAAAGACCCATTTTCCTTTACAAAATACAATAACTTCAAAAAATCCTAAAATGCGTTTATTATTTTCACGTTATACATATATAAACCAAAGTACCATCTCTGAAAAAAGGCAAAACGAATTAATGCTAATCATCACCTCGATTTGTATATCTGGAGGCGTTTCTGGGGCCACTTTGTTATCTTTTGCGATAAGGGCCATTTTGTCCTCGCGCTTTGTCATAGGTTTCATTTCAATGGCGGCACCTGCTGGCGGAGCGAGTCTGGTCACTGAGCCGGCCAGGTCTCTAAATGCAGCCTGAGGTCTGATACCACAAACAACACGTGTTTCACCATCATAGGCAGTAATAGTCGCAATCCTGGCATGTGTTTGCAATTAACATCGGAAATCAATTGAAAAAGAAATGGACTTTACAGGAGCATATGGGACCCCAACATCTGCGAGCGGTTCAGAGAACTGTTGCTTCCCATTCTGCTCTTTTGTCCGTATCGCTTTCTCAGAGCGTCTGTCCCTCGCTGTGCAAGATAAATTGCTGCTTAAATTACAGTTTAAACTTGACAACAAGAATCAAATTTCAAATTAACCGTGTATATGTGGATACGTGTCAATTATGCAACCAGAGATATCGTACGCTTTTGCTGCGTCCGCTGAGACTGGCATTCGACGCACGCAGGCCCCTCATTGTGGACCCCATGTTGTTAGCCATCAGGATCTCCTGGTGGACACGAAGAAAATATTTGATAAACGGCGAAGATTTCGCAAATATCACATGCGCGTTTGCCTATTAAGAATGAATAAGTCAGAGTGACCTTTGACACACATCAGTACAAGGAATGTTTGGCCATGACATATACATTTGAGCGTACCTCGGCTGCTAACTTGCCCGATTTCATTGCTTTGCGCAGAGCCTTGGCTTGCTCTAATGCCTCGTCGATTTTGGCCTGATGCTGAGCTTGTAAAGACCGCCTGTGTTAACATCATCAGTGCTTAGATGAACAAGAAACTCGAGACACATCAGCTGTATGATTTACAACTGCCTAGTATCAAGGCACAAGCTGCATTCACTACAAATGAGGCGTACTTCTCTTTCGTAGCGACAGCGCTAAGCTGCATGCGATTTTTGACGGCGAAGAAAAAATTCTCTTCTCTGGTTCCGAGGAAGTAGTCAACAAGGCTTTGCTGAAAACAATTGCACTGGCTTATCAACCATATATAAAGTGCTGACTATATATATTGTACTCACTGATGGCATTACTTCAAGACTGTTCCATAAAAAAACCAAACACCTGTCTATGGTCTGGGTATTGGCAGATTGTAACTATACCTGGATTTGCTCATTGCCACCAAACAACATGGCAGCCAAGAAAGCTAACACTTCGCGTACAATGTCGTCCCCATTTTTGGACAGATGCGGCAGCACTTTGAGCAGCGCACTTCCGGCATTTAAAGACGATTGCACATCTTCTATCTTCTTCAAAGTTCTAAAAACACAAATGAAAAGTACAATTGAAATAGATGAATAGCGTTGTTTGCTTGCGATTACATTACTATAAACCTATACACGACGTAGACAAAATTTCAACCTTACCGTTTATTAGCTTTCAGGTTGCTTTCCCAGTCATCAGGCAGTTTGACAACTTCATTGTGAATCATGGCACGCAGTAGTTGTAAACATTTGATATCCAATTCCTCTTGATTCAGTCTTTCCTTTTCGTTCATTGTTGTATTGGACGCAGAAATGCTGGAGCACATTTAGGACTCAACACATTGGGAGCAACCATCACCGAAAAATCACCTGTATTATGATGTCATTATTTTCGTAGGAAACAAAAGACACCTACCTCAGTTGTTCCACCAACTTGCCGGCTCGGCTGTATTTCTTTCCCGGGTTCTTTGCGTTCGTGGTGATGAACGAACCGACGTGCTCTTGGAATTCTTGACCCAGAGGCAATTCCTCGTCGCCGCCAATCTCCGTGTAATCTAACCATCAAAAAGAAAACAAACCCACATGGATGTCGTAACTAAGAGTCGACCTTCAATGGCAGTGAATTGAGTGACCGCGTACAGCACCTTTGTCCATGTTGTCGCCGATTTGGGTTCTGACGTCATTAAAGCCGCCATACACAACGCTATAATTGATGGCGAATATATTGAGCTGGCTGTTGAGCTCTTCCTCTTGTTGGTAATACTCTTCATATTTCTAGACAAATAAATCAAGCAATCTATAGCACTATAACCAATGCGCTGACATATACCAAGCGAATGTAGTTCTAACGTCTAAAATAAGACAAAAAGCACGTGGCTGCTAGCAATACACACCCGTCTGGCATCGCTCCGGACATCCTGTACGTTCACTCCGTTCCCATACTTCTCCTGGAAATCCTCCATTACCTAGCGATCACAATTGAACACCAACATCATAGCGGATCAGATAAGATTTTACCGGTATTACTCATAATACACAACCAATCCTTAACAAATCAACATCGTATATTTGAGAACAAATTGACTTTAAAAGGTAGGATAAGCGTGTACACGCTACGGCAGTGACCAGTTCAATGGTGTGATACACATCGATGTTTCCATGGAAGCAATATGGACGATACTATCCGAGATACACCAAATAACAGAAACCACGCACTAAACACATCCTACAAATTATAACGTCCACAGAGAAACTGAATAATCACAACGTTGATATGCAATCGGCGACATCAAGGGGCGGGGGAGGGGGTGGGGGAGGGTGGAGGGGTACACCTCATACTAGTACCATTAACGACGTTTCTGTCTTAAGAAGAACCTGGTGTACGATGAACATCCCAATATGAGGCATACATGATAATTGGCTCATGTGATGATATTATGCTAGCATAGGCACATTGAAAGCAAAGCTAATAAAGACTACATAGGATGAGACTGCATGTGAGGGTCGCACCAGGAAGCCATGGGGCTGAATGAGGTTATACCAAACCACATAGACTTTTGATGGGCTCTTAGGAAGACAACATAAACGAGGTTGTTGAATGGGTGGTGGTGGTGGTGGGGGGGTGGGGGGCGGGGGGGCGGATGGGATGGTGCTCGTAGATAGAGAATCTATGCTTATGCACGAACATATACAATAATACGTGACGTCATAGAAGGGAATAATTGTGTGATTATATACTGACCGTACCCTCTCCATTCTATGTTTTAAAGCAAATATCAATATCGATTTTGATTAGTGTTTGGCTGTTGTACATTCGTTTCAATCCTTGTTAGATATGAATGCGTGCACAAGCGTTATCATCCCCACATGTTAACGCACAGCGTCAGACATGCCTCTCTTATGGAGTGAGCATTGGAAGCAATAATCTCAACAGCTTACCAGCATGTCATATCTCTTTAGCAGTAACAATTGCCAACCAGCAAACAGAACATTAGACAAACATCCCACCATGCATGATTTAACAGATGACTCGAAAGGAAGTAATCATTTATTAATATGACCCAGGTAATATCATGGCGTGTACAGAGCACTAGTTACCTTGACAGGGAGCGTGGAGGCCGAGAGAAGTACGTTCATACAGCCCACCATTATCTTCATGTGGGTCGGGTTACATACGAGGGGACCCACTGTTTTCGTGAAGTCCTGCAACACCAAGTACCACCATTTACAAAGTGTCTGTAACCGCGCTTCGTATCGATATCATGTCAACCAGATGCGAATGTTCACACATAGATGTATTGATTGCGACGAAAGCGCTTGACTTGCACTGGGAACAAATTACTTAACGTCCACTAACGATGACACAAATAATTACATATCGCACTAACAGACTTAATTTGCTCACCATAACATTTTCAGACAGTTTGTCGACAAAATCAGCTTCGTGGGGGAAGTTCTCGCGGTCAGGCTGATAGTACGTGTGGAAGAATACCTGCAACGGTGACGTCATTACGGTCAAGTTTCAGGGCAAAATGCAAGTGATACAAAGTAATTTCGACATTGAAACAATGCGACTTCGTTCCACTGAGTAGCTACCTGCAGGAAGGGAAAGACGGCTTCCATCAAATAATGAAGGCTCCCGTGGTGCTTCTTCCAGTCACCTTGACCTTGCTCGCTGAATACAGCAGTAAAATAAAACCATCTATAGTATATATGATAACGCTGCTAGACAGAGTGACATGCACTGTAAGTGACGTCATAAGTACGGCCGTGGTGGCCTGACTTTACAGGCATTGTTTGCTACGGTAACCAATGAATGAAACCAGGTTTTACAGCTGTTCTACCATCTAGTGTGCAGACTCCTAATTTAGACACCATTACAATATTCTACTTTTGTAAAGCGACATTAGCTTCACAGATTCACACTAAACAAACAAGTCAGTAATTGTCTTACGCTCACCACACACCACCACTCTTTGTTTTGCACACATATATAGCATATCGAGTAATACACACAAATCCACACTAAAGATGAACGAAACCGAAAATACCGAATGCCAATAGTGCTACGGTCTTCAAACGGTGTACGGCATTGCAACTGAATAGTACTGGTAGCTATACAACGGTTATCGACACTTACTACATGGTACTAGTAGCTATGACAACGAGTATCAACATAATGGTAACCATATTAACCTGAGTACGGTATTTAGCGCATCAGGATCGTCCATTATTTGATCGACCAGGTTGGGGCTGTGACAGAAATATTGAAAGTAACATAATGCCAGCGAATATGGTCCGCCGATTGAATACAAATAGATACAAATTAATACTACTGAACAGATGTACCATATCATGGTTCCAACCGAAAACAGAACTAGCGATAGCTTTTAAGTCAAATTGTGGAAACTTAATCGCAATCAAAGTTAAAAATCGATTAAGACAAATACCAAAAAAAAAGGGGAAGCCTGATGTCGCATGCCAATACATATAAAGCACTTGCAAAGCGAGCTTGGACAATTGCTGAATCAAATTTTATTTTAAGTCTGTATATGAAAGCATATATACATAGCCAGTTATATAGGCTGTTGGTCATGCAGTCGCAGTTGAACGAGGTATATGTAGCTGTGAATTGATGGGATAAAGTATGTTAGATAATTTCCTACATGCGTATTGACGAATTGATTGGGTCAGCATAAAATACCAATGTCATCACAGCCATTAATGTGAGGTTAATTGAAACCTTTTGAAGTTCTATGCAATCAAAGTTGTAAAGTCTCACTACAAATACAAAATAAACAACAACCTGCTCAGAAGTCTCGTCAACTTTGGTTGATCATCAAATGTGTTAACGCTGAAGAGTTTAGTGTGGCAATGTTACGTTATGGCAGATCATGAACCAACTCATTTATATCACTGATGTACAATTATTTGTAGCATTATGGTATATATTTGGGTCTCATAAATGATCAATACAATGGAATGATACCTTAATATGCTATCAAAAACAATGTTGTGCAGTGAGACAGTGGTAAGACACACTTAGCAGCATTTTGTGCCAACAACATGAGCAATAGTCAAGCAACAAGAAGAGCCACAATAATGAACAAAGGCCATACCTCTTTCCCGGTGCCTTTTTTAGCAAAAACTTGACTGTCTCCGAGCTAGTTTGTGCATACTGCGTCAGTGCGGTCAGGATATCATTTAGACTGTTCACATACTCCCACATGGACCTGCAACATACAATGTAGCATATACTATACATGAATACAGTCCATTCACTACATTCACAGCACCTCCACATCCGGATTGTACGTACTTGTCATGAGGTAGGTCCCCCGCACCACTTTCAATCATGCCCCCTGCGGTGTTCAGGTAGACCCAGAGGAAGAAGCGAAGGTAAGGTCTCTTAAGGTTGCTGTCAATCTTCTTGTCATTCAGTATATCTAGCAGTTCTTTGACATCGAAGATCGTCTGACAAATAGACTCGATAAATCGGTTTTCCCCCTGTATACATATTGCAATAAGTAAATCAGAACTAGTGTACAAAAAGTCTAGACTCTATTTTTGCAATAGACTTTATGCCACTTTAGCGAAACAGTGGCTGAACTGACAGTATGATATATTCATCATCGATTGTAGTTCTTGATCATATATCAACACGCACCTCAGCACACGTCGCCAACAGATCAACAAGTACTATGAGGTAATCGAGATCAGGCGATGGTCCGCCAGACAGCAAACTCTTCCTGGAAAGATATCGCAAGTCGAATTTCATGAATAAAATACACGGGGCGCCGGCGAATTCGCCCCCGTAACGTTAATATCCGCCCCATAAATGTTGGATTACCAGGAAAGGGGACCCCCGATAACAAAATTATTTCCCCTGGTCGAATTATATATAATCCAACGCGACGTACTTAGAAGTCTGGTCGAGTACTGTACCGTTTTTCCGACGATTGGTCGATGACATGAGCCACTTCCGCTCGGTACTGCATGAAGTACTTCATGACGTAACCTTGATTCCGCTTCAAAGGCAGGTTAAGCTCCTCCACTTTAACGATGGCGTTGAGGAGTTGGAGGAACTGGGGAGCCTGGTTGGTATGCTGTGCCACCAGACTCATGATCTTCTGCACTTGGTGGTCCAGTATTTTGAGACATGTCTGCTTATTGCCGGTGAATACCTACACGAATCATAACAGTATATGCACATTGCTACGACTTTTGGTATAGTAACAACATTCCACTAAAACGGTATCCATTATAATGAGCCGTCGATGGAAGTGATGGTTGACGTCAGTAGTGACGTCATACCTCAGTGAGTGCGTCGGCCATCTCCGCTTCGGCCCCTTTGATGTTGAGCAGCATATCAAGGCGATCAAACAAGCGCTGCTGTACGACGTCATTGCCGCGTGCCAGAGCCTCGAGGAGTTTAAATGATCTCTGGAAGATGCCGCGGATTCCGCTATACTGCTCCTGGAACATGCGACAAAACATCCAACGTTCTGTACCAGAGCTGCCTAATCACTAGGGACAAAAACAGAATAAAGTTGAGAGGATTGACAAAGCAGGGTGGACGTACCAGCAGTTTGATGTCGATTTCTTGTGAGAGGATATCAAACACGGTGGTGAGAATACCTGCAACAAGGTGCCACACATGAGCGTGCTGACTGTTGATGAACAACAATTCAATAATTATCATTCCGAGCGCATGTGTGACGAGCAGTAACTCAACACGAGCGATAACGCAGATCTCTGAGGCCAGAGACAAATGAAATGAAAGTGTCTTTCCCGTCGTTGAACAAACCGAGTCATACTACGACATTGAATGTCTCCGTCCCGAACATAAGAGCTATGATGATGTTTCCAGCAACGTACCATGGTTGTACAGAATACTCTGATTCATTGGGTGTCTCTCTTCAGGCTCGTTCTCCAGTGTACAATACCTGTACAGGTGTACAACAGGACAATATATTAGCAAACTTGAACAGGAACTCTTGGTGAGACCCGCCAAACGCGGTAGCATCAGATACCGATAACTCAACTAACGCGCATACATGGATGGCATTCAACCGCAGGGTCATTCTCAGTGACACCATTAACCGCCAGTGTACAACACACTACAACCACCATTCATATAGCAGTATATCCACTGACCATTAATATAACTGCATACCCACTGACCATTAATATAACTGCATACCCACTGACCATTAACATTACTCCATACCCACTGACCATTCACATAATGCATACTCACTGACCATTAATATAGCAGCACACCCACTGACCATTCACATTACGCCTTACCCAATCATATGATGGCATATGACCACTCCCTTAACAGCATACCTTACACAGAGCATACTCATAAATCATCATACCCATTGATTATTCCTATACCAACATACCCGATAAGCTTTTCCAGTATATCCGCCATGGTTTTGGTCTGGTCAGCGGACATCTTAGCCGACGTCAGTCTCTGCATGGTCGGTAGGATGGTATGGAGGTCCTGTAGTACGGCGGCCGACGAATCCGTGATCAACACCTGGACGTACCAAGCTCAGATACATAGAAAACATCGAATGAAAGGTTTTAACTTTTATCGATGAGATCAAAACGTTGCGTGTTTGTATGAGATGTGGCGGAAATCGAACTAAATGTAAGCAGCGAGTAGGGTATGTTACCTGAGCTTGTACAGCCCGCTTGAAGAGGTTGTCGTGCGATGAGAAGTGGCGATTAAGAAGAGTCATAGATTTCACCACCATCTTATCATACTCATAATTGGACAAGTCCTGCAATGTCAATCAATCGATGCTATCATTGTATTGCTCCACCATTATAAGGCATGCGTTATGACATGTGATATTGTTAGACGAACTCGCTGCTCACCATCATTGTCAATCAATCGATACTATCATTGTCAATCAATCGATACTATCATTGTCAATCAATCGATACTATCATGACATCAGTGATGCGGAATTCGCTGAAGAAGCGCTCTTTGCCATCATCTCCTTCAGCTTCCGCATGGCAGTGTGGTTGCTGTTCATACGTACACAGTCAAGTCAAGCACTTGGTTTAACATCATACAAAGTCTGGCTTTGAGGTGCGTACCAAGCAGCTTCACAATAATATATGCCAGGACAGACTATAGAGGGAAGGATTTTCGCCTGTCATCTCTTTACGAGAGGATGATAGCATAATGAGTAATCAGAAGGTAATTTAAGGTGGAGCACCTGCTGCCGCCCGTGTAGATGTCGAAGTCTTCATAGAGTAGGGCGGCCAGCTCGGGATGATTGGCCCCCACCTGGTTAGCTTTAGCGTAGGTCGACTTGAACTCGTTGACAAACACCTATAAGAATACATACATGATCAGTACGCACGTATTGCTGGCTGCATGTTGAGAAATTGATCCATAGAACGCAATACCGTACCTCGAGTCGCGTGTTGAAGCTGTAGTTGAAGAAGAGATCGAGGACTTCCATGGCCCTGTAGCAGACATCGTACAGGTACGATTACACAGAAATGAGACACCAGAGGAGCTATAGGATTCTACGAGGCAACCTTAAGGGTCAGAACTCACTGGTATTTGGCGTCTACGATGGCTTTGGTTTCCGGGCTTTCCTTGTAACGTAGAAAGCGGCTGTAGTGGTCCATTACATCTTTGATCAATGGAGTACCTGCCACAACACGCCACCATTGTACCTTCTCTGACCATCTCATTATACCAACACAGCGCCTACGTAACTGTCACCTAGAGCTGTTTGATAGGCACCTCGCGTGGCGTGGAATAGGTACCTCATTCATACCTTTGTTTCTCGGCCATTCCCCAATACATGTCCGCAAAACAAAGACTTATAAAGTCGCATCTGATTGCATTATTTCATGGAGAGATAACCCATCGACACACATCTCAGCCGTGACTGACCGGTTTTGTTGGGGTAGGGTTTGTCATTGCGTCCATCCACTAAGCTGAGGAGCGGCTCCAGCAGCTGCCTCACGTCCGACATCTCACCATAGTAACCGTACTTGGCCAGGTAGTGTACCAGACGGAGCACCTGTATGACACCACACCAGCATCCAGTACGTGTTTGATCATCATGGTCTGTATCTTCGCTGGTTATGGTGAGATGGTAAGTTGTAACAACACTCGGATGTTGATGTACGATCTTAAAGTAGAGCTTATGACTTATAGAAAGAGGGCCCGAGCAGTTAAACAATGTAAACCGATTTCTTCCTTTTCTGTTATGGTACAATAGCAGAAATGGATTGTTCTAACTCTGATTATATGATGGAGAATGGAGTATCAGAGCTGGGTGGCTTATTCGGTTAGGTTAAGTTCGCACCTGTTCTACGAGCATGTTATGTCCAATCAACGAAGCGGTCATGTCTTTATTGGCATCCAGAAACTTTGAAATCCAATCACGCAGCACGGGGAAGTATCTCTGCGTCGTGGACTTATCTCTGGCGGCCTGGTCAGGTACAGAACAACACACACGCAGTGTGTTACTGGGGTGTGTGCTGTGCATAAGGACGACCGAGGTGACGTATACAGCGTCATAAGAGTAGCATCCAGGTAGATTATAACCGTGATTAACTCACCTGGTCCTTTTGTGTAGAAGCATGCATCTCGTTACTGCCCACTTCGTCCCAGACGAAGGTGAGATTGATCTTATCCAAGACCGCCGCGTTCTCGCCAACGTCCACGAAGAGAGCTGCCATGCAAACACGGCTGGCTATACGACTCACGTGGTTTATATGACACAATAAGATATCAATGTATTCACAAAGATAAATATATACGTCGAAGCGCTAACATGCCGCGCTGCAGGTGCTCTCATACCTATTATAAGGTGGCAGTATTTAGCCCTAAGCTGGTCAGGTAACTGATCATTAGTGAGGCACAGGTAGGCTTCATCCCAGGTGAGGTAGCCGAGTTCTTCTGTTATCACATTGATGGCGAATTCATTCCTCCCCTGCATCGCAGAATAGTTCATTCAACCAATGCTAGCACATCTAGTGATGTATGCGTTAAGACGCCGTATTGTGAGTCATGAACAACCATTACATTAGCAACTAGCAGGATGCAGTAGCCCACTCACGTAGCAGAGTTTACCGAACAGATCGAGTTGGTGATCAAGGAACATAAACTCTTCGTCTTCCTCCAGGTCTCTCTGGATGAAGACACCGCAATACAAATATTTTACTTATGAAGGCACCTGTGATATCATCACTAATTTGTGTAATTTGCAAATAATTGTATTCAAATTGTCAATTATAACGGAGGAATTAATCAAGTGTACATCGAGTATTTGATAGCTGTTTCTCAAGTTTATAGTTACCAAATCGTCTAAACATATTAACACAAAGACCCCAGTATTATAGCGTTAATTAACCATTAGTCATCCTGTTGATTATTGCTGACAAATAATTAGATATTGTGCATCAAACACCTCGCATATATTCAGCTAATGTAAACTACACAAATATATGTATACGAGATGAAAGTATGCAACATCTCACATGGGAAACCAAGCAACGAGCAGGCCATTGACGGCACACACATGATGACAACACGTGTATTCGATCTAAGTGACATCAGAATCACTACATGTACGCTATAAGATGAAAAAGCAGGTCCAATGCATCTAATTTCAAAAGTGTACTAAAATACCATTTGGTTTGGTATCGAATACGACCACCAGTGTTGAATAAATGGTTGCAAGCTAAGATATGTGCAGTTTAAAAAAACCTAAAAATCACTGTTAACAATAAATGGTTGGGAAAGTTACAAAACACAGCCAACAATAAGTATACATGGGAAGGGAAGAGTTGGTTTTGTTTTGATGTATGAATGGTGCTTCAAACAAATACTACACGGCGTGCTATTCATTACACACAACCAGAAAACATCCATTTACTGTAGTCTTATTGCCAAGATGTACAACATGGCGATTTGTTTCTCTGGTGCGGCTTCCTCCCAAACGGTTCAAGCTCTTGGAGATTGAAACAAACCATAGTGACAAACAGTATACGGAATAGCACTAGCCATACGAGCTGAAGCACGTTTGTTATGCTAAAGGTGGAATGTAAACTGTTGATGCGGGCATAATATACATTAGTCAAATGTACGACTCAACAGGCATACAGTTATTTGCGGAGAATAAGAGTTAAAGTTCATGTTACAATACTGTAGACTTAGTCATAGCGCTAAAACTAATCAAGCGTTATTTCATTAAACGACATCATATTGACAATAAACAGTACCACTTAGTCTAGCAACACATCGGGTCACACGAAGTACATTCAACATCATGTTCCTTTTATCAACATTGATACATATGTACAAGACAGTCTTTATGATCAAGTGAAGACTGCAAGTAAAATCGATGAATTTGTGAGTTATTGTGCTATACCAATTGACCATGCAGCTATACAACAAGTTCTAAATCAACACATATAGTCGATCCGCATGCACCTTACCACAATCTCCAAATTAACCACGGCATCAGTGTGTGTAGTCTGATCATAACCACCAACTTAACATCTAAAGTGACCACACCATGCTTGTATGCACACCGTGAATCATTATGTACAAATACATTATTAACGCCATTTTAGGTATGTATGTTCCAGTGCAAACGTATGTATGTACATTGCCCTATTTACTACAGAATAAAAGGAGTCATTCGTGCCGTGACCATGTAAGTCCTCCTACTCTGGGCCGTGATTATGTGATTGCTCCTACACTGAGCTGTGATCATGTGATTGCTCCTACACCAAGCTGTGATCATGTGATTGGTCCTACACTGGGTCGTGATCACATAATTGCTCCTACACTGCGCCGTGATCATGTGATTGCTCCTACACCGAGCTGTGATCATGTGATTGCTCCTACACCGAGCGGTGATCATGTGATTGCTCCTACACTGGGCCATGAGCATGTGATTGCTCCTACACCGAGCTGTGATCATGTGATTGCTCCTACACTCCTACACCGAGCTGTGATCATGTGATTGGTCCTACACTGGGCCGTGATCATGTGATTGCTCCTACACTGGGCCGTGATCATGTGATTGGTCCTACACTGGGTCGTGATCATATAATTGCTCCTAAACTGGGCCGTGATCATGTGATTGTTCCTACACTGAGCTGTGATCATGTGATTGCTCCTACACCGAGCTGTGATCATGTGATTGCTCCTACACTGGGCCGTGATCATGTGATTGCTCCTACACCGAGCTGTGATCATGTGATTGCTCCTACACTGAGCTGTGATCATGTGATTGCTCCTACACTGAGCTGTGATCATGTGATTGCTCCTACACTCGGCTGTGATAATGTGATTGCTCCTACACTGGGCCATGATCATGATTGCTCCTACACCGAGTGATTGTGATTGCTCCTACACTGGGATCGTGATCATGTGATTGCTCCTACACTGGGCCTGATCATGTGATTGTGATTGCTCCTACACTCAGCTCTGATCATGTGATTGCTCCTACACTGCTGTGATCATGTGATTGCTCCTACACTGAGCTGTGATCATGTGATTGCTCCTACACTGAGCTGTGATCATGTGATTGCTCCTACATTCAGATGTGATAATGTGATTGCTCCTACACTCGGCTCTGATAATGTGATTGCTCCTACACTGTGTGATTGCTCCTACACTCAGGCTCTGATAATGTGATTGCTCCTACACTCAGATCTGTGATTGCTACACTCAGATCTGATAATGTGATTGCTCCTACACTCAGATCTGATCATGTGATTGCTCCTACACTCGGCTCTGATAATGTGATTGCTCCTACACTCAGATCTGATAATGTGATTGCTCCTACACTCTCTGATAATGTGATTGCTCCTACACTCAGATCTGATAATGTGATTGCTCCTACACTCAGATCTGATAATGTGATTGCTCCTACACTGTGATTGCTCCTACACTCGGCTCTGATAATGTGATTGCTCCTACACTCGGCTCTGATAATGTAATTGCTCCTACACTCGGCTCTGATAATGTGATTGCTCCTACACTCAGATCTGATAATGTGATTGCTCCTACATTCGGCTCCGATAAAGTGATTGCTCCTACACTGGGCTCTGATAATGTGATTGCTCCTACACTCGGCCCGACGTTATGATATGTGCTACCTGCTGCAAGTTATCTAGCAGCGCACGCCGTCTACCGCTCTGTGGCGGGTGATTTAGTCACTGCAAGCCAGGCAAGTAAAGTGAAATACGTTATGATGTACCAACTCGACTCGTTAACTTTGCGAATATCATAAGGTGTATCTCCCATTCTCCATCGGCACTGATTATATGCAGGACCCAAACCGTGACTAGAGACTAAGACGGAATACTATGGACTGATTCTTGCACAGGCAACGCATCTAGGTTCAATCTGATAGCGGTTAGAGCGGGCAGGGATTGGATGGTCTATGGCCAAGGATTGGTGACGTTGTTAACGTCAGTAATGGTTACTGGATGGTACACTTTGCTGAGGTCAGTAGTGATAAGGGATTGGTGACGTTCTTGACGTCAGTAAAGGTGGATATATGGGTGACGGTGTTGATAACAGTTAAGGTGGCTGTATGGGTGACAGTGTTGAAATCGATAATGGTGGCTGTTTGGGTGACGTCATTGATATCAGTAATGATGACTGTATGGGTGACGTACATGAGGTAAGAAACAGTGGCTGTATGGATGACGTTTTTGAGGTAAGTAATGGTGGCTGTTGGGGTGACGTTATTGATATCAGTAATGGTGGCTGTTGGGGTGACGTTATTGATATCAGTAATGGTGGCTGTTGGGGTGACGTTGTTGTGGTCAGTGGTCAGTAATGATAGAGCTCAGTAACAATGGTTGTATGGGTCATGCTGACGTTAATAACGGCGGCTGGAATGTGGACGTTGCTATGGTGAATAAATGTGGCTATATGAGTAACCATATTTAGAATAGTAATGGTGGTTGTATACGTGACTGTTGGGGCTTGCGATGATAATGGAATGGGTGATGGAATTGTGACCATTTATGACATGCGGATAGGGGGTGTTCATGACGTCAGTAAATGTGGAAGTGATTGGCAGCTATTGGTACAATACGTAAGGTACATACTTTATCTGTTACAGGTGTGCTAACCTAATATTGACCGAGTTTATGTCTTTTCATTCTTCGTGCATCTATGTATAGAACCACGTTTTGTCAGGGTGTGGAGACACCAGGCATATGGTGGAGTAGGAAGCCGTTAGAAGCAGTTTTCGAACTCTACCTAGACAGCAAGTAGGACACTATCATGGAAATACTCACAGGATTCTGCAAAGGAAGAAGCCAGGTACAGGAGATTAAGATTCATTAGAATGATATCATGGCTGTTTGCTCTCAATAAACCGCCATTCGTAGAGTATCGGATTATCGTGAGAAGCAAACATGAAAATGACATAGCTGTTTGTCACAGCTTAGCTGTCCTTTTCATTTGCTTACAAAGAATCACCATTGTTTCAGAGATTACAAAATCGAAAACGGACGAAGATATGGTGATAATATCGAACGAAACAAATTATGCAAGTGAACTTTGGGTAATGTAGTGGGTATTGCGTCAGCAAAAAGAGCGAACCTAAATTGACGAACTTAATCAA
This sequence comes from Urechis unicinctus, assembly GCA_034190875.2. Lineage (NCBI taxonomy): Eukaryota > Metazoa > Annelida > Polychaeta > Xenopneusta > Urechidae > Urechis > Urechis unicinctus. Next base: position 3,672,069 of record CM067348.1, on the reverse strand, counting down.
TAGCAAACCCGAAAAGCTACTCGAAAGTCATAAATGTGAAGTACATCTCAAGTGAATTATACTCCAGAAACCAATAAAAGAATAGTCTGTTCAACCAAAGGAAATACTACAGTAAACTTAAGATACTCGGCCGATACCGTCAAAGTAAGGTGAAGAAGTTAACCTACAAGAAATACCCATTTCTGTGAGCGGGCAAGATGACATAAGTCTAACTGGCAAATTGCGCGATGCGTAATGCAAGCACCTGTCGGGTTGCTATGTTACCGATTGAGAGAAGTACCATCTTACATACATTAGTTTCTATATTCGTGCTTAATACCACTACTCCTGCCATAAACGAGTGAGCCTAGCGGTGTGTTTACTGTTATAATTCCGTATTACCGATAATCTAGCATACCTAATTTCACCCTGAAAGCACCCTCAGCCATTATGATGACAGACTCAGTACTGAATCATGACGTACCTGCGCAACGAAGTCGTGGAAGGCGGTCCATCTCCGCTGGTTGTCTTTGGAAACGTAAACCACATTGGAATCTTTGCCGATCTTCTGCCCGAGCTCCGTGTGGTACACACAATTCTGCAGCCCGGCAATGAATATAGTACGCATGGTTTTCTGGGATATCTGAGTCCTAATACCAATGCATTCATTCGTGAAGTTGACACCCCCAATAATACCACAGTTCAAACAATGCATTCTTTCCGGGAAGTTGACACCCCTAATAATACCACAGTTCAAACAATGCATTCTTTCCGGGAAGTTGACACCCCTAATAATACCACAGTTCAAACAATGCATTCTTTCCGGGAAGTTGACACCCCCAATAATACCACAGTTCAAACAATGCATTCTTTCCGGGAAGTTGACACCCCCCACAGTTCAAACAATGCATTCTTTCCGGGAAGTTGACACCCCCAATAATACCACAGTTCAAACAATGCATTCTTTCAAGTTGACAAACACAGTTCAAACAATGCATTCTTTCCGGGAAGTTGACACCCCCAAATAATACCACAGTTCAAACAATGCATTCTTTCCGGGAAGTTGACACCCCCAATAATACCACAGTTCAAACAATGCATTCTTTCCGGGAAGTTGACACCCCCAATAATACCACAGTTCCTTTCCGGGAAGTTGACACCCCCAATAATACCACAGTTCAAACAATGCATTCTTTCCGGGAAGTTGACACCCCTAATAATACCACAGTTCAAAACAATGCATTCTTTTTGACACCCCCAATAATACCACAGTTCCATTCTTCCGGAAGTTGACACCCCTAATAATACCACAGTTCAAACAATGCATTCTTTCCGGGAAGTTGACACCCCAAATAATACCACAGTTCAAACAATGCATTCTTTCCGGGAAGTTGACACCCCAAAATAATACCACAGTTGAAAATAATACAATGCATTCTTTCCGGGAAGTTGACACCCCCAATAATACCACAGTTCAAACAATGCATTCTTTCCGGGAAGTTGACAACCCCAATAATACCACAGTTCAAACAATGCATTCTTTCCGGGAAGTTGACACCCCCAATAATACCACAGTTCAAACAATGCATTCATTCCGGGAAGTTGACGACCCCAATAATACCACAGTTCAAACAATGCATTCTTTCCGGGAAGTTGACACCCCCAATAATACCACAGTTTAAACAATGCATTCTTTCCGGGAAGTTGACACCCCCAATGATACCACAGTTCAAACAATGCATTCTTTCCGGGGAGTTGACACCCCCAATAATACCACAGTTCAAACAATGCATTCTTTCCGGGAAGTTGACACCCCCAATAATACCACAGTTCAAACAATGCATTCATTCCGGGAAGTTGTCACCCTTAATAATACCACAGTTCAAACAATGCATTCTTCCCGGGAAGTTGACACCCCCAATAATACCACAGTTCAAACAATGCATTCTTTCCGGGAAGTTGACACAAGTTGACACCCCCAATAATACCACATTTCAAACAATGCATTCTTTCCGGGAAGTTGACACCCCAAATAATACCAATAATACCACAGTTCAAACAATGCATTCTTTCCGGGAAGTTGACAAGTTGACACCCCCCAAAATACAGTTCAACCACATTTCAAACAAAACAATGCATTCTTTCCGGGAAGTTGACACCCCAATAATACCAGTTCAAACAATGCATTCTTTCCGGGAAGTTGACACCACCAATGATACCACAGTTCAAACAATGCATTCTTCCAGGGAAGTTGACACCCCCTATAATACCACAGTTCAAACAATGCATTCTTTTCGGGAAGTTAACGCCCCTAATAATACCACAGTTCAAACAATGCATTCATTTCGGGAAGTTGACACCCCCCAATAATACCACAGTTCAAACAATGCATTATTTCCGGGAAGTTGACACCCCTAATAATACCACAGTTCAAACAATGCATTCTCTCCGGGAAGTTGACACCCCCAATAATACCACAGTTCAAACAATGCATTCTTTCCGGGAAGTTGACACCCCCAATAACACCACAGTTCAAACAATGCATTCTCTCCGGGAAGTTGACACCCCCAATAATACCACAGTTCAAACAATGCATTCTTTCCGGGAAGTTGACACCCCTAATAATCAACAACCAAAGCGCCAAAGAACGTATATGTTTGAACACGAGAGAGGCGGTACTTCACCTTCTGGCCCTTCATAAGCCACGCCTCCGTTATGTATTTCTGGTTATCCGGGATGGATACTCCATCACAGACACACAGGACACTGAGCAGGTCCAAGTAGCGGTAGTTCTGTAACGGAAGACAATCCACAATCAATTCACTTCTCGGATTATGCGAATATACGACGCTAACAATCTAGGATACTGTTGGAGGATGGAGTGATTGACACAGACCTTGTTTCGCATGAGCAGCTCCACGAAGTTGTCGATGTGTTTGTGGGTGATTCTGTCGACGATTTTACGGTTGTCCTTGACGAGTTCCATCACCATATGGGCCGCGTTTAACCCGATAGCCCCCTGTGAGCAGGCATATTATATCACAATAAGTAATTAACCCGATAGCCCCCTGTTATCAGACATATCATATCACCATATGGGCCGCGTTTAACCCGATAGCCTCCTGTTAGTAGACATATCACATCACCAAATGGGCTGTAATTAACCCAATAGCTCCCTGGTAGCAAATATATTATATCACCAAATGGGCTGTTATTAACCGTACACCTCCCTGTAAGAGACTTATCGCACTACCATATGGGCTGTGTGTAACCCTCTAGCTACCTGGTAGCAGACATTTCAAGTTGTATATTATTGCTATCACGAATGCTGATTGATCAAGTGTACAGTTGCACTGGGTCCATTTATCCCAGCACCGGGTCCATTCATCCTAGCACCAGGTCCATTCATCCTAGCACCGGGTCCATTCATCCTAGCACTCTAATTCACTAATATTTTGGACTTTGACATTCATTCACAAACACTCTTATAGTGCAATACTTGTTAGGCAGCTATTGATCATTACAGTACGAGACGAACCTCATATGAGATCTGACTTTCAAAGAAGTCGATATGTTTGGCGATGTAGAGTTCGTTTTTGCGGCTGTTTCCCATGAGGTAGATGTAGAGGACATCATAGCACTCAACCATGATCGTGGTCAGGTGGCTGCAACAGGAACACAGACATGTATCAGTTTAACAGGAACAAGTGCCATATCAGTGTCATATCAGTGCCATATGAGTGATATGTCAATGCCATCTCTCTCCAGGCCTAACCCACTCCATCCTAACTCCGACGTAGCGGAAAGGTGGATTCCCTTACTAATTTACACACATCGGTATGTATATTTTTATCACATGATAGAAGTAGCCCCACTCACTTTTGGTCGGGAGCTCCGCGGTAAGGAACCCTCAGCAGCTGTACCAGCAGCTCCACTATCTGTTACAACATCACCCATAACATCACCATTCATCTTGAAACACATCATATAGTCATACCGACTGATATTCCATGTATATTCCGAGACACTGTGTAATAAGGGCTGGGACTGTATACTTCTGGGCTCTTACCCTGAGGTTGCGTAGTAGTTTCTGACGCTGTTTGTTAGGGTCCCCATTGATGATCATGAACTTCTTCAGCTCCCCCAGCGCCTGTAGCAATCAGTCACCACAAGCGGCTTAACACAATATACCTTGACGTGACACACCTGACGGTATCAAAATCAATATCAATCAGCCGACAACTGATTGTGGACCGTTCACATTCAGAAGACAACTGATTTAGGACTGTTCACATTCAACAGACAACTGATTTAGGACTGTTCACATTCAGAAGACAACTGATTGTGGACCGTTCACATTCAGAAGACAACTGATGGTGGACTGTTCACATTCAGAAGACGACTGATTTAGGACTGTTCACATTCAACAGACAACTTATTGTGGACTGTTCACATTCAGAAGACAACTGATTGTGGACCGTTCACATTCAGAAGACAACTGATGGTGGACTGTTCACATTCAGCAGACGGCTGATTGTGAGTTTCTACACTTACATTTTTGACACTTAATGTATCTCTAGCTGACAAAGTGGCGCCAGCCTTTTTCTGAAACAAATTGACAGACAGAAATTGATTACATATTTGTCAAGACGGTGGACAATCGTGATCTTCCCAGATACCCATTAAATGCCAAACATATTCTTCTTCGCTCAATAATACGAGAACGTCGCCATGACGTTTGGAGCTTACGTCTTCAATGATTTTCTGGATGAAGGGCACCATGCCGGCCATGTAGTTGAAGTTGTCGAGGTGGGCGCGTTCTACGTGCTGCATCGTGAAGGCGTCATCGTATTGCATCTCTGGCGTGACGCAGATCTGACGTAACGCCGCGTTCGTCCACGTTAGACTAGCCATAGACGCGTCGTTATTACTGGAACTGGTCTGGCTCCTCTGGTACTCCTCTGCACAAGCAGGTGTACGTAGTGTTATGTCAGGTGTCCATGATTAGGTAGGATGATCAAGGTCATTGCTGCTGTAAATGTGAAATTGTTAAAAAGTGGCCTACCCCATACTCGACGGAATAACTACAACCGTTCATATGTTAAATGAAATGTGTTTTGGTGCTGTATGTGAAAATATCCTGCATGCGACTGAAATTGAGTTAGGCAGACTTTCTCATTTTGAGTACGCCTCCGTTTAAGGACACCCCTAACCGGTCGGCCCCCTTCCAATCCACTTCCTTACTGACTGCAATGGGACCGTTGATAGCGCACCAGTTAAAACTGATGACTGTGCACATAGGCTAATTGTGTATCCTGTGGTTATTCCGTGGTTGTATGTGACGCAATGGTTACCTGTCGATGCATGTAACCAAGTGCCGGTGACCACGTGCTCCACGCGGCAATACGTCTCGTACTCGATTTGATCCTTCTCCTTAACACACACAGGAATTACACTGAAATAGACAGCATGCAATTACAAATGTAATGCCTGTACGATAACACGTACAAGCTGTACAAATCACAAATCCTCAGCTTCTGCAAACCGCGCATTTTACGTCTTACGCGTAGACCAGGACGGTTATTGCAAGACCTTTCGGATTCCTTCTTTCAAACCTTATACATGAGTTATTGTACATGGCATCATCACCAATGACCAAGTACAAGAGAGCGGCAGTATATGACGAGGCTACGGACCTTGATGACGGGGTGGAGGCGGAATACGGTCTTGGGGTCCAGCGGGTCGTTCGTCAGCGTCACCTTCTTGCCGTCGGCGATCAGATATTTACGTGTTGTCATATGCTTAAATCGGCACTGCTGCTCCCACCTCACCACGTTCCCTGGACAACAACAGTCATTCCCGATTATAGACCATATATCACATGTTAAAGGTCTGGTCTACAACCGATAACAATAGTATTGTAACATACTTGTATATATGCAGGTTTGTATTGCCTTGAATACCAAAACGGCATTGCAATTTACGCATCAGGACAACACAATGAGATAACATGGGCGTAACGGAGAGGACCATGGACTGATACGTGTAACCGAGACTATCTGCCGACCCCTAGCGGGGAGTACCGTTAATGGGTCCATCCTCCATTTCTAGCTGCCAGTAGGTGATGGCTGATGTCGACGGAAACAACGTCTTAGGGTTGTTCTGGTCCATGGCGCGCATGCGCAAATGAACTACACGTACAGCACAAGATACATAATTGGGGATTAATTCAAACATATATTGGAAATTTCGCAACCCACATCATTGTAGAGTCTCAATATCGACCACTTTCGTAGAACCGCAAACACATTCGTCGTGACGGAAAACAGCCTCGTCGCCATGCCGACTGACAAACATACGCACTGCAAACTAATGTAACAAACCTAACACTGCATGATTGAAACAATAACTCTGAGTAAACATCACACATATACCCGGTCCTTAAATGAAATATTGCTATACAAATATAAATTATCGAACAGCTGTACATCGTCTCGCAAATAACACGGCCAGTGACTGACGGTGTGGACAAATTCTACTGCCATCGTATCGATCATATCACGCCCTGTCTTCTCGGACACATACATTAGGCAATCGATTTTCTCAACTATTTATTTGCTTCATTCACTCAAGAGGACATTAAGGGGGACTTTTTTATGAAATATTCAAGCCATTCCTTTTTCCAGTGGTCCATAGAGAAGATGGTGACATCATTACGTTTTCTGATATTACTGTCGACATTTCTATGTCGCGCTAGTCTCAATAGGACCGCGATTAAAAGTCACATAATAATGTCTCCAAAATGAATACCAGCGATTAATTAATACCCGTCTTAAGTGACATGATTAAACAAACATAGTAAGTCTACTTCATTTCTACGACATTAATCAACGACAATCCCGGTATAGATAACAAAGTGATTTGGTTTACGCAAGGTAACTAGCACTAGGCTTACCATCTTCTGTGACGGCCTCATCAAAGAGTCCCTCCGACACAAGATAGGCTTCTATCTCCTTGTGGAATAATCGAATAGGAATGCCAGCCTGTGAGGTAAACAGTTGTAACACTGGATATTGTAGATCGTTTATTAAAATTGTGCGGTTGCTTAAGAGAGGGAAAAGTAAAGATAGAAATGTATTGTATTCGCGGCTGACTCAGTCGGTCAATAACTTTCATACAATAAGTGGTGTGCAGATGGCAAGTCTCTGTCGGTAGATAGCTTTCAGCCTGTTTATGGATTAAAGCACTGACGTTAAATGAGTAAGTCAGTAAACGAAACTCAGCCGGTTGATGGCATTCATTAAGTACACGAAACTCAGTCGATTGGTGGCTTTCAGACAGTAAACGGCGTTCAGTCAATTAACGACTCGGTCAGTAAATGTCGTTAAATCAGTTTACGGTTTTACGTCATTAAACAATTGCATTTTCTGTCATCTTATGACGTTCAAATTGTTACTGAATAAGACAATCAATGGCGTTAAGTCGGTTGACTGCGTTCGGTAGTTAAAAAACACACAAAGACGTTAAGTCGGTTAATGGCTATGTCAGAAAACGGCGTCTTAACAAAAGGTGTCACCAGGTTGGATGAATGGCATGTGAGTTACCTTGAGGAAGTTGGCGTGGTCTTTCTCCGGCTTGTAGCGCCTGTAGATAGTGAAACCAGACTGTCGCACAGACAGGTTCACTTCATGACTGAAATCAAGATAGCAGGAAATGGCGTCAAAGAGTACGCATCAATTAACTTTGTATAGACTCTAGTGTTCTGCATATTCCTATCCCTACTGCTGAATCCATCATAGCACCACACCTGCTCCATAAGACAAAGACCACACGCACACCCCTACCCACACTCCCATCAAACCACTTAGTCTCTACCACCTGCCTTATCCGACCGTCCCACTCCTAATACCTATTCCATCAAACCACCCTACTCCTAATACCTATTCCATCAAACCACCCTACTCCTAATACCTATTACATCAAACCACCCTACTCCTAATACCTATTCCATCAAACCACCCTACTCCTAATACCTATTCCATCAAACCACCCTATTACTTATACCTATTCCATCAAACCACCCTACTCCTAATACCTATTCCATCAAACCACCCTACTCCTAATACCTATTCCATCAAACCACCCTACTACTTATACCTATTCCATCAAACCACCCTACTCCTAATACCTATTCCATCAAACCACCCTACTCCTAATACCTATTCCATCAAACCACCTTACTCCTAATACCTATACCATCAAACCACCCTACTCCTAATACCTATTCCATCAAACCACCCTACTTCTTATACCTATTCCATCAAACCACCCTACTACTTATACATATTCCATCAAACCACCCTACTACTTATTCCTATTCCATCAAACCACCCTACTACTTATACCTATTCCATCAAACCACCCTACTACTTATACCTATTCCATCAAACCACCCTACTACTTATACCTGTCCCATCAGACGATCCCGTCCGAAACGCTTGTCTCACCAAACCACTTCAACCCTGTCATCTGTCTCACCATACCACTCAACCTCTGTTACCTGTCTAACCAGACCACTCTACCTCTGTCATCTGTCTCACCAGACCACTCTACCACTGTCATCTGTCTCACCAGACCACTCTACCTCTGTCACCTGTCTCACCAGACCACTCTACCTCAGTCATCTGTCTCACCAGACCACTCTACCTCAGTCATCTGTCTCATCAGACCACTCTACCACTGTCACCTGTCTCACCAGACCACTCTACCTCAGTCATCTGTCTCACCAGACCACTCTACCTCAGTCATCTGTCTCACCAGACCACTCTACCACTGTCACCTGTCTAACCAGACCACTCTACCTCTGTCATCTGTCTCACCAGACCACTCTACCACTGTCATGTCTCACCAGACCACTCTACCTCAGTCATCTGTCTCATCAGACCACTCTACCTCTGTCATCTGTCTCACCAGACCACTCTACCTCTGTCACCTGTCTCACCAGACCACTCTATCCCTACAATCCCGCGCTTATGTAGTGCCAATACCCAACCCTCCGACTTGTTATTGCAAGTAATATTTTTTTTACTAATAGCTAATTAGTATTATTGCTGTAATAGCGATTGTTTGTAATCTGTTGATTTAACCATTGATTCATCTTGGCAAATAAATACTGCATGGACGATGAAGATTTGCTGGAACGGTCGCACAACCAAGCACTAAATGAACCCGCGACGAGGGCAGCTTTGAGACCGCTCCAATCTACTGATCAACAATCGACAGCGCTCTAATCATTTCACCAGCCATGGGGTTGAGTCATCAATATTGACTCATTCTGGTTCATGCCAATACTGCTTACCAGACAATCGGGGGATTATACACCCACTAGATGTTTTGTCGAGGACTTAGTCGTGATGACTGTTTAGGAAGTATAAAATACTTTCCATTGGCTTATAGGATGTTACGATTGCGATCGTTATGAAAAGCAACTCAAATCTGAGAGTTCAGGCTACAACCCGATTCTTTTCAGCCATGACCTCACCACGCTTTTTTTAACATGTTCAAAATAAGCGTGTTGAGGTCGTGCTTCTTCCCGACCTAAGCGTGTTGTGGTCGTGCTTCTTCCCGACCTAAGCGTGTTGTGGTCGTGCTTCTTCCCGACCTAAGCGATTCCATCACGACCCAACCAGGTTCACGAAGATCCTCTACCGATTAGCCACGACTGCCTCACGACTGCCTCACGACTGCCTCACGACTGCCTCACGACTGCCTCACGACTGCCTCACGACTGCCTCACGACTGGTCGCGATTTGGGACTAATTTTAGATCGCAGTAGAAGCGGCGCGTATGTGTGAATGGGGTATCAAGATAATATATTCAGAGATAAATTCATAAACAAATTGTAACATATCGCGTACATTCAAGAGAGATTTTACAGCAAGCAATACGTATATGATAGGAGTCAGTGAAGTCTCCATTAATTGACAACTCATATCTCATAGAAGGAACTGGTTGTAATGTCAATCAATTAAATATGGTGGCTTACAGTCGTAACAGGTTCTACTGTATTAAATGCCGACCTCCAAATGAGAGTTCCGTTTGGTCAGCAGAACAGTGTCTACAAGGCCCTCTGAACTAACTACTTGATTTGCAGCATGATGAGTTTGACCCCCCTCCCCCCAAGGTCACCATATCTCCACCGTGACCTTGTTATATGCTCGTCCCCCAAGGTCACCATATCTCCACCGTGACCTTGTTATATGCTCGTCCCCAAGGTCACCATATCTCCACCGTGACCTTGTTATATGCTCGTCCCACAAGGTCACAATATTTCCGACGTGACCTTGTTATATGCTCGGCTCACAAGGTCACCATATCTCCACCGTAACCTTGTTATATGCTCGGCCAATATTGTTCCCTTATCCATCATAACTAGTATTTTGCCCGCTATCAAGGCCTTCGCTTGGGTAGAAAAAAAAATAGATTAGACCCTATTGATATTGAGTATTGAGATAACTCACTATAACTAAGGCCCATGTGGCTAAGCACCTTCCGTACCAGACCCCAATGAACATGTGAGCAAGAACAACTCCAATCTGAATTCAGTTTGATATAAGCGTACCGATGTAGAGTGAATGGACTGATTCGATTCGTGGCTGGTCGATAATTCCACTCTGCTCAACTGCATGCGTCATTAGTCACTGGCTACAGCGAACATTTTACAAGCTTACGCGGTAAGTTATGAACTATTAGAACACGCTGTCAACACAAGAAATGCTGACGCTATTAGAACACGCTGTCAACCCAAGCAAATGCTAACGCTATTAGAACACGCTGTCAACACTAGAACACGTTGACGCTATTAGAACAAGCTGTCAACACTAGAATATGTTGACGCTATTAGAACAAGCTGTCAACACTGGAATACGTTGACGCTATTAGAACAAGCTGTCAACACTAGAACACGTTGACGCTATTAGAACAAGCAGTCAACACTAGAATACGTTGACGCTATTAGAACAAGCTGTCAACACTAGAACACGTTGACGCTTTTAGAACAAGCTGTCAACACTAGAATACGTTGACGCTAATAGAACACGCTGTCAACACTAGGACACGTTGACGCTATTACAACAAGCTGTCAACACTAGAACACGTTGACGCTATTAGAACAAGCTGTCAACACTAGAATACGTTGACGCTAATAGAACACGCGGTTGCCTCCAGATAACGGCAGTCGTCATTACCTCACGATAGAAGACAGAGTAGAAACGATGGTTTTCAACAAGCGCGAAACATTCGTACTAAGCTGATCACAGCGGAAACTCGGTCACTTGGCGCCCTCACGGCGACTTGACACACATCCTAGGGGCTGGGGAATTTGAGGCACTCGCGGCAATGATTGACGCATGAAGAAACACGAGTTGACTGAGCCCCCTGTCACCCGCCCATTATAACACTGAAGCTTCACGCCCTGTGCAGGTGAATAATTCATATTACCAGGAGGGAAAATGGAAGCAGGCCGTATCGACTGTTTACCGACCATGTTGTTAGAAAAGTTGTATTTTTGCAATCCCGCCCGGTCCAAGCTAATAAACCGTGATTAACAGATGATGTCATAGAAATCAGACATGCTGAAGCCGCTCCTGTAGGTATATATGGAAGCAGTCACTAAAACCAGCTCTAATCCCTAATTAACGGCCATACCTGAGCCATGACGTCATGCCTGGAGACCGTCATAGCGAGGTGTGGTCTGCTGGGTTCTCTGTGCTAGAGTTTATCCACAGCAGCTTTCAGCAGTCATTTCCTTGTGATCCCACTCAGATACAAACAAGTTCTGCTAAGACGATTAACTGGTTGCGTTGAGTTGTTTATTCAAGCCACTTAATCCCGCTGATCGGGGTAGCTCTGAAGCAATCCCCAACAACCGCTAAACACCATAACACACGCCCTGCTCCCCTTGTTATTACCGTGCATCCTAACCCAATACTGAACCTGCCTCATCTAACCCTACGTCGGTGGTGTGAGATGGTACGAATCACCACAGCCTCACAACTATACACAGGGTGCAACTCACACCCCACACCACCCACCTCCAAATAACAGCCACAGCTAATATACAAATTCATCTGATGCCCTTAGTCAGGTGAGACGATAATCTAGGTGGCGCACTGGGCTGTTTACCTGTGACTGTAGACGGACTGGCTGCCGAATTGAGCCTTGCCCACGTGTAGGTATTGTCCCGGACTCTTGACGCTCTCCAGCACCACCTGGTCACCCACTTGTACCTGTAAACACCACAACATCCGCGCTATATATCCCTCCTAGTGTACGATCACTATTGTCCGTTATAGGGAGGTACTACTCTGATCCAGATCTGTGATGTATGAGAACATTTGAGATGCTGGGACTGTGTGCGGTTTATTTGGGCATTCACTATGTACAGGTGTCTGTATTGCCAGTCTGTACTATGAATTGCATAAATTGTTCCTTTATCGTAGGGATTTGCATTGGCCGGATGGCTGCTATCTTATATGTAATATAAATACATAGAAGATAGCGGCCGACCGGTCAGTGCACGTCCCTGTGGCGGCAATGTCGGGGACGCGTTGATGACGTCACATACTTGATATTTGAGTCAATTTAATGCTGTTATTTACAATAAGCTTTTTTATAATGAGTTGCCTTTGGTGATTGTTATCAAGGATAATTGGCATCTATGATGATTGGCATCTATGATGATTGGCATCTATGATGGTTGGCATCTATGATGATTGGCATCTATGATGATTGGCATCTATGATGGTTGGCATCTATGATCATTGTAACCAATGATGATTGGTATCTATGATGATAGAAATCTATGAGGATTGTTATCTACCAGCTATATTACCCGTGCGGAAGCTAGACATTCTGTCCGAGCTGGACACATTACAAGGGTACATTTCTTGTTATCACCGGCCATATGCATCACCGGCCATATGCATCACCGGCCATATGCATCACCGGCCGTATGCATCACCGGCTATATGCATCCCCGGACATATGCATCACCGGCTATATGCATCGACGGCCATATGCATCCCCGGCCATATGCATCCCCGGCCATATGCATCACCGGCCATATACATCACCGGCCATATGCATCAACGGCCATATGCATCAACGGCCATATGCATCACCGGCCGTATGCATCAACGGCCATATGCATCACCGGCTATATGCAGGCAGTATGCATCACCGGCCATATGCAAACACTTACTAACGACTTCAACAACTCACCACGTCGCCTTCGGCCTTGACCTTATAACGTGGCATGATACGGAACTGCGAATGCTTGGCATTGTACATGCAGAGCTCGACCTGTAACCACAGACAAATCAGGCTATACACATCACAGCTTCAGCCACAGACAAATCTGGCTATACACATCACAGCTTCAGCCACAGACAAATCTGGCTATACACATCACAGCTTCAGCCACAGACAAATCTGGCTATACACATCACAGCTTCAGCCACAGACAAATCTGGCTATACACATCACAGCTTCAGCCACAGACAAATCAGGCTATACACATCACAGCTTCAGCCACAGACAAATCTGGCTATACACATCACAGCTTCAGCCACAGACAAATCTGGCTATACACATCACAGCTTCAGCCACAGATAAATCTGGCTATACACATCACAGCTTCAGCCACAGACAAATCTGGCTATACACATCACAGCTTCAGTCACAGATAAATCTGGCTATACACATCACAGCTTCAGCCACAGACAAATCTGGCTATACACATCACAGCTTCAGCCACAGATAAATCTGGCTATACACATCACAGCTTCAGCCACAGACAAATCTGGCTATACACATCACAGCTTCAGCCACAGATAAATCTGGCTATACACATCACAGCTTCAGCCACAGATAAATCTGGCTATACACATCACAGCTTCAGCCACAGACAAATCTGGAGATTGACATCGTGTTGACGACGTGGTGGGGGCGGTGGGGCGTATATGGGGGTCTCACCTGCATGTTACTGGACTCGGTGACGGACGTCTGTGTTGTACTAACATGCACATACTTTCCGGTAAACACGTGCTGGAGCTGGAACACAAGGCCGCTATTGTTCAATAACAGACACAGTAAATACACCAGATTCCATGTGCGTTGATACAATCTATATTGCATGTGTGTCTATACAATCAAGCCTATACAATAGCTACCACATCAGGGTGTATACCTGCTCTTTACCAGCTTCATCAACCCGTCATCGTGTCTTACACGCATAAGTTTCACCACACAACCCATCCCACCACCAAATTCGCATTTTAATCAAACCAACTCCCCTGCACGATCTGACCTTACAGGTGCGATGCTGTTGCAGTCAACTCACCTGTATGATTTGCCCATAAAGGACTTTCTTTCCCTGCTGACGCTTTTGCTCCGCCAGGTTATCCTCTGCCTCCGCCTCGGCGCCAATCTACAACATCCAACAGGAACCGTCCCAGGTAACTAGTAGGAGATGAGGTTACATGGGGGGGGGGATGAAAGGAAGGGACACAATGAACATGGTGGATCATCTTTTGATGGACAACAGGGAGTGTGGGTGTGGTGTAAAGAGCGAGAAATAGTTCATAGATGCGCTTCATATGAGCCAACTGTTCAACCAGGTAGCGAATCTTAGATCTCTGATTGACGAATACTCAACCAGCGTGCAACCTGACCGAGGCTACTTAGCACAGGTGGACGTCAGGTGTGTGTGACAACGTAAAGAGGTAAATGCTCATGGACTCTGCAATGTCATTACCCACATACACACTTCATTCACCTTGCCATAGAGCACGCTACACTGTCGCTCGGAATACCACGTTGTGATCCGAGCACCTGCTCTCGGAACCTCTACCAGAAGGGCAGTATCCCGCACACCGTTCCATGAGAGATATAATTTTAATTTTTTGTTTTGCTTCCATAATAGTCGAAGATGACTGTGTTGTAATTCTTTCATAGCATAATGATCAATGTTTTATTGATTGGAATCGACTTTACGTACATCAGTTGAAATGTATTAGGGAACAAGCCAGTTTTGACACAGCAGAATTTCGATACACGGTCGACTCCACATTCAATTAAGTGGCGGTTGTTTGAGGGGAACGGATCACCTTCGTTCACGTTTAGACATGCTGCCGTCGACGGTACCCTTTAAGCTATGTATGCGTAACTTGTCAGTCTCCACCACTCCCCATGTTTATAAAAGGGCGCCCCCAGCTACAGCCCCCAACCCCGCCACCATGCAACCACCTAAAGCACTAGGTCGTATTATCACAGTATCCTAGTCTATCGATACCATAGCGGCTTGTATCAACACGGACATTAGTATCAGATCAATGATTCTCGGCAGTTCCTCACAATAGAAGCATCGAGGTGAATAACTGCGAGTGTGAATCCGCTATCGATAAGAACGCTTTGCATAAGATACGACGATTGACGCAGGTCAACAGCCTTGGGGCGTTATATATATAAGTCATTGAAGTCAATGTGAAAACTAAACCAGACCAGTAACTTCGCCAACAGAATCGTGACGACATTTAACTTTCGCTTCATGGCGGTAAATTTATATTTTGAATTAAGGTAGATTGACATTTAGCTTCATACCTGTGTGGATGAAACTTGCGTCTTGAGGGCAAGGTCATCGTTTGCCGCATCCGACTTCTCTTTCAGCTTCCGGTACTTCTTGTTCAGTTTGTAGCGATTGGCGACACATACCTCAAACGATATCACTATAGCACACACACACACACACACACACACACACCCCAAGACGGGAATTAGCGACACACAAACGGCCGGGGGTAGTTGCCCCAGATATCGCTCAAGGTCTCCAAAGGTTCTGACTTTGGAACTCGAACAGTTTCGGCTACGCTTCACTTTTTCACAATTTCACAACGTTTAAATTTGTTTTCGAGAATTGAGGATGATGAGGCTGCGTATGATGTCGTCACAACACAGTGGTCACAACACTTTAGTTACTGATGAATCGTCTTAATGCTATTGACACGATCATTCACTGAACAGCTTTTGACATTTATTCTATAGGTAGCTACAGTGATATTGACTCACTGATATAACCTCAATGTTACTGAAATAAAGGTGTGATTAAGCCAGCGAGGACCGTGATCAGCGATGTTACGTCACTGACGTGTGTTGTGGTGTAGGTCTGGTTTTCCGGGCAACACTCAGGTAAGGAGCAGGTATTTGTCAGAGATTCTCAGATACGGAAGCAGATCTGTTATTGCATGAAGCGTTCTCATGGGACAATACAGGAGGGAAACAAGCAAACTGATGAAGCTTAATACGCCCCTCCAAACGATATCACTGTGGAACACACACACACACACACACACACACACACACACACACACACACCCACCCACACACACCCACACACACACATACACACACACACACACACACCCACACACACCAAAACACACACATACGCACACACGCACACACACGCTCACAACGCACCTCTCTGTTTCACGCGCATTACATAATTGGGGACATAAATTTGCACCTTTGTAACTCACACGCACACACATATACACACATAGCAGCCACACATAAACAAACACCATTCATTATATACGCTTGACATTTCACACCGAACATTCGCACCAAGTAATGCCGAATCATTCAATATTTGACTACCGGCCAGCATGGGGTCAGGCGGTGCGGCTCCACGCACCCGTCACCAGGCAAGATAGCTTCATAATTAATACAACTAGCGATGATTGGATGGCCGTATTGTCACGGTTACCAATGGCAGGAATCAAGCCTCGTTATCGCGGTCCGTAGAGGCTGATTTACCTGGGATGGACGGTCGTTATTAAAGGTCCTGGACATGCAGTCTGAGTACGGACCAGGTGAAAGCAACGAACTCAGTAAGCAAGACGGCATTCGGAGGAAGTTTGTTGGGGGGGGGGGGGGGGGGGGGAGGGGGTAGCTTTATTACGGTCGGCTGCTTGAAGGTGCCATCAACTAAGTGACGTACGAGTCGGTCTCACTGAAACAATGCCAGCAGTGCTGTATTCAGCAGTCGCCTAGTTTGTGTCAAAGCTTACTTTCATATTATCATTAACAAATACTACCAAGTGGACCTGCATCGTGGCAAATAATTTGAAACATGAATTACGGTCTTAATAATGGTGTTAAAGGAGCAGAGGCGTTGTAAATAAACGCGTTGATTAAATATGGTTGGCTGTAACGCACATATGATCAGCAGAGATCGAATCGATCTAGCCAGAGTTGGGGCGCTTTTTAAAACGCCGGATTATTTTGGCTGATCCGCTTTTCGTGTGGTGGCGCTCTTGTCACCCAACACCAGGAAACATTCGGCCACAATTAGAGCACATTTTCATGATAATATGCGTAGCGGAATTGTTTTCATAACCATTTTAGCCTCGAGGTCCGTTCAATGATGGCCAAATGCATCGCAATCACGTCAGACAAGGGGTTTTACGTCACTGTTAACAAGGACGCGATCTCGTAATGGTCGATCGCTTGAGGTTGGTTAATGTTTGCTAAACGACGTGTGATGTAACAGAAATAAACAACCAGTTGGGAGTGGTGACCACATCACATCATTAACTACGACCTCAAGTCTTTCGTTCGGCAATTGTAAAACACATATAGGTTTGGTGGGCCGGAGCCTTACTGTATGAGGCGTCTTTACTGGGTTTCTATCTAGTTTGACCCTTACTCTGTGGGTCGTCTTTACTGGCTTTCTATCTAGTTGGACCCTCACTCTATTAGTCGTCTTTACTGGGTTTCTATCTAGTTGGACCCTCACTCTATGGGTCGTCTTTACTGACTTTCTATCTAGTTGGACCCTCACTCTATTAGTCGTCTTTACTGGGTTTCTATCTAGTTGGACCCTCACTCTATTAGTCGTCTTTACTGGCTTTCTATCTAGTTGGACCCTCACTCTATTAGTCGTCTTTACTGGCTTTCTATCTAGTTGGACCCTCACTCTATTAGTCGTCTTTACTGACTTTCTATCTAGTTGGACCCTCACTCTATTAGTCGTCTTTACTGGGTTTCTATCTAGTTGGACCCTCACTCTATGGGTCGTCTTTACTGACTTTCTATCTAGTTGGACCCTCACTCTATTAGTCGTCTTTACTGGCTTTCTATCTAGTTGGACCCTCACTCTATTAGTCGTCTTTACTGGGACCCTTTCTATTAGTCTAGTTGGACCCTCACTCTATTAGTCGTCTTTACTGACTGGGTTTCTATCTAGTTGGACCCTCACTCTATTAGTCGTCTTTACTGGGTTTTAGTCGTCTTTATCTTTCTATCTAGTTGGACCCTCACTCTATTAGTCGTCTTTACTGACTTTCTATCTAGTTGGACCCTCACTCTATTAGTCGTCTTTACTGGGTTGTTAGCTAATTGGACCCTTACTCTTTACTGGGTTTCTACTCGTTTTGTCGTCTTTACTGGATCTCTAGCTATTTCGACCTTACTCATTAGGTCTTATTTGTTGGGCATTTAGCCGTTCGGACTCAATCTCCCGATTGCCGAGGATACTTTGTGTGAGTTAGATGGCACAGAGGTTCGATGAGTTTCCCTCGGTTACCTGAGGGACAGGAGAACCTCTTGCAATTAGGTTTGTGACTTACCCTGTGGATCGGGAACACTTGGTTTTACTCTGTGCTGGCGGGGTTCAACAGCCAACTCAGCGTGTATAGAGCTGTATGACACATCACACCTCATCATTAAGCAACATCAGCACAGGGTTACTGTCACAATGATGGTCATTATTGAATTTGTGATGTCACAATGATGGTCAATATTGAATAATTGTGATGTCACAATGGCGCGGGATAGGACAAGGGATGTGGATGACATCATAGCTCAATCCCTACAAAGGAAGGTGTCCAAAGGCTCTTTCACTCAGCTAATGTATATAACTAGCAATGCAAGAAGGCCGCTATCGCAATGGGTGAAAATAGGTCACATGCAGAGGAACAACTTTCTAGCGAGTGTATGCGTTCAATGAAATTATATTATAACAAAGGTCGTTTCAAAGCAGTCAAGATGCAACCACCCAACTTTGCAACGCTTGGCATTACTAATTTATGTAAACTAGCCAGCTATCAGAGGCGTCATGGACCCCGTCGGATAATCATTTTAAACGAACAACGAATTAGTGCATTGCAATCGATGCTATAAATCATCGACCTGGCGCGTTGTTCAGGACCACGGTCATCTGTAAACCCGTTAGAGGATCTACCTCATGACGGACTCATGAAGTGAATCCTTAGCTTCATTGGTTACATTTTTCATTTTGCTTTTTTTAGGCGACCTTTGTGAAAAGTTTGGGTGATGGGAATTTATTTCGCACGAAGGTAAACTTGATTTAGATTAATTGGGCCAAGCACATGAAGGATGTTGTAACGAGTAGCAGGTGCAGGTCGTAGCGAAAGACTTATAGGACTTGTCTGTAGCGTTGTCACCCTTGGGACTGTCCTCCGAGTGAGGCCAAACGGCCACGTCAGGTCACCGTTCTACACGATCTGTCCTACAGCCATTGACACGTTCTTACGTGACCACCTGTCTCTCTGACCAAACTTCCTCACTAAACAGACTCCACAGAATCCTTGTGGTTTCGATAAACATACTCCACGCATGTATAAAATGCTCCGTGGCGCTGGCACCCTGTTTTTGTATCAATACTAACAATAAATAAAATCTATTAAAGGTGGGGTATGTTTCCCACTTAGCCTGTCAGTCACCTGCCGGAGAAAAAACGAACAGGTACGGCCGATAGGAGCGTTTGTCTCTGACGACTGGCGAGTTCTGGGCCGTGACGGCAGGAGGTGGTTGGGGGATTACCTTGAGTGAAACGCTTGATTGATTGGCGCGCCATTTAAAGATCGCGGTAACCATAGCGAGGCGTACACAAACCTCTACCGGGTGGGTTCCAGCCTCGACGCGGGCAACCAATCCAATCAACTCTTTAAGATGAGATTTACTCTCATAATACGATAGCAGCTGGAGAATTCCCACTGACTGACCAGCGGCCGCCATAAGGAACAGATGCCCAACACTCACAACTTATCGAGATGTCGTGCATTACAATTTAAGATGGAAACAAATGTGCTGGTATTGAATGAATACTGTGATATAGATGTAAATGGTGATTACACATGGTCAAGGAGGAGCACGAAATAGTGCTGGTGAATTTACTGTGATATAGATGTAATATGGTGAAAACAATCGGGTTTACATCCGGTTTACAGTCCCATGCAACGTTCGACGCTATATCACGCGTAGCTGTAAGAAAATACGGCGTGTATTTTAGCATAACGTTCGGTTTGACAATACGCTGAAAACAACACGTGAAAATGTCGGTTCATTCTTCAAAATGCACCGTTAGTGACGTCATGTTCCCAACGGATGTAAGCATTCCGAGCAGGTTGCTGAAATACTGTAACGTTGTTTGTAAACGTCAACAAGTTGGATTGATTACACATCATAACGTTTTTTTTCTGTTTTATTGCAGCTGGCGGACCGTCCCGATCCAGTAGCTCAACAGTATGGCAGTGTATTGTACACTCAATATACACTGCCACAGCAGTCAGAACCATTAGGCGCTCACGAGGGGTTGGTGCTCGATAAAGATATGAACATACATTGACACACCAGTATGTCACATATAGCATGGGTTATTATATATACAATATCACAAGGATAGATATGTCATTTATTGATGATGATAAGATAGATAATATATATATATCATTGTGATGTCATCAATCATATATATATAAGGATAGGAGTATATATATGTGAGACATCATATCTCTATATCACTCAGCTAATATAGTATATATAATGGAATAGAGGGATATCAGCATGAGGTGTATATATATATATATATATATAAAATATAGGTCCACACACAAAAGAACAACTGTTCAGCGATCTATATATATATATTATATCATTCAATGAATTATATTATAACAATATATCTATATCGTATCTCAAATATATATATATATATATATATATATACTAACATAAATTATGATGCTCCGGGCAACATTTAGAACCCAACTTTCTGAGATCCCCCAGGCCCCTGGATTAGTCGTTGAGTGAATAACTCTGTTACACCGATCACAGTGTCATAAACTAAGCGTTACGCCAAAAATGCGAAAAGGTTGGAAGATGTGAAGTACAGTGGTTTCAAACTACATCTGGGAGAGAAAATGTTATCCGTGCAACGCGTTGGCATTATCAATTTTATGTAAACTAGCCAGCTATCAGAGGCGTCATGGACCCCGTCGGATAATCATTTTAAACGAACAACGAATTAGTGCATTGCAATCGATGCTATAAATCATCGACCTGGCGCGTTGTTCAGGACCACGGTCATCTGTAAACCCGTTAGAGGATCTACCTCATGACGATACTGCATGAAGTGAATCCTTAGCTTCATTGGTTACATTTTTCATTTTGCTTTTTTCCTTAGGCGGTATGCATCGGGTTGTGAAAAGTTTGGGTGATGGGAATTTATTTCGCACGAAGGTAAACTTGATTTAGATTAAATTGGGCCAAGCACATGAAGGATGTGTAACGAGGAGCAGGTGATAAAGCTTACCTTGTCTGTAGCGAATAGACAAATCCATAGGACTCCTCCGAGTAGAAACACACGTTGTCACCGATACACAGACTGTCGGCGGCCATCGTGAGGCCACCAACGGCCACCTCAGGTAACAGTTACACGTTCTACGTACGCTATCCGTTCCTACACGCGCGCGACCACCTGTCTCTCTGACCAAACTTCCTCACTAAACAGACTCCACAGAATCCTTGTGGTTTCGATAAAACATACTCCACGCATGTATAAAATGCTCCGTGGCGCTGGCACCCTGTTTTTGTATCAATACTAAAATAAATAAAATCTATTAAAGGTGGGGTATGTTTCCCACTTAGCCTGTCAGTCACCTGCCGGAGAAAAAACGAACAGGTACGGCCGATAGGAGCGTTTGTCTCTGACGACTGGCGAGTTCTGGGCCGTGACGGCAGGAGGTGGTTGGGGGATTACCTTGAGTGAAACGCTTGATTGATTGGCGCGCCATTTAAAGATCGCGGTAACCATAGCGAGGCGTACACAAACCTCTACCGGGTGGGTTCCAGCCTCGACGCGGGCAACCAATCCAATCAACTCTTTAAGATGAGATTTACTCTCATAATACGATAGCAGCTGGAGAATTCCCACTGACTGACCAGCGGCCGCCATAAGGAACAGATGCCCAACACTCACAACTGCAGTTCAACAGAAGGCAGACTATCGAGATGTCGTGCATTACAATTTAAGGCTAAAAGAAACAAATGTGCTGGTATTGAATGAATTACTGTGATATAGATGTAATATGGTGAAAACAATCGGGTTTACATCCGGTTTACAGTCCCATGCAACGTTCGACGCTATATCACGCGTAGCTGTAAGAAAATACGGCGTGTATTTTAGCATAACGTTCGGTTTGACAATACGCTGAAAACAACACGTGAAAATGTCGGTTCATTCTTCAAAATGCACCGTTAGTGACGTCATGTTCCCAACGGATGGTTCTATTGTAAGCATTCCGAGCAGGTTGCTGAAATACTGTAACGTTGTTGTAAGGGTGGCTCAGCGCTGTGGTGATAGTACACGTTATGATCGTCAACAAGTCGATTGATTACACATCATAACGTTTTTCTGTTTTATTGCAGCTTTTTAAGGACCGTCCCGATCCAGTAGCTCAACAGTATGGCAGTGTATATTATTGTACACGTGGCAAGGCCACATGCACAATATACACTGCCACAGCAGTCAGAACCATTAGGCGCTCACGAGGGGTTGTGCTCGATAAACATATGAACATACACACACACATATATATATATATATATATATATATATATATATATATATATATATATAGATATATATATATATATATAGAGAGAGATATAGATATATATCATATATATATACATATATATACATGTATATATATAGATATATATATATATATATATATATACATATATATGTATACTTAGATTTATATATATATAGATATATATATATATATATATATATATGTGTGTGTGTAAAGACATATATATCATTATACTAGAGATATGTATATATATATATATATATAGATATATATATAGATATGCAAACACACACACATATATATATATATATATATATATATATATATATATATATATATATATATATATATATATATATATATATATATATAGATATATATATATATATATATATATATATATATATATATATATATATATATATATATATATATATATATATATATATATACTAACATACACATTATGATGCTCCGGGCATGTATATATTTCATTTAGAACCGAGCGTATGTGGGCTATGCTGTCTGAGATCCCCCAGGCCCCTGGATTAGTCGTATGAGTGAATAACTCTGTCGTGAACCTTACACCGATCACAGTGTCATAAACTAAGCGTTACGCCAACAAATGCGAAAAGGTTGGAAGATGTGAAGTACAGTGGTTTCAAACTACATCTGGGAGAGAAAATGTTATCAAAGAGCGTCCCTGTTCTATGCGTTTAAAGTGTGGCTATAGTGTTTAAAGTGTGACTATAGTGTGTTTAAAGTGTGTTTATAGTGTTGCTATTGTGTTATAGCTAGTTCCCATAGTCAATAAATCACAACTACCTGCACTCTCGTTGCTCGTTTGTTCGCCATTAATCACGCCTTATGAATAGCAATCACGTAAGCCTTCTGCAGCAACATTGTCAGAGGCGGAAACAGGAAATGCGGGACCAATTGTGTTTAGATGCGGGGACCAACTTGGGTGAAATAGCAGCGGGAACGATGTTAAACGTTTACTTCAAGGTAGGGGGATGCCTTTTAAGTAAACATTAGAATGTATGCTGCAGCCAACCTCTCAGCATGTTTCGTGATGTCAGTGATTACAATCAAGAATATGGCCATTGTCCCTAGCGTTTTATCCTTAATGGCTGCCGAACCCGTATAGCTCTGAGACAACAGTTATCTCTTGTCATTCCTAATCATCGTCATATTCCCTTAACTTAGCTCTACACAGACGCATGACAATAGTTCCCAGACTGTCTCCCACATCAGAGACCCTGATAAAACGTCCGTACACGTGAAGGGTTCAAGGAGATACTGTGATGGAGCTCTGGCTGGTGAGGATACACAAAACTTATCTTCATCTACGACAGCTGTCATCAACGCATGCGCCTCACAGAGATTACACAGCGAAATGTTGCTGTCAGCGCTACCCGCTGCGTCTATAACGGTCTCATGTATTATGTACGTTGGAGCCGTTAAGTTTAATCAAGGCTCGATGTTTTTCACTCTGGTACAAAAATGAACTGGCTGATGAATGAATTCTGACTGTGAGTGCGTGAATACGCGTGCGTGAATACGCCGCTGGGTGGTGTGCGTTGAATCTTATCTTTGACAACACCCCCTCATTGACTGGCTTAACGAGTTGCAATTCAATCGAATGTTTAGTAGTACATCGTGGGTGGTCTACAGTCCGCTACGAGTCAAAATCTAGAACCATTGGCACAGGAATCGTGACACGCCCCCTTAAATCTGCTTTTCTATCCGTATACGAAAACGAAGACTGAGCGATGCACAAGGGAGCGTATCAAAACGAATCCCAATATCAAATCCCAGATATCGTAATTCACTGCACGAAAAACTGTTCATCACAATTCTTGCACCGTACGTTTAGCGGTCACCCAGTCACCGAGTTATGTATAAGTAAATAACTACATTTTATTATCACGTATACATGGATATGTACGGTTAAATAACACAAACGTAAACTAAACGCCGTAGTTCATTTACATATATGGAAATGTGTTGCTATAATTACATGTGTCAACAATATACACACTTGGCCGTAATGCTCGTATATCATTCGCTGACTCAGCGTTATATCAACTAAATCATCCAATCAAAATCCACGTTGGACAATAAGAACATGGCACAAGTAAAGTGACTCAAATCTGATGAGCAAACAGAACGGACCGCAGCCAGACTAACATGGGAGATATGATCTACATTTGCCAATACCTAGTGTTGGACATTATCACGCCCTTATCACTTACACACTATCAATACGCCTGGATGACAGTCAGTCGGTCCTCTGGACGACGTGGATGTAGTAGGCTGGTTTGTCGACTTGACCCAGAGGTTTGAAGTCGCCGTAGACTGTATGGTTACAGTTGGCACCGAACGTGTCTGTTAGTAGCGAGGAGAAGTCGTGGAGTTGATGTGGGTAGTAGGAGAGGCGGAAGTGGTGCGTGCTGACACACATCAACACCTACATATCAGCGCTTAATACACGACGAGTCACGTGACAATAAGGACAACTCTACACCACGGCAACGTGAAACGAAACAGCCAATAGCATAGCTTCTATTTGTATCATGTGAATATGGATCAGATAAATTATGAATTAAGATTATTTTTTTTCAACAACTCTTAGTTTCAAATGCATAATATGTTGTGGAAAAATGTTGTACAGATGTGTTGTTCTCCTAAACAGGTAACATTACATTATTGCTCACATTTCTCTACAAATAACCATAGATCCTCCTCCTTCCTCGCATAAATGAAAACAAAACCCGAATTTCCAAGTTTAACCAAAGCAAGGAAAAGGGTGGTTTTCAAATTTGTTAAGACCATACCGAAACCCACTGGTGACCTTTGACCTCGGGAGTGGGTGGATTATGTAGTGAGAAGCAAAACAAATGGCTTATAGATAAAGATGATTACCTTGAAGTGTCCACTTTGCTAATATGTAAACAATGAATAAAACCATAGAGATTGAGGGAAAAGAAACAGCTGTTCATCTGTTCTAGAACTATTCATCAAAGGAACACAGCGTAAGCCATGAATGTGACTACGAACAGGGTGAGATAATGAATCATTATTACCACAAGGAATAGATCAAACACCATCAGATCAGGCTTAACGCAAGTCCTCGAGAAAAATAGAACTCGAACGCCTTTTTCATGCAATGTTCTGAGTGTACTTAATCAAAGTGAGAAGCTACCTGATGCCATCTTCCAGCTTGAGTTTCTTGCCGCCCGAGGTTTCCAGGAGGGAGACGTCCATGACATAGTCGAGTGTTGTCAGACTCGGGGCTCCGTTCACGTAAAGGTTCGAGCATTTGATGTCGGTGATATGTTCACTCTAACAAACACACCCACAGCGACAATGAAAGGGATTAGTCCCGAATGGATGTTATCAAACGGACGGACCGTAATGATGCCGTGTAGGTCACAGTAGAAATATAGTACATATGTGGTAGGTCACGGTAGATATGTAGTACATATGTGGTAGGTCGGGGTAGATATGTAGTACATATGTGGTAGGTCACGGTAGATACGTAGTACATATGTGGTAGGTCACGGTAGATATATAGTACATATGTGGTAGGTCACGGTAGAAATATAGTACATATGTGGTAGGTCATGGTAGATATATAGTACATATGTGGTAGGTCACGGTAGATATGTAGTACATACGTGGTAGTTTATGGTAGATATGTAGGGCATATGTGGTAGTTCATGGTAGGTATAAAGTACATATGCAGTTGGTCACGGTAGATATGTAGCACATATGTGGAAGGTCACGGTAGATATGTAGTGCATATGTCAGTTGATGTAGATATGAAGGTCATGGTATATGGGTAGGTCACGGTAGACAACCGTAAAAGAGACTCACATTGTAGAAGATGTTTTTCATAGGCACCGTGCCTGTGGCCAGTATTTCGTCGTAGTTCCTATGGTCGATGAGCAGTACTCCGCCAGGTTTCACCATCGTCTTGAAGTTGGCCAGAGCTTGTCGTTGCTTCAGGTTACCCCCCTCGAAGTCCGGTAGATGAGCGAATGAGTTACCCAGGCACATGACGGCGTCAAAGCCTTCTGCTGGCACTTCTGGCAGATCATCCAGATCACCTTGGAGTGTCAACCAATTGGCTTCCTCGATCACTGAAAATATAACACACACACTTGACGCTATCCTCCAGAATACACAACGCTATGTAGGGTAGGCACGAAAAGCACACGACACTAGGTGACGCAAACCACACAGTACACACGACACTAGGATATATAAACCACGCTACACACGGCACTAGGTGACGCAAACGACACAGTACACACGACACTAGGAAATACAAACCACGCTACATACGACACCAGGTGACGCAAACGACACAGTTAACACGACACAATGAAACACAAACCATGCTACATCAGACACTAGGTGACGCAAACCACGCAGTACACACGACACTGTGTGACGCTAACCATACAGTACACACGACACTGTCTGACGCTAACCACACAGTACACACGACACTGTGTGACGCTAACCATACAGTACACACGACACTGTGACGCTAACCACGCAGTACACACGACACTGTGTGACGCTAACCACACAGTACACACGACACTGTGTGACGCTAACCACACAGTACACACGACACTGTGTGACGCTAACCACACAGTACACACGACACTGTGTGACGCTAACCATACAGTACACACGACACTGTGTGACGCTAACCATACAGTACACACGACACTGTAACACAAATAAACCTTTTGACCATACTTAGATCATCGTTCCCATTTAACTACTAGAAAATAACAATTGACATGGTTGGAAATATGACAAGAATCGGTCCTGCCAACTCGAACAGAGATGTTATTGATCAACGAGACTGAGTGATATAGCAAAGATAAGACCTTATCTGTCCCGTAACGAGGCCTCGCTAACCATAACGCTATTGCCAGCTCTAGCACCATGTACGAGTGGTCGATCAGATTGCCACAAGCATGCTCTGACCTGGTCAGATGTGATACTACAATGGACGGCTGTGCTACTACAAGATCTCCACGGTCCTCCAAACTCAGATGACGTCATAAACAGTATAGATTAAAAGACGCCAGCTTATCTAGAGATATACTGGAAAGGTGCCTGCAGTATCTCACCCCATTTGTCGAAGGCGGCTTCATGTCGTCGGTTCCACCTCTCTTTCAGGGCGTATTTCAGCATCTTGTCGCTAGCATCAGTACTGATGACGTCATAACCATCCTCCAGCAGTATGATAGAGTCCACGCTGCACGCCAGATAAGTGAGCTTTAGACCGTGACCAGAAACGCTCCCCAAGCATTTAATCTGTCTCATTAGAATGACACCAACACAAGAAAATAGAAAAACTACCAGATGTCAGCTGGTTTAAACCTTGTGCTATACAGCTGAGATTTACCAGAACTAAATCGCTTTATGTCACCTGTGAACCAAGAATATCTCATCAATTGTCGTGATTGTTTAAAAGATTGCTGTACCCATGCCACACAAAGTAAGCAGCCCCTGTCGCTTATTCAAGGAAGAAAACTGTATATTGGTGTCTACTGAAACACTGAGTCTCTTATGACGAGACACCGCCGCAAACAGCATTTCATTGAGTGGTATATTTGGAAGAAAGTAGAGAGGTGGGCTGCTAACTGGTCTGTATCTCACTTACTCAGCACTTAATGTTGAGCCTCATGATAGCGACCATGGCTGACATCCATCCTCAGCATAGCAATATATTCCATTATGTTGCATTCAACTTATTCATAACTCCTACAGTGAGATGCTAGAGGGTGCTACCTACCCCGTGCCTCAGGCCACATCCAGCACACTCTTACAGTGAGATGCCTACCTACCCGTGTGCCGCAGGCCACATCCAGCACACTCTTACAGTGAGATGCTAGAGGGTGCTACCTACCCCGTGCCGCAGGCCACATCCAGCACACTCTTACAGTGAGGTGCTAGAGGGTGCTACCTACCCCGTGCCACAGGTCACATCCAGCACACTCTTACAGTGAGGTGCTAGAGGGTGCTACCTACCCCGTGCCGCAGGCCACATCCAGCACACTCTTACAATGAGATGCTAGAGGGTGCTACCTACCCAGTGCCGCAGGCCACATCCAGCACACTCTTACAGTGAGGTGCTAGAGGGTGCTACCTACCCAGTGCCGCAGGCCACATCCAGCACACTCTTACAGTGAGGTGCTAGAGGGTGCTACCTGCCCCGTGCCGCAGGCCACATCCAGCACACTCTTACAGTGAGGTGCTAGAGGGTGCTACCTACCCCGTGCCACAGGCCACATCCAGCATACTCTTACAGTGAGGTGCTAGAGGGTGCTACCTACCCCGTGCCACAGGCCACATCCAACACACTCTTACAGTGAGGTGCTAGAGGGTGCTACCTACCCCGTGCCACAGGCCACATCCAGCACACTCTTACAGTGAGGTGCTAGAGGGTGCTACCTACCCCGTGCCACAGGCCACATCCAGCACACTCTTACAGTGAGATGCTAGAGGGTGCTACCTACCCCGTGCCGCAGGCCACATCCAGCACACTCTTACAGTGAGGTGCTAGAGGGTGCTACCTACCCCATGCCACAGGCCACGTCCAGCACACTCTTACAATGAGATGCTAGAGGGTGCTACCTACCCCGTGCCACAGGCCACGTCCAGCACACTCTTACAGTAAGGTGCTAGAGGGTGCTACCTACCCCGTGCCACAGGTCACATCCAGCACACTCTTACAGTGAGGTGCTAGAGGGTGCTACCTACCCCGTGCTGCAGGCCACATCCAGCAGACTCTTACAGTGAGATGCTAGAGGGTGCTACCTACCCCGTGCCACAGGCCACATCCAGCAGACTCTTACAGTGAGATGCTAGAGGGTGCTACCTACCCCGTGCCGCAGGCCACGTCCAGCACACTCTTACAGTGATGTGCTAGAGGGTGCTACCTACCCCGTGCCACAGGTCACATCCAGCACACTCTTACAGTGAGATGCTAGAGGGTGTACCTACCCCGTGCCGCAGGCCACGTCCAGCACACTCTTGCAGTTCCTCTCCTTCAGCACCTGCCCGATCCACTGGACATACTGCTCAGTCCTCTCCTGTTTGCTCCCGATGTAGAACTCCCAGACTTTAGCCGCCTTCCCATCAGCATACTGGTCAGGCAAGCCTTCTGCGGGCACTCCCAGTGACCGCGTCCTGTATACGCTGTCCACCATCGTGTTAGACTAACCAAAGATCTGGCAACAATGCGCGCTTATACACAGATAGCAGTTTGAGGCCAATCCAGGGATCAAAATACTGTGCAGATTAGGATCCACTTATAACCACAGGGAGCCAGTTAGTGACTTCTTTCAATCCAGCGACCACTTGAACTGGCAAGGATCGAAGAGGAGGTCAAAGGTAGAAGGTCGCCTGCAGCAACGTAAATATACAGCTGATCACGGAGGGTGCACAACACAACCGATCATTCAGTTTTATATGCAATAATTTAAGCATTAAAATAATTTGGTATGTAGATCCGTTGATTTTAACAAGGCGTCGTACTGATCGTTAGGATCAGACGCCTAAGATACTGCGTGCGCGCGCGTGTGTGTGCGTTTTATGTGAGCTTGCAAGAATGTGTGTAGGGTGTGCTTATGCGTGGTTGTGTAAGGGTTTGTGGCGTTGGAAAAAATAAATATGTGGTCCGCGGCGGTCGTAACGCAAATATAACGTGCTCTAGCTCTGAATGTTTTCTTCATCCCGCATTATTAGCTGTGTATATCAATGTTTTGAAGGACTGCCCTGGACGAGCCAGATCTTGAAGGTGGTTTTTGGGGGTCCAAATTTAAGAGATAATGTATTCCGTCAACGTGTCAAACACGATCAGCGAACACGTCTGAACGCGTCACATCTTCAGCCGTACACCAGTGGCTGATACAGCAGCTTATACAGATAGGTGACGAGAGGCCACTCGCTCTGACCGCCGATGACCAATCACTACACTCAATAACCAATCAAACCACAGGTAACCAGCGTGGTGACGCATCGTTGCTAATGCCCTTTAAATGGTCAGGTAGATTATCTAAGAAGAACGATCTCAGCCACAATCAATCAACAAGCACTTGTAGAAGCTGGGTAGCCTCGCTTCATGTACCATACAAAGCTCACACTCATTCAACAACAACCACTGGCATTCATTTTCATTGCCATTCTTTTTAAATTAAAAATCATTTAATTCATCCAAATATACTGGGGGAAAACCCGGCGAATGAGCCACAATAAAATAACCCAATTGAATATTCATTACAAATGCAAGGTAGCAGCAGTCGCTGGGGTCATCATGGTAGTGGCCGGTCAGGACAGAGCAGCACCTGCTACGACGCTTATATTACCCGCCAAAACACAGCTGACACAGATCACAGACTGAACTCAAATCAATGACACAATGTTTTGGTCTGATATTATTGTCTAATATACTCAGGAAAACTCCGTCTGACCCTCCACCCCCATCCACCCCGCCTCCCCCCAACCCAGCTGCGAGACTCAGCCGTGTTTATCGCATCCCGTTGGTACATACCCTGTCGCGATCGATAATCCTGTAAGTGGCAACCCGGCTTGACTACTGTCCTCTGGTGCAGCAACAAGGAGTTCACACCGAGTGGTGGTCAGCAGACAAAATACCGGCTGATAATACACGACACACAGGCGTCAACGCGAGAAGTTACGTTTGGGAGAATGGAGCTGACGATCTGCGCTTTGCCACAGCGAATGAAAACACAGCAGCCGCTTGCTCCGTGCCAGCTGTTTTTCAAAGTAAACAAGCCGCTAACTGAGTCGTACTTACTGCGTGGCGCTGTCTGCCTGTCTAGCGATGGTCACCGTCACTGAAAACTGTCACAGAATACACGATCAAGACGAGTGTAGGGTAACCTGCGAACGCACGAGCCTGTCACCCGCATCTGAGGTCAGTGACTACTAATAAAGATTACCTCTCGCCAAAACGCCGCGTCATCGCCATGTGGTTAGTCCTTGACCTTTCAATTTCGTTTGGGCCGGCAGTTTTGTCTGACTCGCTAGGCGGCGCTCTCTCGACTGACAGAACCTGAGCGAGAAAGCTGTTGTCATAACAGTACGTAGGTATGTACCCATGGTGGCGGGACAGGTGCCCGCCAAGCCACCTCCACGTAGACCTACCACCACCGCCCGCTAGAAATAGATTGTCCTAATGCAGTTTACAGTAACACGGAAGGGAGCGTAGTCAATTAGGAGTTCCCGGTCGCTTGATTGTTAATTTTTGTTATATCTGCACCATGTTTCCGCTTACTCTACATGTGTAACACATGTTTGATGCTGATGACGCACATGTAATAAGATCCTTTGAAATTTCCGTATGTGTCTTTAGCGAACACCACAAACGGAGTTATCAAACAGTTCGTATCCTTACTTAAAACAATCACGATCCACCAGTCATTTGATCCTTGAAGGTTACTTCACCATCAGATTCTTGACGTAAATACGGTTGCGAAATTATCAAAATTATACCACCCCCAACTACTTAACCACCTTATGTTTGCAGTTGTGCCGAATGCAGACCATTTTCATCGTGCAATTCACTGAGAGTTCGATCCTCAGGTAAGCGGGAGAGGTCATTCTTGTGGGCGGCTTGTCACGCGACTTCACGGCGACAGTGACTTGCGAGAATAAACAAAACGCAGATTTTTCAGGCTGAATGAAACACACGATGACATTGCAATAAACAGGATTTCAATGATTGAAAGGTTCTAAGTCGACCTTACTCAGGATCAGAGGTAGGGATGATACGAGGATCAGAGGTGAGGATGATACGAGGATCAGAGGTGGGGATGATACGAGGATCAGAGGTGAGGATGATACGAGGATCAGAGGTGGGGATGATACGAGCATCAGAGGTGGGGATGTTACGAGGATCAGAGGTGGGGATGACACAAAGATCAGAGGTAAGGATAATACGAGGATCAAACGTGAGGATGATATAAGTATCAGATGTGAGGATGACACGAGGATCAGACGTTAGAAAGACATGAGGATCTGAGGTGAATTTGATACGAGGATAAGAGATGAGGATGATGCTAGGATCAGAGGTGAAGTTGATACTAGGATCAGAGGTGAGGATGATACGAGGATCAGAGGTGAGGATAATACGAGGATCAGATGTGAGGTTGATACTAGGATCAGATGTAGGGATTATCAGCGGATCCGAGATGGGGATGGCACGAGGATCAAAGATGAGGATTATACACGGATCAGAGGTTAGGATGATACGCGGATCAGAGGAGGGGATGACACAAGGATAAGATGTGGGTATGACACGAGGATAAGAGGTGGGAATTACATTAGGATCTGAGCTGGGGATGACACGAGGATCAGAAGTGAGGATGACACGAGGATCAGAGGTGAAGATAATACTATGACCAGAGTTGAGGTTGATACGAGGATCAGAGGTGAGGATGATACGAGGATCAGAGGTAACGATGATATAAGGATCAGAGGTCAGGATTTTACAGGGATCAGAGGTGAGGATGACATGAGGATCAGAGGTGAGGATGACATGAGGATCAGAGGTGAGGATAATACGAGGATCAGATGTGAGGTTGATACTAGGATCAGATGTAGGGATTATCAGCGGATCCGAGATGGGGATGGCACGAGGATCAAAGATGAGGATTATACACGGATCAGAGGTTAGGATGATACGCGGATCAGAGGAGGGGATGACACAAGGATAAGATGTGGGTATGACACGAGGATAAGAGGTGGGAATTACATGAGGATCTGAGCTGGGGATGACACGAGGATCAGAAGTGAGGATGACATGAGGATCAGAGGTGAAGATAATACTATGACCAGAGTTGAGGTTGATACGAGGATCAGAGGTGAGGATGATACGAGGATCAGAGGTGACGATGATATAAGGATCAGAGGTCAGGATTTTACAGGGATCAGAGGTGAGGATGACATGAGGATCAGAGGTGAGGATGACATGAGGATCAGAGGTGATGATGATGATACGAGGATCAGAGGTGAGGATAATACTAGGATCAGAGGTGAGGTTGTTGCGAGGATCAGAGGTGGGGATTATACTGGGATCAGAGTTGAGGTTGATACGAGGATCAGAGGTGAGGATGGTACAAGGATCAGAGGTGTGGCTGAAATGACTATCAGAGATGAGGAAGAGATCTAATCGTGTACGAAATCGATGATGATGGGACACAAGATTTGTTGGTTACAAAACGGGAACCGACCTTTTTCAGGTTGTCACCGTAATAAGTCTATTCATTTCATCTTTTACCATCGAGTCCGCGAGAAAGTCGAGGTCAAATGCAAGCATGTACATTAAAGGGAATGATGTGTCAATTCTGTGCCCAAGAAGAAGGAAAGAAAAGTGCCCAGAGGGGTTGAAGTTTTGTGAAAAGTATTTCCAGTGTCCTCACAGGACAGTGATGTCCTCACAGGACAGTGATTTCCTCACAGGACAGTGATTTCCTCACAGGACAATGAGGGAGCATTGGACAAACATGAACGAACCAAAAACAGTGCTGTATGTTAAGGTGCCACAGAGTAAAGTGGATTGACACTCCGCCAATTCACGAGTGGGATTATACACCCAACAAACTAAAGAGTAGCTCTTGCGAACCAAGTACGGTAGATGCTGCTGCACTTCCTCTTGGTTCTAGCGTCTTACTTGATTGACGTTTTGGAATTCAACGGAATGATCTGTGTTCATGTGTTTTATCTAGACGTATCTAAAACAATCAACTCACCAAACATTTATCTGAACTTAAGGCGAGTTTCAACAACTTAAGACTCTTGTGAATGATTATCTCGGCATAAAATCACACAAACCGGTAACATCTGGTTCCGAATTTCCAACATGGCGGCGAGGCGGCAGTAACTGACCGGCGGAAGCTTTCACCAACTGGAACTTAGGCAAGGCAGCGAGCAAGACGCGGGTTCGTAGTGACTATTCGTGGCAAGAAGCTAAAAGCGAGAGGTTTATGAAACATTAACTTAATCAAAACTAAATGATTACTTTCGACACTGATCGCCTGAAACTCAACTGAACATGTATAATTTGTGAAAAGAGTGGTGCGTTCTTTCAGGATGTGTCTGAATCGACAACAAAATAGGTGGTTGTTCTGCTAGACCAAAAGGTAATAAAACCTGACGTTGATCTGTTTGGCTACCAGAGAGCGAAGGCACAATCATATACCGGGAGGATTTCATTGGGAAACCAATAAGTATCTACGAGTGCAACTGTTGATGTAATGTCCTCTAAACATATTGGAGATGCTGAGCTCAAACCAAGCATGACGTCCTCTGATGCTGTTATGAATCCACAAACGATGCCAGAGGCTCAGGTCGACTGAACATGGTGCAGTTACATAACTGGAGATGCTCAGTTCAATTGAACATGGTGCAGTAACATTACTGGAGGGGCTCAGGTCGACTGAACATGGTGCAGTAACATTACTGGAGGGGCTCAGGTCGACTGAACATGGTGCAGTTACATAACTGGAGATGCTCAGTTCAATTGAACATGGTGCAGTAACATTACTGGAGGGACTCAGGTCGACTGAACATGGTGCAGTAACATTACTGGAGAGGCTCAGGTCGACTGAACATGGTGCAGTAACATTACTGGAGGGACTCAGTTCGACTGAACATGGTGCAGTAACATTACTGGAGGGACTCAGCTTGACTGAACATGGTGCAGTAACATTACTGGAGGGGCTCAGGTCGACTGAACATGGTGCAGTAACATTATTGGAGGGGCTCAGGTCGACTGAACATGGTGCAGTTACATAACTGGAGATGCTCAGTTCAATTGAACATGGTGCAGTAACATTACTGGAGGGACTCAGGTCGACTGAACATGGTGCAGTAACATTACTGGAGAGGCTCAGGTCGACTGAACATGGTGCAGTAACATTACTGGAGGGACTCAGCTCGACTGAACATGGTGCAGTAACATTACTGGAGGGACTCAGCTTGACTGAACATGGTACAGTAACATTACTGGAGGGGCTCAGGTCGACTGAGCATGGTGCAGTAACATTACTGGAGGGGCTCAGGTCGACTGAACATGGTGCAGTAACATTATTGGAGGGGCTCAGGTCGACTGAACATGGTGCAGTAACTTTACTGGAGGGAAACATGCAGCTGGCGCTCGTCCCAGTGTACTGCTTGCCCTTCAAGCGATTAAAACTGAACTGGGTCATATTGACGGAAAATACATCATGCTGTGGATCAATCCATCCCTTCATGGTGAAAGATTAGGACACAACGATATAAAGAGGTGTCATTATTCCAGTGAACGAGCCCACTATCTGGGTAAATCAAGTCTTTGTGCAGAAAAATAAATACTGTGAATTAAGGTTCTGTCTTGTTCCATGTGATCTCTTGAACAAAAATCCTTCTTCAACGTCGGATGATATACTATCGAAATTGGACAAAAGATATATTTTCTCCAAAGTGGACATATGTTCTTCAGGTTAATGGTATTTTCTCCTTTTTGGTGTACTTATACACAACTGGGCCTTTGCGCTGAACAACCTCGCCGAAATATTTCAGACAAAACTCTGCCAGGCTATTGATAACATATACAGTGACCCTCAATACGTCCGTGAGGAAGCTCACAACTTCTCGAAGCGTTAGGATCTCGAGCATCTGAAATTACGCCCACACCACGCACTGGCACATGAAAAGATTGAAGCGTCTATTTAAGCTGCTGAATTTTAAAAATATAAAAACGCAAAATGTACCACTACTAGAGTTGAGAAATACTCCCGAACAGTTTCTCGGAACTTTACTCGCCTAACGATCAGTCGATCGAATATCTCGGACACTCTTCGCTGTGAAGGATAGATAGGATGAATATGCACGCCATGACCATCTAAATATAACCACACAAAAACAGACAGAAACGCCATAACACACACACCGAATATTGAACTCCATCAAAGAATATGAAATAGTGCGGATGAAACCTCATAGTTCGGATGAAAAGGCAGAATGGTATGTCGTACGTTTTTAACACAGACAACGAAACATACAGAATCGTGATGATCTCCTTCCCTCCTTGGAAGACCGTGTTTTATTCCAGATGCATTGGAAGTGAAGAGCAACAAGAAACCACTCGCTCCTTGAGAGCAGAATTCTGAGGTAATTATAAGTGAACAAATTCACCCAAGAAACTGCTTACTCACCGAAAATCGGACGAAGTCAGAAAAACCATGGAAATACTTGAACGACGTTCTGGTACGATCCATGACGAGATTAAAATTTAGTCAGATTTCCCCCGACGTTTAGATTTGTTTGTCAGCAAGTTCTACTATGCATCGGTATCTGTAAAATATAAATTGCTTCAATCGTATTTCATGTCTGTCTATGGTAGTCAGTTGAGGGACTTTTCATTAGGAGACTGTCAATTATTTTACAGGACATACTTTGCATTGTATTTGTGATGATGTTTATAAAAATATTTCACACTGCCATTAGTTCTACAAATATGTATTCACACTGCCATTAGTTCTACAAATATGTATTCCAAATCATGTGCTAGACTTGCGCTTTACGGTAGTCGGTCAAATGCATACAATAGTCTCGCATACATATATGCGAGGTGTGATACTAATAAGTTTCATATTGAAAATGATTCACTGTCTGCTGTCTGCTGTTTTAAAATGTGATAATGACAAAATGAATTTCACGTCTGACGATTCTCTATCTATAGCTAGTGCTATATCAGATTTCATGCAAATGGCACAAAATTCCTGCGTTTCAAACATACATGAACGCGATTTACACATGATTATAAATCACATGTGCTTAATGTAACATTTATTTGTTTTCTGTATCGTGCGATTTTTCGGTACCTTGTGTACGAAATCCATATTTTTATCGATATAAAAGCTATTGTGCTTCTAAGATTTTATACTGTATCATGAACAATTTACGACCAACACTGATCAGATCAGATACAGTCAGGAACTGAAACACTTACATAATGTGCAAAGAGCTTCAGGGAAAGCATAGTTAACTGTCAGACAAATAGGCAAAATCATTTCGCTTCACAAAAAGGCACACGGCGCCATAGACTAGGACTTGGAGTCGGCACGAGGCTATGACGCTGCTTCACTGATACAGCGTGCGATTGGTTGATGACACGATACCCACAGCTTCTGAGTCTTGTTAGACTCGTGGGGGATAACAACTGTCGTCGGAGGAAACATGCAAACGCTAGAGCTTCATAGGAGTTTTTAACAATCTATTGAGTTTTCATTCTCTTTTTGCGACCTCTCTGAGTAGCGATATCCGAACTGCGACTAAGTAGCAATGCATTGTTTCAATTGATAAGCAATAAACTTCCGTACAGCCATATCAGCTATAGAACTTGGAACTTTCGATTAATCATCAGTTCACGGAAAAAAAGCGCGAAGGTAGCCCTGATAGATCAATAAGAAGCAGTGACGTTAAGTGAGGCAGCGGCAGCCAAGGGTGATCCTTGACACGTTTTCATTGGTCTTATCAATCAACCGCTGCGGGGGCGGGAACTAGCTTTCCAATATAAAGCGAGGGCAATCATTACCGGGATACATCAAAAGAGCATAGCGCGGCTAGCAAGCCATCCCAGGGGCTTTACCGAGACTTTTGATTCGAACAACAGCACTTTGTCAGACGTCTGAGTTACGTTTATCAACAGAAGTTTGGAGGAAGAACTCGAATCTGGTTAATCGAATTGCAAACTTACCAGCGAGGAGTTGCAGTCATTTGGATGTAAAAGCTTAATATATTCTAATAATCGATCAGCCTTACAAGAGCGGGATGTCAGTGTCCGTACTGGTGGCGGGACTACTGATGGTGTGGGGACCTACCCACGTGTCCTGTCTACCTGACCTCAGCTGGGATTACACTCAGCACGATATCCTGATCACACTCGACGAGACGTTGGTTACCTACATCAAGAAGACGCGCTACAACACGGAGGACATGCCAATTACATGTCGACAAGGTAGCAAGATTTGAAATTGTCAAGCGTAGACTAGCACTCCAATATGTCAGTTTGAGGTCGGTCCAAACTTACTTGTCATTTTACTGTTGCTGGCTAGTAATCTGCACGTTGACTAGCTAGCAATCAATAGTGTATTTGAGAGAGGCTGATATACATTAATAATCTTGCGTCGGAATTTGTCAGGGACCAGAAGTGACACATGGATTGCTTCGGCAAAATGAGTTACATGAAACGTTTCAAGTGGTAAAGCCAGTATTTATGAGAAATGCATTCTACCCTGGTGTTTATCAATTCAGAGCTTGTCCAGTAATCTCTTCTTTTTTGTTCGATGGTTTTTTCCCAAATTGAGAAACTTTAAGCTAATGTCATTATTGTCGCTGTGTCTTACAAGTTTGCCTGGGTTTTCACCTACAATGCAACTATATTAAAAACTACAACCACACCAGGTATTTCACATTCTAGGGTGGAAATGGTTTCTCATTTGTAATTTATTTAGGTTCCGAAAAATGAGTTCTAACTACGGATCTATTGCTTCGCGATACAGCAGTAATGAGCCAGGGTACTCATTAACTTAATCTTGTTTACCTTTAAATGCCAGCTTATTGCGTCGTTGATGACGTAAAGTTTGTTGAAATGTCTTAAATATATATCGTGACGAGCTGCACGTCCTTCTCGATTAACTAAATGGGGAATTGACATTCAATCACTGAAGTTTGTATTCTCTCACGTTTTGTTAACAAATGGGTGCATTGATTGTCACTGGCCCAGCAGACAATTAGCTATGTCAAACAGTGAACCCAGCATGTGTGTTTGCAATTAGTGTTCTGATTCATATATTTCTATTTATTATGAACACACATCCCATTATAAGCGACGACAATACTGTTTCCTAACCTTTGATATTATAGCCTGGCGGGATGCATCAGCGTGAGCTACCATTCACCATCAGCTTTATGGACTGAGTACACATTTGACAAATTTCTAATGGACTCCTGTTGACATTAACATACATATATGTCATTCAAAAACAGACGTTGGCCGTGGGGAATGAAGTGAGGCGTGTCTATATAGGGAGGGTATA
Organism: Urechis unicinctus; assembly: GCA_034190875.2. Classification (NCBI taxonomy): domain Eukaryota; kingdom Metazoa; phylum Annelida; class Polychaeta; order Xenopneusta; family Urechidae; genus Urechis; species Urechis unicinctus. The sequence goes on along the minus strand of CM067348.1, from coordinate 3,631,988 downwards.
ATTGCAAAATTCCGTCAAGATAATCTGACCATGCATACGCGCCAGAGGTGTAAACGAGCGAGATAAGGTGACGTCAAATACGTTCTTTGCTGATTATCAACACCATATTGGTACCCAAGACCTTATATGTCAGTCTCTTTATATATATTTATAGATATATATATAAATATATATATATATATATATATATATATATATATATATATATATATATATATATATATATATATATATAGAGATATATATATATATATATCTATATCAATTTATATCTCCTCAATATATATATATTATAAAAATATATATATTTATTGATTATTTTTTATACACACATATATATATACATATCTCTATATATAAATATATATATATATAAAGTATACGTATACATATATAACTATATATATATATAATTGTATGCATGTATGTATGTTTGTATGTATGTATATATGTCCGTATGTAAGTATGTATGTATGCACGTTTGTATGTTTGTTCGTATGTATGAACGCATTCATGTATGCACATAAGTATGTATGTATGTATGAAAAGAATATATATATACATATATATATATATATATTTATATATATAAATATATATATATATATATGCATATAAATATATATATATATATATATATATATATATATATATATATATATATATATATATATATATAGATATATATATATATATAGATATATATATATATATATATATATATATATATATATATATATATATATATATATATATATATATATATATATATTTATATGTGTGTATATATGTACTTGCCTATTGATGATATTTTGTTTCGTCATCAACAGATGTTTGTAAAGCTGCAAACAAATCTGACGGGTGGAAGGGTACATTTGCTTGGCCGCGCACACCTGTTGGGTATCGAGTGAAGCTGAGATGTCCCTACTCATTCGTTCGTCCCCAATATGCTGTTCGTGACTGTGTATTGAATGACGACTTCAATGCAACATGGAGTCGCGCAATACACAGCGAGTGCAACGGGCCCCCGCTGTGGGAAACCATAAACTCTCTACGAGCAAATCTTACCAACATTACAGACAAAGTAAATCAGTTTCCTCTATTCAGCTCATCACATTAACGCAGCGGGTGTAAATTATATTGCCTATGAAAACAATGTTATATGGACAAGTCACATCTATCATATGTGTCCTGAAAAATAAAGCAGCGCCACACCATCGTAAAAATGGGAACCTTGGCCTCAGTCATTCCAGTGTGAGATAAAGTTAGGTTACTCCTGTATTTCCCGCACATTGACCTGTCCATCGTATTGATGTTGTTTTCTTTGGTTGAATCAGTCGGACACGACGAGCATCGTAAAAACGTTCTACTTGCTCTATGACGTTATTCATCGCTACCCAGACACACCAGTGTCCCCGGGTGCCGGAGAGCTCAAATTGCTGTTTTCGCTGACGTCATCAGTTCTTAGCGCCATAACATCGAGCTCGGTTTCTATGAGAGTGCTCCAGGACATCATCAACGTGGCTGACTTCTTGCTAGACGAGCGACTGGAGGAAACATTCGATACGTACTTGATGGAAATGTCCAGGTAATGGAGGTTATATTCAATACCTATGTGTAAATGATAATTAATTTTCAGGCCTGAATGGCCCTAGTTCAAATTTAGCGTCCATCTGAAAATGTTATTGAATGATGTAATGCCAATTCGTAAGATAGGAGATCCTGCTGCTATTTTGCTTATCATTCACACCTCATAGGGAAATGTATGTTAACAAAACTGCAATGCCGAGGAACAAAACAGTTAGATTGAACATGTTAGTGACAGGTTGGCTGTTTTATTCAGTGAACAAGTGAATATAGAGCTGCTTCCATTCAATGAATTCCATTACTCAAAGCAGCCACCCATTACTGTTTCGCCTCCTCCAATTGTAGAAAAAAAGTACGAGGTCGATTAAAGTTATGCTTTCGGGCTATTGAATAGTCCTGGGGTTTTAATCCCTACTCACCATGAGTTATGGGAGTGGTCCATATCATCTGCTGCAATATTGTAAAAGTGATAGTGATTGAACTAATGTCATCAAGTTCTAGAGCACGTAATTATTAAGGATACTTTGCTTATATTAACTGACATCAATGCACTGGTGGAATGCGAAATGCATGTGATCACAGCCTCCTCAACCAACTGACTGTCGTGAAAGACACCATAGGACTTAAGGCAACTGGACAACACTTCAACTTGACCTCATGGAACGAGAGAGTAATAATAAACGCCATGTCAATGAGGCAAGGTCAGTCAGAGATCTTCCTGAACGATGACCGGAATGAGGTCACCATCGAGGTCCCTGAAGGTGAGCCTGGCTGTTGATTATGTACTCGTGTTGGACGCAGCATGACGTTCTTTTGCCTCAATTTGGCCATTTCAACGTTACCCCAGCCGCATTATTTATAAAGAAATTATTCTAATATCATCGTTGTTTTACTGTGAGACAAACCTAAGCAAAATCGGGAACTGGCATAAATGAAAATTGATGGAATCATATTTTGGGGTCGCAGTTATCCGTGATTTTATTGAATCATTTTACGTAAATATGATTTGTTTGTCACATATTTCATTAAAACCAAGAAAAGATTGTATCTTTGTTAAAATACCATTTATAACCCTAAAAAATGCTCGAGTATACCACTTTACATCTGAAGAAGACCAACATTACAGATACCCCGTACCACTGACTTTATCGAATCCATTTTATAACATGATAGAATGACTATGTTATGCATGTTTTGTTGAATCTATGTAGGTGATCAATGTAGGTAAATATATGTTACATTATGGTCGTATTTTCTATTAGGATGATAGTATTGTTGTCAATATATCTTTTTGGAAGGTAACTGTGTAACCCTTAACCATTGCTCAAGTAATTCATTTTGGTCCGGAATATCAAACATGAGGGAACCATTGTTTTAAGGAGACCAACATTACATTTACCTTGCGCCGCTGCATCAAATCCATCTTCTTATATGATAAACCTTGACAGAGACGCTCCTGCTAAATTTCAAAATAGATCGTGACAAATAATAAGAAGAACTTGCACGCTCATGTAGAATTATCATGCAGGGGCTGTTGATCTGACGTAAGTCGATATTTGATGTTTATTTTGGGTGATTTCCAGATGCTGTGGATGAGGAATGGATAACCATGATGTTCTTCACATCAGACATGTTTGAGCAGCTGATACGGGTGCAGCCAGGCCTAAGAACGACGCCTGTTGTTTCAACTGAAGGATATACTAGAGCCGAAATTCCCCTGATGGATGTCAATTCGATATCTCCACCCGAAATATTGAGTTTGAAGGACATAAACCAGGTCGAAGAGTTGGCTAATAGTACCGACGAATCAGGCAAGCTGGGCGATCCCAACGATTGGGAGTTTCAGCACACTAGGGGTTATGCAATGTTCACTGGTTTCCTGTATATTGGTTCCTCAATGAACGTCAGCAACTCTAGCCAGGGACCAGTCATCATCCACACACACAAGGTTTACAGTCATGAAGTAAGCTGATTGTCCAAATCTAAAAACAGAGAAAATATGTCAAATGTTAAGCATCATCAAAATGTTCACTGTTTCAAACATGGAGGATGCTAATTTTTTAAAGTATATTCCAATCCCATGGTTCTTTGGATGACATATTGTTAGCACACTGGCGATGAGCAGCCGAGACTATGTGCCAGAACACCCTTTCCGGGACGGAACTCCGTCAAAGGTAAATGTGTTTGACTGCAAAATAGAATAATGAACCATGTTTCTGTCCCTGAAACTATTGGTGAAGTGATAACTGCCTGCCTAGGATGTATAAGTACAATTCATTTAAACCTCTGTTCTGTAGCATGGTAAATATGTCTAGCATTGCTTCTTGAATAGTTGTCCTCACCCAATTACCCACGTCTGAAGCACAACGATAGCTGCTTATTATGTGTTCATATGAGCCTCTGTGGCTGACAGATATATTTGATCACAATAATCACACTTCTATTGTGATATATAAACTAACGAATAGTGCTTCAATTTGCAGGTGCAAATAATATTACTTAATTTCCGAAGTCGCTCCCTACCTTTGATGTGTATATGTGTATGGTGTAATATTTCAGGCGCCGTATTGGGTACGTGGTACCACTTTGACAATCACCAGTACTGTGGACCAGCGGAAGTTGATGGCAACAGTTGTCGAGGTGGCGACAACATTGAATTTATTTCATTGCTATATTTCTGACATGGGTGGAATTTTATGTTCACGCGTGGATCGACGTCTTTAATGCAGCTTGTAGTTAAATGCAACAGCAGCTATGTTGCCTTGCCTCAGCTTGATCGCTGATATGTAGGTACCTTGGTTTGTGTTCAGCATGATGACAGCTCTTACATCATTGACTATATTTCTGACAATGGGTGGAATTTTTGCGCATGTTCACGTGGGTCAACGACGTCTTTAATGCAGCTTGTAGTTAAATGCAACAGCAGCTATGTTGCCTTGCCTCAGCTTGATCGCTGATATGTAGGTACCTTGGTTTGTGTTCAGCATGATGACAGCTCTACATCAGGAGACAAACTTTCTGTTGCTATGATAATCGTGATCATGTTTTTGCGCCACTTTACACCACTTGGTTCAACGGAAATCTCTGCATGAATTCACATTCTATCATTAACAGTGACTATGAATCACCATGGCCTGGCTTAAGCTCAAATTTTTAAAGGTCAACCTTTCACAATTCACCCCTGCTCAGTTTCTGCATGATTACCGTGAGCGTCTAGTGCGTGTCAGTTACTTTATGCACTTGTATATTCCAATATGTGTGGCATTCACATTGTGCATTAACTTCTAGTCGTTCGTCAGCATGATGGTTTTTACTGCATGCATTCTGCATCTCTAGTGCTGCAGTTACTGCATGCATTCTGCATCTCTAGTGCTGCAGTTACTGCATGCATTCTGCATCTCTAGTGCTGCAGTTACTGCATGCATTCTGCATCTCTAGTGCTGCAGTTACTGCATGCATTCTGCATCTCTAGTGCTGCAGTTACATACCAACGCCAAATATGTCATGATGCACAACAAGTATGCTTAATCAAATGAGACACCAAAGTTATGGTGTTCACACTTGTTACTCACGGTACAGATTAACCTGAGTGAGAATGGCGATAAGCGCTAATCTGTTAATGATCTAAAGCACACATCAGAGCTATAAGCGTCATACTGTCTGCACAGGGCATGTTGTTTTATTTATTGCAGTCGTTAGACCCACCACAGAATATGTAAACTCTGTTAGCCTACATAACTGATGTCATTTACTATGTCAAGCACTGGCACCAATAGCAGCCAAATTCGTACGCTCGTACACATCAACATAGCCCATCATTTCGTTTTCCATTACTGTTTTATTATGCCATCACACAAACGACTTCGTCAGTATTGACATCACATCAGGGTGAGTATTTGGAAAGAATGCAACACTGGTATTTGCCATCAATTATCAGCGTCATCACAACATCGCGGCAATAGATGTCTCTCAGCTTATGGCCAATTACACACTCCTGGCAGCATATGTCGCCGTTATTTCAATGTTTCCCATGGATTGCTTTATGCACTCTCTTGGCAGCAGATTCACATGTTTCATTTCTGTGTTCCCCATCGATGACTGGATGCTCATTGGGGCACATGCGAATGTCATTTCTGTGTTCCCCATCGATGACTGAATGCTCGTTGTGGCACATGCGAATGTCATTTTTGTGTTCCCCATCGATGACTGGATGCTCATTGGGGCACATGGGAATGTCATTTCTGTGTTCCCCATCGATGACTGAATGCTCGTTGTGGCACATGCGAATGTCATTTTTGTGTTCCCCATCGATGACTGGATGCTCATTGGGGCACATGGGAATGTCATTTCTGTGTTCCCCATCGATGACTGAATGCTCGTTGCGGCACATGCGAATGTCATTTTTGTGTTCCCCATCGATGACTGGATGCTCATTGGGGCACATGCGAATGTCATTTCTGTGTTCCCCATCGATGACTGAATGCTCGTTGTGGCACATGCGAATGTCATTTCTGTGTTCCCCATTGATGACTTTATGTAGCCGTTATTTCTGGTGGATGGTATCTCTGTATTGTTCTACTGTTACCTGTCGGCACATAAAGATGTTATTACTGTGTTTCCCGCTGATGGATTTTTTTACTCCCCGGTCGGTACATCTTTCTGCTTTCCTCTCTGGTTGTTCCATGCACGCCCTGTTGTTCATATTCTGACAGTGCCTTGATGCTATTTTATGGGCTGCTTGTGAACAATGCCCGATATGTCTTTTGACAGGGTTTCCCCTACATCAGGGAGCTCTATTTTGCTAGCCACGTGTTCCGGGCTGTTTCATTGGTCTGCCTCATTCTCACGCTCCTCACGTTTGCTTGTTTTAGGTGAGATTATCGACATGTTAGATTTTTACCCGATCTGCTTCAGCATTGTCAACAATCAGTATTTTCTGTGAAGCCATAATGTGGTATCCATGTGTGGGCAGGAATGCACGGCGAGGACGACCCACACACATCCTCATTCAGCTCTGTCTCTCCCTCATCGCACTTCTCATAGTGCTCTACATCTCCCAGACCATCGGCGCCACGAAACTCGGTTGTGTCGCGGCCAACGTACTGCGCTACTACTTCGTCCTAGTGTCACTCTTGTGGAATGGAGTGGAGGCTTATAACATGTACCTCATGCTCATCAAGGTGTTTGATCACCACACTCACCGACTGGTCACCAAGGCAGCCATTGTCGCCTGGGGTCAGTCAGTACAATTCATTTTTGAAAGTGTAATAGTATTAGATCTCTGTTGTACATTTATTCTTTTTTGACCCAGCGAAATCCACTTATCACGAGTACAGATTTCCTCTGACTGAAAGATGTCACATATTGCGCTATATACATAGCCGTACATGTTGATCAAAACACTCCTAGTTCTATTCTTAGTCACGTACGTCCGCGTAAATAAGCCTGCTATTCTGCAGCACTATCGTCTCTCTAGCTCATCATGGCAGAGTTTTCTTTACCTCAGGCCACTTAATCCTTAGTGTCTTCTGGCGTGTGGTCTTATCGTCAGTCTTTGATACTGTTTATTCGTGTGTTACATCGTAAGCATCACCTTGTGGACTCTAATTGGGGAATTGCGCTGTAGGCAATACTAACAACACCACGTTTTAATGAGTTTCATGTAGCTAAAGAAATGGAATCTTGAAATCACTTCACTGTTTTTGGATTAGGAGCTGCAAATTATTGCCTGATTGAGACACCCTGAGTTTTTTTGTTATGTGTCTCGTGTGTATTCAGGAGGCCCCGCTGTAGCCGTGGCTCTTATTGTGGCTATCGATCAGAAGGGATTTCATGGTGGCTATGTGGATTGCAAATTCAAGTAATGTCAATCCATTTTACAATCCTTCCTTGATAGATGTCTATTTCAACCAGTATGCACTGTCATTATTTGCCACCTGCTTGCATCAGAGACATTCCTAATTTGATTGATATTTCATTAAACGTTTCAAAGAATGAAAATGTTTAATCTTTATCACAAATGTTGTATGTTTGAGTTGCGTTTCGTCGTACGACGATGATGTTCATCGTAATGCGCGGTACAAAAAGCGACCAAGACGGTATCTAAGGTGCCTATAGGTATAATGCGTTTGCTGTTTGTCCAGGTGTAAGTTACCAGATAGCACTCTGTATTATGGATTTCTTCTACCCATGGGAATCATCATCCTCCATAACTTCGTTGTATTTGTCCTTGTGACAAAGGTCCTGATCAACAGCGCCCACGCACCTGTCCGGGGTATGAATAGATTTTACTTTTTTCGGAGTCCTGTATTTATTTGTTTTCCAAACATTTTTAACAATGTCTGTTATTTATCAACACTTTTGGCACACTATACATCTGATGCACATGTCGATGATAGCAGATGGAAAGGATCAGCAGAAGCCTAAAGGTGTCAGTTGGCGGCAACTCTGTGGCGCAGTAGCCATGTTGGTTCTCCTTGGCGTCCCCTGGATGTTCTCGGCATTTGGAGCTGTGTCACACGACGCCCACGATTCTCTCAAAACTCTCGAGGCCGTTTTCCAAGTATGTGCATCTGTTCGTTGCTGTATGAATACGCCCTTGACACCCATATTTTCACTACTTCTACATCATCACAGTTGTGTTAATGATGTGGGTACTATTCTCTGGGACAACAAATGAAAGACATATTCACCCTTATTCATATTATCTTTTCACCTGGCCACTGTGGTACTTGTCAAGAGTAACGGTGTATATATACAAACTCGCAAGGCATTTAATGGTTCACTTGGCCCACGATGCTGTTTATCACATGTATTTTAGGATAAGTATGTGTCGACAGATTGTGTTTGCCGTCTTCATCAACCTTCAAGGCATGTTCATCTTCATCTTCCACTGTGCGCGCATCAGGGATATCAGAACCCATTGGAGATCGGCTTTGAGTTCCGTCAAAACCTCAGACATCCCCATGTCTTCGTCGTCAGTACCACCTACAAATTAGTGCTTACCTTTGTATTTCCCAATTAATACTAGTCTTAGAAGAGTGTAACGTAAAATTAAGATTTGTTTCTACTCACGTTGGAATTCGAGAGGTTGCGAAAACATTCTGGTTAATTGGGATAGCTACCTGTATATCGACTGTTTCGATTGAGCCGTTGTAGTTTGTCTGAGTATATGTAGTTCTTCGGCTGTAACCAGAAGTATTGTGCGTTCTTGTCATGTGTTGATAATGTATAAAAGTTCTAATGTGAATTGACTTCGCATGAATATCGTGTTCGACATTATAACAGTAATGAAATATACCATAGTCTAGATATAATTACAAATATCTGTGCTTATACTTGTCTCAAATATATTTCGACATTTTATGGTAACACGTGAATTTCGATGTTGTTATAAATCTGTATGGTTAAATAGTTAACCGTAGCATGTTATTTGTAGAATATTCAATAATAAACGTAAACAGCATTCTTTTTTTCGTACGTACTAATAGCAGAAATTAGGAAGCTACAGAGGCAGATATATAACTACCATACATTACGCAATATCAACAGTGTCAGAAACCAATTTGAGATCCACAGCTATGTTGCTCAGATACCGGCATAAACATGGGAAACGGATCAATTGTCAACAAAGGCTGGAGGTAAATACTCAAGCACATGAGTTATTTGAGCTGACCAAAGGCAGAAATGCTGTTAATATTGTCCATGAGGCTGCATCATGGCAGCATCGTGGACTGGCAGATGATATGTGGCTATGGTGCTGTAACAGCCTTACAGTCTATAATATGATGATGAAGGAAGATAAACTGGAGTGTTCCAAAACAAGCGCCTTCCCTGTGAAGCTTGTGTGATGGCCCGTGGAACAGATAGTTGGTTGTAGCTGAAGTGACAGGTGGAAAATTTCCTTATTCAGATAATAGACATTGGATTTTGGATTGCGCTGAAGAACTACTGCTTTTGATCACCATGTCCTACTAAATCAGACACACCTCCCCACATCAGAAAACACACACATATCAACCTACAGCAGATATTACATCACAGCTCTTCAGACCACTCGCACCTCCTTACGTCACACATAACACCCGCACATCACACATGCAGTCGCACATCACACACAACACACGCACATCGAACATAGCACTCGCCCATCACACATAACACCTGCACATCACACATAACACTCGCCCTTCACACATTACACCCGCAAATTACACATAACTCCTGTACATCACACATAACACTTTTAAATCACACACAACACCCGCACATCACACATAGCACTCGCACATCACACATAACACATGTACATCACACATAACACCTGTACATCACACATAACACCCGCACATCACACAAAACACCTGTTCATCACACAAAATACCCTTAGAAAGATCGCACACACCTCTACATATGATATCACACACAGTATTAAATATCAGATCACCCAAACAACTCCACATCAGATCACCCCACATATACAGACGGAATCAAACATCACACCACACACACACCATCACAATACGCACACTCCATCTCACATCAGATCACGCACACCACCTTAATGTGGATTAAATCACGTCCAGTTTACCCTATTTCTCATCAATGTGCCCGGCGACATGCCCCGACTGCCTACGCACCTATTCTCCAGCGAGTGAGGGGGGGGGGGGGAGCATGAATGACCATGAAGCGGACTTACCAATTAGCTATATCGCATGTCGATTGATGTGCGTCTCGTTTTACCGTCTTTGATAACAAACTAACTAAAATAATTACTGTCAATCGTGAAATATTGAGTACTATTTTGCCTTCTCGACAGTTGTTTTAAATAAGACCAGTGTGCGTAGTAACATCCAAACCAATTAACTTCGAAATTCGAATCAATTTCTAATGTTATACCTTGGATAAGTATTAACTTTGGGCCATGTCTGTTAGCTTACTATTGAAACCGATCAAGGATATTCTAGTTGATAATTCACCTGAATACGAAAAAGCGGAAAGGTCAAGGAAGCAGCTTGGATAGGTCCTTTCCGGGTCCATGTAAAGCAGTACGGTTGATCATTCAGAATGAACAAAGCCGTGGCAGACGTGAGTGATACGTGCTGTGAATGACCTTATCCATCCGCCGCTGATATTGACGAGACGGGGACTGCCAACATAAAGCGGGGAGTCATCGCTAGGTTACATTGCAAGAGCATCGCGCTGCTAGCAAGTCATCACCGGTAGCCTGCCATAACGTGTGATGAGGTAGGCAGCATTGTTGGGCTAAATATCGAAGGGTTACGTCTAGCGTTTGCGTTACGTTTATCAACTGAAGTCATGCAGATGAACCTCGGATGTTAACAGTGAGGATTGATTTGAGAGTATGTTTGATGGGAGAACTTGTTCTGCTCTGAGAATGGATCAGCCTTACAAGAGCGGGATGTCAGTGTCCGTACTGGTGGCCGGACTACTGATGGTGTGGGGACCTACCCACGTGACCTGTCTACCTGACCTCAGCTGGGATTACACTCAGCACGATATCCTGTTAACACTCAACGAGACGTTGGTAACCTACATCAAGAAGACGCGGTACAACACGGAGGACATGCCAATTACATGTCGTCAAGGTAGCTCGTTTTGTAGCATCTACTCAATGCCATATAACACACGACTAATATGATAAGTATCACAATGATTTATGCTAAATAGTCTTAACAAAATCATTCTCCTGATGACAGGTTATTACGATGAATGTAGAGTCGAAATATCCTTCTACAACGCAGCGTCTATGGCTCGTACATGACATTCCTAATGTGTTAGCGCTTTCAGACAGTGTGAAACGCATATCTTTTGCCTTCAGCAGTAGCACGCAAATATTATCCATCGCATCATAAATATACTCCGAAGATAGACGCCCATTGTCTTACAATCTATCGTTAACATATTTATTTGAACATCGCTTCAGGGGCTTGCAACAGGTTATACATCTTTTGTCGTTTGCACTCTACTAACTACCGAACAAACTGCCACATACTTGTCTTTTCTCATCAACAATGAATTGTTCATGTTGATATTATCAGCCGTACACTGAGCGTCCAACAAATCGGTCTGACGTCAGTGCGAATTAACGTTTCATTTCACTGTTGGTAAACTAGATAGCTATCCATTGGCCGTTGAATGAACCATTGAATAGCGTGTTTGAGATAAGCTGATGTATTTACTTATAGAAGCCCATTCTTTAGACTGAATTGGGCAGGAATCAGACGCAAGAAATTGATTAATTATTTCACTGAAATTTTTACTGTGATCAATGTAGTAATTACGAGAAGTGCAACCCACACTTGTTTTTCCAACCTTGTGTAAAATGATCCAGTAGTTCTATGACCATCAGATGAACCTTCCAATTTTCCGTCCCCACGGTATGCCACATCACAGCAACTCTATGTCAAGTTTTATGATGGTCTCAGCGTTGCCTTACAAGAGTTACCTGGGTGTCAACCAAGTATGATGCATTGTATCAAAATATCATCAAACCAAGTATAACAATTCATCATGTAATGTTTGTATTGGTTTGTAAATTGTAATTTATTCTGGTTTGTGATGAAGGTACCAAGTGATAAGTAATGAGTACTGATCTGTTGTGTCGTGGCAACAGCAGTGATGAATCATGGTACTCGTTTGTGATGAAGGTACCAAGTGATAAATAATGAGTACTGATCTGTTGTACTCGTCGTGGCAGGTACCAAGCATAAATAATGAGATGATCATGGTACAACGTTTGTGATGATGGTACCAAGTGATAAATAATGAGTACTGATCTGTTGTGTCGTGGCAACAGCAGTGATGAATCATGGTACTCGTTTGTGATGAAGGTACCAAGTGATAAATAATGAGTACTGATCTGTTGTGTCGTGGCAACAGCAGTGATGAATCATGGTACTCGTTTGTGATGAAGGTACCAAGTGATAAATAATGAGTACTGATCTGTTGTGTCGTGGCAACAGCAGTGATGAATCGTTGTACTCATGAGCCTAATCGTCCCCACCCTCCAAAGACAGCAACATGACTGCATATTTCAGCATGATGTTAATGTAGTGTAGGTTATTGGAATGATATTAAAGATGTCATGACAAGTTGCAAGTCATTGTTCAAGGTTTAAAAAATGGGGTATAGACATTTAGACACTGGTTTATTGTGCTATACATCTAATTATATCACGATGGTTGATAAAAGGGCCAAAATGGCTGTAACGGACCATCAGCGCTTTTGTTGTAAGTACTTTAAATGGCATTGATCAAACAGACCATTAAAAAAGGACAAACAGTAAAACCCAGATATTTTTCTGCAATTATTTCATATATTATAACTCAATATTGACACACACCCCGTTATGGGCTGGGAATTTTGCTATTCCTTTATCTATTGTGTAACGACCTTGTGAACTACAATGCATCATCAGTGAAATGGGTTAAATAGTGTAACTGACGAGGCTCTAATGGACTGCAGCTGACAGTAACCAATACAGAGGTCATGTATGCATTTGTGCGTGGTGAACAAACAGCAACTGCAGATAGCTCGACGTTGTCCACAGGCGATGATTTTTGTGTGGCTGTGACGGACGGGTATGTATGGAGAGTGCCGTCTACATGATCTCATATATATAGCTGTCTATGCTTGTGCATATGACTTGTGTCGATCATCAACAGATGTTTGTGAAGCTGCAAACACGTCTGACGAGTGGAAGGGTACATTTGCTTGGCCCTGTATACCTATTGGGTACCGAGTGAAGCTAAGATGTCCCTACTCATTCGATCGTCCCCAATATGCTGTCCGTGACTGTGTATTAAATGACGACTTCAATGCAACATGGAGTCGCGCTATACACAGCGAGTGCCCCGGGCCGCCGCTGTGGGAAACCATAAACTCTCTACAAGCAAACCTTACAAACATGACAGACAAAGTAAGTCAGTTTCCTCTCTTCAAGTGTTAATTCAATACATTAATGCAGCGGGCGTAAGGTATTCTGCCATAAACAAATGGAATCTGTAATATGGTCAAATCACATTGGCTGTCGGTTTGTTGTAAATTAAAGCAGTGTTGCACCTCTGTAATAACTGGACACTTGTGCCCAGTTCGTGCAAGGAGAACATAGTTAGTTTACTCCTGTATTTCCCGCACATTGACCTGCCCATTGAATTGATGTTGTTTTCTTTGGTTGAATCAGTCGGACACGACGAGCATCGTAAAAACGTTCTACTTGCTCTATGACGTGATTCGTCGCTACCCAGACACACCAGTGTCCCCGGGTGCCGGAGAGCTCAAACTGCTGTTTTCTCTGACATCATCAGTTCTTAGTGCCATAACGTTGAGCACGGTTTCTATGAGAGCGCTCCAGGACATCATCAACGTGGCTGACTTCTTGCTAGACCAGCGACTGGAGGAAACATTAGATACGTACTTGATGGAAATATCCAGGTAACATAGATATTGTTATATTTAATTAATATGTAATTCTTATAGGTTCATCCTAATGCGACTAGCGCAATATCTAAATGCTTGGCTTGAATAATTTCCGTCCCCGTAGTGATAAAATGTCGCGTGGATAAGGACATTGCAGTGAAGGATTTAATACCAATACATACGGCATGAAATCGTTGTGCGATTTAGGTTAGCTTTTACAGTGTGTATCGATAGGTATTATGTAATGTACAACGCAGAGTAACAACCCCATTACAACGGTTAAATACTTGAGCGCGCAGTTATCAAGGAATGCCAGTCGTACAGTATATAGGAGACCCAATATCACACAGCGCGCTTGGCTTATAATCCCTGATATTTATACATCGGTGGAAAGACGGATGCATATTGTCACAGCCTACTCCTGCATCTGACTGGTTTGAAAGAGACTTTGCGAATTGAGGCTACTGGACAACACTTCACCTTGACCTCATGGAATAACAGATTAATTATAAACGCGATGTCAATGAAGCAAGGTCAATCAAAAATCTTCCTGAGCGATGAACAGAATGAGGTTATGATAGAGATCCCTGACGGTAAGCGTCGCTATGGATTGTACTTGGTGATCGATGCCATTGCAGAACTATCATGTCACGCTATCATGTAATGGTCGGAGGTTTGGCAGTAATTGTCACTGGTTATGTTTGTGCTTACCAGATGCCATACGCCAAGACTGGTTAACAATGATGTTCTTCTCAGCAGACATATTTGAGCGTCTCATTCGGGTTAAACCATGCAGTGGAATGCAGGCTGCTGCTTCGACTGAAGGGTACAATGGTACCGAGAACCCGTTGGTACACATCGATATTACATCATGTACGCACGAAATGATGAGTTTTAAGGGCTTCAGCGATGGGGTACTGGTGGAAGGCTGCTAATATAACCGAAGAAGCACGGAACCTGGGCGATCCCGACGGATGGGAGTTGGTGCACACTAGTGGTTATGCAATGTTCACTGGTTTCCTGTACATTGGTTCCTCAATGAACGTCAGCAACTCCAGCCAGGGACCAGTCATCATCCACACACACAAGTTGCACAGTCATGAAGTAAGCTGATTGTGCAAATTTAAAATAGTGAAAATAGGTTAAATATTAAGCATCATCAAAATATTTGCTGTTTCAAACATGGATAATGCAAACCTTTTCATTTTCATATGAATGACTAATTGTTAACAGACCGTAGATATGCATCCGAGCTTATGTGCCAGGACACCCTTTCAGGGACAAACCTCTGCCAAAGGTAAATGCGTGTTAGAATGCAAAATAAAGTGGTTTCTGACCTAACACGAATAGCTAATATTGAGTTAGGAATTGGTGTGCCGTTATAAGCACACTTCATTCACACATCTGCTCTATTTCATGACGTAAATGTCGAGCGTCGAACAGATATCCACATACAGTTAACCATGTTTGAAGCACCAACTTAACAGTGCGTCTTTGACATATGACACATTTGATCACAATATATGATAAGTCGATACTGGTACACGACTGAGCGAGTAGAGCTCAATTTGATACATACCAGGCGCAAATAATACAATATCACTTAATTTCCGAAACACACGTCTCTCATGGCATCCACCTTGGTATATAGAGTACCAAAGATTACTCGCACTAATTTTATATTGGCGCATGGCATCTGAGCTACTGACCTCACCTATGATATATAAGTAGAGCCACTCTGTTTACACCTCTTATCTTTCTGTGACCGGACTAGCTAGTATAGGTATATGGTGTAATGTTTCAGGCGCCGTATTGGGTACGTGGTACCACTTTGACAATCACCAGTACTGTGGACCGGCGGAAGTTGATGGCAACAAAACCACTTGTCGCTGTCATGGAGACGGTTTTCTGGCTTTGTTTATCGATAAGGTAAAAGTTTGCATTAATTAAATTTTTACAGTCCCGACATATGCGGGATACTATGTTGGAGTGCCATTCTACGTCTTTAATGAAGTTGTTGGATTTGTCTTCAGACTCTTATCAGTCACACGCCTACAGAGAAAGAGGATGGGGATGAGCCTCCTTGTTTTTGCGAGTTTCTGGTTGGTCAGACGAAAATGTTTGCATTATTTCGCATTTCATCTTAAACGATGATTATCAAGTCTCAAACCCTCATTGTACCCATGTTGGACAACAAGCACCTGATTGTAATGCAGGGACTCATTTCAAACTTTCCAAAGGCAGCAAACCATGCTTGATCTAATGAGAGATTATCATGTGGTGAATAGCCTCAAGTTTGATGACAAACGGGGCTCTGATCATTATGCAGACCGTCGCGTAATGTGGCTGTATCTGCAGTGATCATTATAAACACCACCGAACATGCACACTCTGTTGGTATTCACTTAACGGATGACATACGATAAACACTAGCACACTTTGTCGTCTATCAACGTCATATGTGTGGACACATAAATTACTGCACCAATTTGTTTTCAGTGTTTGTAATAGTTGAACTTAGTTCCAATCCCATTACCATGCGACAGGCACACATCGTGTTTTATTATACCATTACGCAGGTGACCACCTCATTAAAGAGCATCATACACAATAGCGTGAATAATTTGGCTTCTGTGTTCTTTGCTGATCGCCTAATGCCGACATTTCTGTTTTCACCGCTGATGCACTCTTCCGGTAAAAAAAAACCGTCAACGTAATTTTCGTTTATACCACCGATGACTTCACGCAGATTTACACATTATTTCGGCTTCCTTTATGCTGATGGCTCTGTGCACTTACGTCGTTATGCTGCTGATGGCTAACTCAACTCTACTGGCAGTACATGTCTTTTCAATGGCTCTCTCATAGCGTCGTTGCTAATTCATATGGACGTTTAAGGACATTGATCATAATGTCTTTTGACAGGGGTTTCCCTACATCAAGGAGCTTTATTTTGCTAGCCACGTGTTCCGGGCTGTTTCATTGGTCTGCCTTGTTCTCACCATCCTCACATTTGCTCTTTTCAGGTGAGATTTAAAAAATTAGATTCTTCCCTAATCTGCTACTGTGGTTTCAAAAATCAGCTTTTAGACATGGATCATGAGGGCGAGTCTGTCTGTGTGAGGCCAGGAAGGCACGACGAGGACGACCCACACACATCCTCATTCAGCTCTGTCTCTCCCTCATCGCACTTCTCATAGTGCTCTACATCGCCCGAATCATCGGAGCCACGAAACTCGGTTGTGTCGCGGCCAACGTGCTGCGCTACTACTTCGTCCTAGTGTCGCTCTTGTGGAATGGAGTGGAGGCTTACAACATGTACCTCATGCTTGTCAAGGTGTTTGATAACCACACACACCGACTGGTCACCAAGGCAGCCGTTGTCGCCTGGGGTCAGTCAGTATTATTCATTTCTAGAGGGTTAAAGCAATTATCGTTTTTGATCCTAATTCTCTGGATTCCATATTTCCTTAGAGAGAACAATGACAAAAGCAGTGCGGAATTGAACACTTTGATCAAGCTATCTGTAATCCTGATTAATTGCATCATCTGGTCATGTAGGCCTGTTATTCTACAGTCTCGTCGTCTCCATGCCTTTTCTGATGTTGTCTCCCAAGATCTGCTCATGGCCACTTAGAAAAGGAATTGCAAATAATAAAACCGAATTAAGCCTGATGTGCGTATATGTGTCGTATGTATTCAGGCAGCCCCGCTGTAGCCGTGGCTCTTATTGTGGCCATCGATCAGAAGGGATTTCATGGCGGCTATGTGGATTGCAAATTCAAGTAATGTCAACAAATGTCTAGTTATAACAGCCGACAGTATCACTTCAGGCTACCTCATATCATTTCAGACAATGCAGAATGTATACACATATGATTTATGGTCCCCAACAAATGAATATATGATATGTAGATCACATTTGGGATGTGACACATTCGTTCATCGTCTTACTACAGCATTTATTGTAAGTAGTCCTACATAAGCGACCTGTTAAGTGTATAGTGGTATAATGCTTTTGCTGTTTGTCCAGGTGTAAGCTGCCAGACAACACTCTGTATTATGGGTTTCTTCTACCCGTGGGAAGTATCATCCTACACAATGTCACTATCTTTGTTCTTGTGACAAGGGTCCTCTTAAAAAGCGCCCGTGCACCTGTCGGGGGTATTAATCCATTTCTTTACACAATGCCATTTCTAAATATATCTAACTGTTCTTTCGTCGTTAGACACTTTGTCCACGCTATTCAATGAATACACAGATCCATGGTTACAGTAAGGCAAAGTCATCAGCAGACTCAACGAGTCAGTTGGCGGCAACTCTGCGGCGCAGTAGCCATGTTGGTTCTCCTTGGCGTCCCCTGGATGTTCTCGGCGTTTGGAGCTGTGTCTACTGACGCCAACGATTCTCTCAAAACTCTCGAGGCCGCCTTCCAAGTATGTACATCTGTTCGTGGTTTAGTGTTGAGTACTGGGCTCCATATTCTCCCTTGTGCTATCTAATCAGGCGATTGTTACTGGTGTGGGTATTCTCTCACAATCTGAAAAGTAACATTTCCCACAAAGGCAAACCGTTTATATGTTTGTGTAGTAACGTTGCACCTGGCCAATAATTATTAATGATGTCATGAGTAACGATGCAAGTAAATTGTCAAAAAGCGTTAAATGGCTCGTTTTTGCCAACGATGCTGCTTATTGCAAATCATTTGTCGATGTCTGAGGGGAAGTTTGCGTCGACAGATTGTGTTTGTCGTCTTCATCAACCTTCAAGGCATGTTCATCTTCATCTTCCACTGCGTGCGCATCCCGGATATCCGTAACCAATGGAGATCAGCTCTGAGTTCGGCCAAATCCTCCGACTTTCCTTTGCATTCATCACGCAACCCCTCTTCAAACCAATATTAAGCTTTTATCATTCAAATGAATATGATTCAGGTCTAAGATGAGTACAATGTTATTTAAGTTGTGGATGTTAGGCAGCAATAATTCAGATTTGTGCTTGCACACTTGTATGTACGAGTGGTTGCAAAGTCACTTATTATATGCTTTGGGGATTGGGACAGCTACCTGGCAAAGCGCCTTTTATATTGTGTTGTCGTCATGTGTGTATTTTTGTAGCACCTACGATGTAACTTATTGTGGGCTTGAGTAAGGTGATAAAATGCAAGTTTCTGTATGTCAAGACACAAGGTGGCACTTCCAGAAAAAGATGCATACCTGATCTCACATATATATATATATATATATATATATATATATATATATATATATATATAGATATATAGATATATATATATATATATATATATATATATATATATATATATATATATATATATATATCTCTATATATATATATATGTAAATATATATATATTTATATATATATATATATTATATATATATATATATATATATATATATATATATATATTTATCAATTTTTACTCGCACCATGAAATTTTGTTAATTACCCCATATTGTGTAAATTGACCCTTTGTGTTGTGATTTGTTACCACTCTGTAGGGATATTAGAATATTGTGATAATCGCATTGCGACCTCCTGTGCAAACAAACGTTTTGTTAAAGATAATAAGATAATGAAAGCAGGAGAGGGGCTTATTGAACTGGTGTACGGCGTACTCACTGTCCATACACTGTCAGAAACAGACTTCAGATCTAAGCATAGGTCGCTTCATATGCAGTCTCGAATAGGAGAAACGTATACTGCATGAAAAGCCCTGTAAAACAAACACTGTAAAAACTGTCAAAAATTAAATGGTTAAGACCCGTCAAAAGGTGCGATAACGATAGCCATACGTTATTAGAACGAACACACATGTGCAATAAGCATATATGCAGGTACAGAAGTGATCCCAGAACTAGTCATTGGCTTAAAGGTACGTGAATCCAATAACAGTGACTAAATATGTTACCGTGGGCAACCAGAAGTATGGTGTATTCATGTTAGGTGTATATATATAACTTTCCTAATGATAATTTACTTAATATACAAATCATGATAAACATTGCGACATCTATGACATATACCATGATCAAAATAAGTATATCAATATGTCATATATGTCACGTTATGAATATATTCTATGTCCGTCGGGTGCTGCCTTCTTGCGTTTGTTTGTAAACTAATAAAGGAGTTTCCGGTCCACCCACAATGTGACACAATAGATGTGCTCACACCATGGACTTCTACCATCTTCTCAGTAATCGTTTTTTTCGTACCCTTTATGCTGTGACTCTTTTCAGTTCATGACCATCTTATTATCATAGTGTGATCCACTGGTCTCAGTTGTGTTTCTACCTCTAGTGGTAACATACTAGTTTCGAATATCGTTTGTGCACTGTAGTGCCGACAGTGATGAGCATACATTGCTGTTTTATTCATTAGCAATAACAGAGCATTGGAAGCTGAAGAGGAAGTTACAGAACTTCTGTACTGCGTCTGGAATATCTGGATAATGTCTGAGTCAGGGTTCAGAAGCACACATGAACACAAGGAAGTTACACAGTACAATAAGAACTACAGATTTTGAGAAAAGTAAATTAGCTGTCCGAAAACGCCACAGGGAGTACTCGTACAATTTTGGAAATTACTTTCTTTTTTTATGTATACTTGTCCAATATTGGCTCTCCAGATCGATACTTATCTCTTCGACCCTTAGACTGAACAAAATAATAAATTCCAAGAGTCATTTTAAAGTAGAGTCGGTTAGCTTCCTTCATCTCTCTTAGTGTTCATCAGTTTATCAGCATCACTGATCATGACACTTCAGTGGGATAATAGGGCCTGACATTATGTGACTAGTGAATAACTCATTAAACAGCAAGGCACGTTGTGGACTATATTCATCTGATGAACCGTTTGTTTACAGCAGCAGTGTAAGAGGATAACACGACGGTCTTTATATGGGGTCGTTGTCAACAACGTTATCATACGTTGCTAGCAAACGCCGTGCGTTGTGACACCCCAAGGCACGATTTGCAATGGCAGCACCATTTATTGCGAACATACAAGGAGGAAAAATATTCACTGACATTATTTACAGCACAAAACACTGAATTTTGCTTGAAGCAATTGACATAATGCGTTATTCTCACTATATCAACTATTATTTTTGCAATACAAATAAAGCACATGCAATACGTTTGGCATAGTTGTTAACTTTCATGAATATCTCACAACACAAGCGCCTAAATATTGCAATTTTGAATCAAACCTATTGGCTGTTATGAACACTACGAATACACATAACCTGACGTAAAGCATATCTATACGGGTGGCATTACGAGACACAACTTAAAAAACTAACTATGTTACGCTTAACATTACTGTAGTCGTCACTTGAGAATGATTAAAGGGTTGTTTAATTTCGTAGATCTGAGGTGTGTGCAAAAAGCTAGTATGCTGTATTCCCAACCGATGTCTTACAATAAGCATGGTACTGATTCAAATTTCAATATCAAATCGAAGTTGACTGGGTTTTTGATGAGTTGGCAGAAATATCAGACGCCTTGGTCGAATCCAAAGTGGATTTCCATTGCTTCCTGATGTCAGCGTTGCGCGCGCAGTGGAATATGAAGATGAACATCCCTTGTAGGTTGATGCACACGATGAACACGATCTGTCGACATAATGTTCAGATCAGCACGAACTCAGTGATTGTAATAATGATAACAATGCTATTTCAAGCCGATCAACTTGCGTCCTAGTTATTGTAGCAGCTAACGGACATTTATTGCTCATCATTAGGTTTCTTATGAGTTGATGGTTAATCATGCGGCAAAGCTAGACCAACCAAACAGGTAAACACATACTTGGAAAACGGCCTCGAGAATTTTGAGAGAATCATTGGCGTCGTTTGACACAGCGCCAAACGCTGAGAACATCCATGGGACGCCAAGGAGAACCAACATGGCGACCGCGCCGTACACCTGCTGCCAACTGACTCCGGAAGCCGTCTGCTTACTTTGACCTGCTACAGGGAATGGTACAATATTCATTACAATTTATGAATGAAGCGCCAAGGGACACCTATTTCAAGCCTGATCAAATACAATGTTTCACCTGACCTCTTACAGGTGCGCGGCTACTCTTCAGTAGCATCTTGATGACCAGACCAAAGACAGCGAGGTTGTGGAGGATGATAACACTCATGGGGAGTAGGTAGCCGTAATACAGGGTGTTGTCCGGTAACCGACACCTGGACACATCACAAATGGGATCCGGGCTATTAGGCAATCAGGAGAACTATAAACAGCTGCAATGGCAACACACACTCCGTTTGACCTCTGAAACCGATTCAATAAATCGTTCATATAGTTTAAGTTATACAATGATAACACCGTACTGAAAGTTGCATTCCACATAATAGCCGTGGAATGCCCGTTGGTCGACAGCGAGAATCACGGTCAGCATGAGGGCAGGTAAACCTGACAACACACACTTTCAAGTTTTAGAAACCATGTCTCCCTGAGATGACAAAACTCCATTGTAGAGAATGCACAAGACCATCTGGTAGACTTCAGTGAGTTAACATGAGTACATATGCCTGTAGGGCATTCAGGGGGATTAATTAATGACTGACCCCAAGCGACAATGGCTGCCTTGGTGACCAGCCGGTGAGTGTTGTGATCAAACACCTTGACGAGCATGAGGTACATGTTGTAAGCTTCCACTCCATTCCACAAGAGCGACACTAGGACGAAGTAGTAGCGCAGTACATTGGCCGTGACACAACCGAGTTTCGTGGCGCCGATGATCTGGGTGATGTAGAGCACTATGAGAAGTGCGATGAGGGAGAGACAGAGCTGAATGAGGATGTGTGTGGGTCGTCCTCGCCGTGTCTTCCTGGCCTCACACAGACAGACTCGAACTGATGGTTGCTGTTATAAATATCATTAATATCGTCAAACCATTAGGGGCTCGAGTAAATATTGAGCTAAATCTTACCCGAATAGAGCAAATGTGAGGATGGTAAGAACGAGGCACACCAAGGAAACAGCCCGGAACACGTGACTAGCAAAATAGAGCTCTCTGATGTAGGGAAACCCCTGTTAAACAGTAAACAACCGGTTTAATGACAACATCAATCAGACAGTGCCCCTAAATTCACCAAACATTCTGAGTGGTTTTCAAATAGACGTTTTGACTAGCAGTGTGCTGCTTACAGATAAAGTGTTCACATATTGTGTCGGGATTAAGCCCTTTTAGCGTAGCTATAAGCTCTTTGACAATACTCCATGGATGAAGTGCGCTATGATGGCTTTATAATTCAAATGATTGGTAAATTAAGATACTCTTCAGGACGTTGAATAAGGATACAAACACAGATTAAAGAGACTGACATGCGAATCGTTTAAAATACAGACCACTAACCAAAAGCAATCCAAGCGGAACA
This sequence comes from Urechis unicinctus, assembly GCA_034190875.2. Classification (NCBI taxonomy): domain Eukaryota; kingdom Metazoa; phylum Annelida; class Polychaeta; order Xenopneusta; family Urechidae; genus Urechis; species Urechis unicinctus. Next base: position 3,608,542 of record CM067348.1, on the reverse strand, counting down.
ATTTCTTCAAACTGCTTTGCAACACTAGCGTTAATCTGCTGACATACCCAAACAGACAAAACATAGCCAAATACAACCAAGACAAAATATAGCCAAATACAACCAAGACAAAACAAAACCAAATACAACCAAGACAAATGTCATAATATAGGGCAGTGCATAGGGCAGTAAGTGTCATACAATCACAATTAATACGAGATACACATGTAGTGCAGTAGGAAATACCAGGGTACATTTTAAACAATAGATCTTTATCATAAAATCGGAGCGCTGTAACTGCATTCATCGTTGCCTTTCTTAAAACATTTAGACGCCCTTGCAGCTTTAATCATAAAAACACCAAAATACATAAGCAATTGGGCAATGTAAATCGCTCATGTAACACACAATGTATCTTAATGACACATGAACATAGCAATAAACCATAACAAAGGATGCCAACAACCAATCCGACAGCAAGTAAAATAAAGCTAGAATGTGTTGCTACCAAACACTTCTGTGTCTAAGCGGGCAAACAAACAGGACAATATTCCACGAGAAACATCTATTTCACTTACCAGAAAAACGTCAACATCTGGGGGTATTGTCCGGGGGAAATTTAAATGCACCTATAATATACCGGGGCGCACAGTTCAAACAAAATATTAAAATCTCATTATGCTCTTACAGGCCAAATAGGATTCCATTAAAGAGAATCCCGAGAAGTAGCCATATCCAGACATCAAAGTGATATACACACATCTCCACAGAAGCATGTTCAAAGAATGAATCTTTTCCAACCCAAAGTTCACTTCGAAACTGCTATATGGAGGGGTGAAGTTTGGATATGTTTTTAGATATCATATTATCTTCGATCACTTATATCCTCTGGCGATATAATCATATGACTGGGTGGACTCCCCAGCATTACACGTACGAGTCTTATATATCAGTGTGACGCATTTCTGATGATTGACCATCAACAAAGTACGTTGAGGATTTCTTTATCATAGCATCGATGTGTGCAATAATAATTTACTATGAAAGCAATGCACATAGGGATGCAAGAGCCTTCGGTTATGAAGACACTGTACATGTTGCGTCAAGTTATATCTTGTTATGACGGCAATGCCCCTGGTGTATAATTCCCCTAGTGTATAGTGACCTTGGTGGATAATGTCCCCTAGTGTATAATGCCCCTGGTGCATAATGTCACAGATGCATAATGCAACTGGTGCATAAGGCCTTCTGTTCGGTGCAATAGCCTTTGGTTAGAGGACCTGACACCTGTTGAGTGCAATAAACTTTGGTTACAAGGCTAGACGCCTGTTGTGTGCACAAAGCATTGGTTAGAGTGCTAGACACCTGCTGTGTGCCACAACCTTTGGTGAGAGGGCTAGACACCTGCTGTGTGCCACAACCTTTGGTGAGAGGGCTAGACACCTGCTGTGTGCCACAACCTGTGGTTACATGTTTAACACCTGCTGTGCGGCAAAGCCTTTGTGAGCGGGCAATGCACCTTTAGTGGGCACTATCACTTTGTTAAGACAGCAATGCACCTGCTGTTGGCAATACCTATTTTTACAGGCTATGCATCTGTTGTGTGCAAATATACTTTGGAAAGTTGGCAATACAGCTATTGAGCAAACACTGCTTCATATGTATGACAAATCACCTGCTATGTGCGAAAGCGTTTGGCTATGAAGGCAATGCGCCATTATGTACAATTAAATGTGAGGTTTATGAGGTTAAGCTACCTCGTACCTCAATAATGGATAGGTGTTAGCCATCGCTCTTACTACACGTCCTAGACTATCAGCAGAATTACAAAGGCATTGTATTCGCAGTCGTTACAAAGCTGACCACAAACTCACCATCGATCTTTTGAAATTGTGGCGCATTGCAAGAAACTAATTTAGGTTCTGAAAATCATATTGACTTCAGGTAATGGTCAGTTTCCAAATTATCACCATTGTTTTCAAGATTCGCTCAAAAGTAATGTACAGTTAAATGCGTCGCTCCTCTGAAACAAAACTATTTTTTGTATTGTGCTGGTTTGTTACCTTATCAACGAACAGCCCGAGAAAACCGTCGCTTTGGCAACGACAGATGGTGATATTTTCACTGACTTCTATTGTTTCACAGTGCTTGTTATCTGTGTACCACTTTTCTAACAGGGGTTCTGAAACGTAAATAACAAATTATTGACTTATCATCTGTTGTTCAGTTTCCTCCTTTGGTCCCAGGCATAAATACAATGATTGAAGCTGAAACTTGACACATGTCGTTGTAATCTCTCTGGATAAGAGGAAATCGTCCCTGCTATTTGAACTAGAATTACGTTTCGTTGACACTTCACGATAATATTTTCATGAAACATACAGATGGCAAGATCGCGGGCAATCAAATGTCAGCAAACAAGTCATTGTGTTGATAACTTCACCTTTGGTGTCATATGAGTCCTCGGGTGATCGTGCACATTGGCTTTGCAAGATCTGTACACGTAAACATTGTGTTCCATTAGCTTGTCCCCATAACACATCTGGTGTGCTAAGATAACTTCACATAATCCGTTTATGTACAAACACGCAAAGTCAAAACTATCATGGACAATTTTGATTGCAATTTACCCACCATTGATTTGTCATACGTGCGCGTGTGATTGATGATAGGCCTGTGGGCGGAGTTACTCGGGCGTGTGCTGATGAGCTGATGAACGTAAACCCTCTGTACATATCCAAGTCGTAGTTCTGGTAGAATATAAATTCATGGGGGGTGGGGAAAAGCGGGAAAGGTGACGTCATCCTCCGGGGCGTACGTTGTGGTGATATCGTCAGGAGGAGTATAGCCGGCATCAGTACTTCGGCGTCTTCTGCTGAGTGTGTCGTTGATATAGGATAGCGAATGAGACAGCGGCGGTGGGTAATCTCCACTACCGATGTCAGGTATCGGGTCGTTCTCTAAAGGACCAGAGAATGTCACTCCTTGCAGCCGGACGGCTGGCAGTGAAGCTCCGAAGTACATCATAGTGACCCACGCATCAGGAAAAATCACCTGCCAGTAAATTCATGCATATTGTCTGTTGCATATTTTTGTGAAATGCATTAGCATATGGATGATGGATAAAGACGATAAATGCTTCATACCATGCAACCGAACAGAATCGTAATTGTCTGTGATCTGGTCAGTCTGATGCTACCTTCTGGTGACGCAATAAATGGCATCACAAAAGCTCCCCTAGACCCTTACCGCATTTTCGCATCTCAATAAGACGCTCAATAAGCGTGTTATTTTCCTTACCTTGTGGTATTTTCCTTACCTAGTGGTATTTCAATCACGATGTGATTGGAGTCGTCATCCATGAAGGTTTCGATTTGTCCGGCTCTCATTTTCATCATGTTGATGACCACCGTCTCATTGATGGATGCCATGGTGAACTGGTCCCCGTCAGCCTCCTGCTGCAGCAGGTGCTCTAGTTGCGTTAACTGATGGAGCATGCTGGTGACAAACAAAGCGTCCTATTAGCATGCCGCGCTGGTTTGGTACGACGCTAGTGTCACTAGCTATATATGAATTGATAGCTTACGTGAAGTATGACTGATGGGAATTTACATTTGGTATTCCCAAACTTTCTCTCATTCGTTTTTATTAAAAAGTAACTACACTTTGGACCAGAACATTTGTATCCGTTTGGCGCACTAAATGACTGAAGCATTGACCGTAATTGATTTGATGATCAGTTGATAATTGTCTGCAAAGAAACTCCGAGCTGAAAGGGGCATGTATGCAGCTCGTTATGATTCGATAGCGACACAAGGCCGCGCTAATATACCAATTACGATGCTACTAACAGTGAAATATATATAAATATATATATATATATATATATATATAATATAGATATATATATATATATATATATATATATATATATATATGTATATACATATATATACACATATATATATATATATATATATATATATATATATATATATATATATATATATATATATATATATATATATATATATATATATATATATGCATATATAAGCAATAAATGGATGGGATCTGCAGGATGTTGCCATATCCATAGATTATAGAAGTCTTTGTTTATTCAGTTAGCACAATGCCAATCAGACAGGATGTGCAATACAACATCACAACTTAATGAATACATAGCTGGGCATTGACTGACCCTGATATGGCTGGAATGTAGACGTCTAGTATATACTGCAGCGAACCAGTGAGGAGGAACTCGACCACGTTAATGACCTCCTGTAGCCTATCCAACGTCAGCGAACCTGACGCGATGTGGTCCATCAACGCCGACGTCACGACAAAGACGTCGATGACTTCGATGGCATCGGGGGAAAATGGCATATCGGGACAGCGCTGGATGGCGTCATAGAGAAACTCAAATTTTCGTACAGTGTCGTCCATCTGAAGAAATATCACCGTTAACATTACATTATACCCAATGATTGAACGTGACATGATGACCATTCACAATGACGAACCATAGTCATAGTATTTGCGAGGACATGATTTATGTTTTCGCACTGTAATGTATTTCATGCAGACTGACCGACATATATACATACATACATGTATGTATGTATATATGTCGGTCTGTATTCATTTATTAATGTATGTATCTATGTATGTTTCATACATGCAAACATACATACATACATACAAACATACATACCAACAAACATACACACATGCGTACATACGTACATACATTAATATATACATACACACATACATACATACATACATACATACATACATACATACATACATACATACATACATACATACATACATACATACATACATACATACATACATACATACATACATACATACATACATGCATACATACATACATACGTACATACATACATACATACATACATACATACACATACATACATACATACATACATACATACATACATACATACATACATACATACATACATACATACATACATACATACATACATACATACACATACATACATACATACATACATACATACATACATACATACATACATACATACATACATACATACATACATACATACATACATACATACATACATACATACATACATACATACATACATACATACATACATACGCGTCTAAAAATGTTTTCGAGCACAATCGAGTGAATATGTACACGATCAATAGCAGTTGGTCACAATGACTAGAGTTCGATCGTAGCCATTGCTGTATGGTCGTGATTGTTATAACTAATGTACGCTTGTGCCCGGCTTCTTGCTAGTGATCGCATTGTAATTTTCGAGCAATAACGCGCGATATTTCCCATTATACTGCGTCGTTCAGCATCTTGATGATAGGTCTGTGTGCCCCGGATGTGTATGTCAGTCTGTGCGTCTGCCAGTCTCTCTTCTAGCATGTCTGTCCTTTAACATGTCAGTATTTCAGTCCGTAAACTCACCGTATCACTAGTAGAGGAGACGTTTCTGTGTAGAGTCTGCACGGCCTCCCACAGGGGCGGCCCGGGACAGTCGTCAGCCACTACATTATACGACCACGTCGCGTTGAAGACCTCATCGAACAAGCAGTCCCGGTAAGCGTATTTAGGCTCGTCAAAGGAGAAAGGACAGCGCAGATAGACTCGGTACGCTATAGGAGTCCTCGGCCAGTAAAGGTATCCATGCCATGGGTCGAACGTCTCCTCAGCTTTACAGATATCTGCAAAGGCAGATATAATATTGCATATAAAATTGTACAACGATATTGGCCATTGTCTTGTTAGAGACACATTGGTGAGATGATTTCTCGGACCCAAATAGACACTAGTCGATGTTAAGGGGGACACAACGTTCCCATCAACCATGCTTATCATGAATATAATGGGGTTATAATTGGTCTATCGCACCAGCTAAATGTGCGTCGGATGTCGATCGGTGTTTACCATCGCTAGACTACATGGACATACGAGCATATCTTATTTTATGGCCTCAGTAATTGGTATCATAAACACCGTCCATCTTCGTCTAGAACAAATGATGGCAATAAATCGTATAAGAACAGATTGAGAGTACTCGCATAGGAAATGGTATCGGTCTAATGGTAAACGCTGTAATTTTTACAAGGTCGATGAGAATGGCGGGATAAATTATTCTACATATTCCGACTGCTTATCCCGATGAAGTGAATCCTGTTTCTCATATCTGATATTTGCGTATCCCCCTCGATATGACAAAGAATTTCACTCACATCCTACCTTCAGCAGCTCATCATGTTAGGATAAGACGTGCCAAGATGTGTAAATCATCTCGATGTGTAAAAGAGGGGTACAAGTCTTATATCGCGAAGGAGGTTGCTTAGCAAGCTGCTGGGCAACAACACCTTGGAAAGCCATATTCAGACTTTTACTTTTTGCGAAGTGTCTCTAAAAATAACTCCAGACATCGGCCGTCGCCATTGCTGTTATCGGAAGTAACACTTGGCCTTATTTTGGTGAAATGTGGTCATGGATACAAAGACCCATATTCGATAATGATTTGATCTTTGGCTCATCCTGACTGACCTGGCTAACGGTCATCTCACTTAAGCAAATCAGTCCCTCGCATCCAAAGTTGAGTAGCACATCTCACTAGATTAAAACGATTCCTCGAATCTTAATTTGAGTAGCTCATCTCGAGAGGGTAAAATGGGCCTTCGTATTATAATTTAAGTAGCTCATCTGGATAAGGTCAAACGGCCCCTCACTTTCCTAAGTTGAGGTCACACACCAAAACTATTGTAGGCAACATTGAACATGCACACATCACCCAACCTCTTTTCCACGCCTTGAAACTTTTCCATTCTTAACCTAGCTTATTCCTATAACCAGTCCACCCAGTCCCCTTCCGCATATTACGATTGCATAGACCAACAATCCGTATACTTGGAATCATTCACGACGATTGCCAACAGTCGCCCATACATATTACGCAGTTAACGACAAGCTTATGGCATTGACGATCCGAACATACAACCATTGAATGATTCATGCAGTCGTAACCATTACCATTATCAAATATGGAACCGTAACCGCCCTCCCCGCCCTTCCTCTGACAATCTGCTATCAGTGGAGTCGTCACCTTGTCATGCCATTAAGCTGCTCAGCAAATAAACACATCCGAGGACCCAAACAATGAATGGACAGGATGTCGTCAATTTGGCAATAGGCACATGAATGAATTTGTGCATCGTTTGATGTTGGACTGAACGATGCGATCATTGTGGATGTCACCTATCCGGTGTGTGCGTGAACTAATGATAGTGAATAGTGCTACACACTCCCTAACAAGGCGCTGTTGTATGTAAAACATCAGTGTCTTCGGGTCGTAATATGTCTCTTCTGCGAGTGTTGATCCTATACACTACATCAAACGAGCATACAACGCCTTAACGCCTTTCTGTAGTCTCTGTGTGGCACAAAAATGTTTGATACGTTGGTAATAGTATGGAGTAAGGATCAAGGTCACCGTAACTATATTTCATTAGATATGTGATCGATTATTATAAAGATCGCGGGATGATGAGAAAGATGCGGTACTGAGATCCCGAGAAGCAACGTAAAATGACCAACACTCGCGGGTCGCCTCGAAATATTCCCGGTCGTGTTCATAGTCAAGCTATAGAGAGCGTAAAACAAAGTTTCCATGTAACAGTCGGTGATATAGGTGATATGTTATGACCGGGTTGATGGAAGGCTTGTTGTAACATCGCTCAGTGGTCTGGGTAAATACGCCCTTCAATTGAGTTACGGATAATTTATATCTAATTACGTACAATATAACATAACATATAAGGCATTTGTATAGCGCGTGTTTCCAGGAAATAACCCTGCTCAAATGCGCCTAAGCAGGCAGTTAATTGTTATAGCACTGACTAAAAGGAAATGTCTTGAGTTTTGATTTAAATACATCAAGCGTATTCGATCGACGAATGGCGATAGGAAGTGCGTTCCACAAACTTGGTGCGGCATTACTTAACGCTCTGGCACCGTATGAAGATATATTTGGAGATTTTGTGAATTGAAGCAGATACTTGTCCATTGATCGAAGATCCCTTGCAAGTTGGTATTCAGTTTCTGTAGGTAGCTTGGCGTGGTTCTAATAACAGCCTTAAAGATGAGTAGAAGAATTTTGTATACAATGCGTTTTTCCACAGGAAGCCAATGAAGGGTACGCTGTGTTGCATTTTATCCCCGTGCTTTCCATTTGCAACAAGGCGGGCGGTCGTATTTTGGGCGTGTTGCAGTTATTAATGTACGAATGGGCTACATTTAGAAGCGTATGATGAACACATGACATTCTTACATTGACCCGCAAAATATCTGTCGCTTACTAAAAGCTATTAATAGAAATGCTTGAAAGCATGCTACCTTGTCGACACTCTAGTGGCATGTCCTCCGTGATGTAGCGCGTCTTCTTGATGTAGGTAACCGCTGTTTCGTTGAGCGTCAACAGGACATCGTGCTGAGTGTAATCCCAGTTGAGGTCAGGTAGACAGGTCACGTGGGTATGCCCACACATAATGAGGAGGCCGGCCACCAGTACGGACACTGACATCCCGCTCTTTTAAGGCTGATTACAACCAGCCCCAGACTCCAGATTGTCCCTAATCTTAGTGAGGTCCTTCCCCAGGTGGAATCCTTATCCTTGTTCTTACGTTCGTTTCAGACCGTTCATATTCGTGGATCAAGAACCGGCAGTTCTGGAGTTCGGCATAGCATCACTTCATTTCATAAATACCGTGAATGTCCGGTTCCTCACTAGAGACCGGCTTTGTTGTTGTTTTTCTTTGTTGCTGCTGTTATGAACCCGGCTATAATGATAGTATACCAACAATTGGTCCGCCCGAGACCTGCAATCCGATCGCTGTCGTATTGGGTCGTGCAAGTCTAAGGAATGTGGTATGTTATCGGTTGAAGTTCTAATCCTCGTGCCGGTCACGCATGCTTTTAAAGACTTCTGAGTCGGACTGGGGGCGTGATAGTGGTGATCAATATGGAATTGAACTTGAAGGGGGCGTGGTCATTATGTTCCACGCGATGCTATTGGTGGAGCATCATGTAGCTGTTTAGTCAGTGCCAACTTAGTCGGGTTCTTCAGTAAAAAATGATCATTCTGTATGGACACATTGATAACCATCCAAATAAGGCGCGTTGTCTGTACTTGGTACACAGCATACTGATGGCTCAGGTATTCATCCCTTCGAATTGCACTTTATGCTTATGGATAACCATTAAATGCTGTAGTTAATACTCATAATCAATGCATCAATTAGAAATTTTTCATCAACCTGAATTTCGAACGCATGTTTATCAAGTTCGAATAAGCAACTTAATCATAAATAACACCATCATCATCATCATCATCATCATCATCATCATCATCATCATCATCATCATCATCATCATCATCATCATCATCATCATCATCATCATCATCATCATTTGTCTTCACTGTCGTTATTTTCATATCTGAATTGTCATATCTGTAATCGTCGTAAACATCATCATATCATCATTTATTCATTGTCGTTAACACTAGCAACATCATGACCAGCGACCTCATCTTTTATTCAGTCTTGTGCGAATCATCCTCATTATCAACAGTACCGCCATAATCTGCGCAGTTGATGATTATGTGAAAGTGTGTTGTGTATGAATTATCTATAAGGGATGCAATTACTGTTATTGTATTGATGACAAATTGCGATTCATATGAATACACTCTCCTGGAACCATGAACTGTTTCGTCTTCCTGTATTTCCCCGTGGGAGGCGGGCGGCAGGTCGGTGTGTTGTCTCCTACAAATAGGGTAAGCAATTTACACAGGGGAAACAATTTAACCATATCCCGACAAAGCAAATGTGAGAAACAGGGATCACGTAGTCAAACAAAAATGGACTATTGATATACTGAATCAGAAAAAAAGTGACTCCTTAATATGCATGGCTGAGGTCGGGGTGCTATCAAGCACTGGAAATCGTCATACCTTGTTAGCTTATGACGGCAGTCTCTTAAATTTATAAGTAGGGTGAAACCGTACAAGGCCGAGTCTCAAGAACGAGTAACTGAGGTCAGATTAGCCAAGATGGCATTCCGATACTATATGGTGATAGACGGCCATGGCAAAAAGACTGTGTGATCCATAAAAATTCCCTTAGAGCGGCTAATGATCTTCAGCCGGGTTATCCTGCCCCAAAACTATGTTAACCTTTTCTGCTGCTGCGCTGCATTGTTTGCTTGACTTCTAGAGTATAATCGCCCATTTGAGTCGGACTGGGGGGTGTGATAGTGGTGATCAGTATGGAATTCACTTGAAGGGTGCGTGGTCATTATGTTCCACGCGATGCTATTAGTGGAGCATGTTCGTATGTCCGACCTTTTTGAAGTTCTTTACATTTTGCTAGATCACGAAGCATTCACCAGTCATTTCTCCTGTCTAACATCTTATGCAAGCCTTGTAGAAAGTTATACGCCTGGTGGTTGGTCCGCAGTATGGAATAAAGTTAGAAATCATCCGCTAATTGTTTGAACATTACAAAACAGGTCCCAGGACCCGCGAGGCACTCCATAAATAACCCTTGTCCAATCGGATTCAATGCCATTTATCACCACTCGCTGCCTTCTATTAATGAGCCATCCATTTATCACCACTCTCTGCCTTCTATTAATGAGCCATCCATTTATCACCACTCTCTGCCTTCTATTAATGAGCCATTAATTTATAACCGCTCTCTGCCATCTATTAATGGGCAATCCATTTATCACCACTCTCTGCCTTCTATTAATGAGCCATCCATTTATCACCACTATCTGCCTTTTATTAATGAGCCATCCATTTATCACCATTCTCTGTCTTCTATTTATGAGCCATCCATTTATCACCACTCTCTGCCTTCTATTAATGAGCCATTAATTTATAACCGCTCTCTGCCATCTATTAATGAGCCATCAATTTATCACCACTCTCTGCCTTCTATTAATGAGCCATCCATTTATCACCACTATCTGCCTTTTATTAATGAGCCATCCATTTATCACCATTCTCTGCCTACTGTTAATGAGCCATCTATTTATCACCACTCTCTGCCTTCTGTTAATGAGCCATCCATTTATCACCACTCTCTGCCTCATGTTAATGAGCCATCCATTTATCACCACTGTCTGCCTTCTGTTAATGAGCCATCCATTTATCACCACTCTCTGCCTTCTATTAATGAGCCATCCATTTATCACCACTCTCTGCCTTCTATTAATGAGGCATCCATTTATCCATGCGATTAAAGGCAGTAGCGATATTTCTGTGGCTCAGGTTCTGAAGTAGTCGACACTATCACGACTGCCTGCGTTGTTAAATGTCGCGGACAAGTTGCTAACAGCGCATTATGACTACATTACAATGTATGATATACAACACTGGCATAATTTATTGCAATCACACACGAAACAAATATTCAATGACTTAAAATACCGTCCACGAATTGTTGTTCACATCACATAAATATTGAAAGTAACAAGTATTGCAAAGAAATATGATAATAAAATAAAAATGTACCCGTTGAACCATTACATTCCCTATCGTGATAAAACAATACATAGACATTAACTGCAAGCAGATTACTATTACATTTCACAAAGGGGGTTACCGAATGTGCACAAGAAGCCAAACATAGTTGACAAGTTGTTTTGATGGATTTGTTTACTTTGATTAACCCCATTCAATATACGATAAAAATTGTATTGTTACATTAAATGACTTGACGAAAACCATGAGGTCATGTTGATGAGAACCGTATCTTCACCAATTATCCCCACAGTTCTCATGGAATACCTGTATTGTCACAAATCATCCTCACAGTTCTCATGGAATACCTGCATTGTCATTAACCATCCCCACAGTTCTCATGGAATACTTGCATTGTCACTAATCTTCCTGATATGTTTCAACAAATACCTGCATAGTCTTTAACCAGCAAAACTATAATGACCACAACAGTAGCTTTCTCATGTTGGTTTACTGTTCGGGTATATGGTTAATAAAGAATCCATTATAATTTAATCCCTATCAATGTGTTAGAGTGGTGACAGAGCCCATTGGGGCAAATACATCACATGAAGATAAACGTGCCTTGTAGGTTGATGAACACGATGAACACGATCTGTCCACACAAGCATCAGGTCTTCACTATTTCAGTGATTGCCATTATATCTATAATGTTATGCCTATTCTATCAGCACTGGAGTCGCAGGCAATCAAACGGCAACAGACGGATGTTGACATTTATAATTAGCCATCCTATTGGTTGATTGTTCCACTAAATACCTAAATGGAAACGAAAGAAATCCAGGCAAATTAAAATAGCTTAAACACTAACTTGGAAAATGGCCTCCCAAGTTTTGAGAGAATTGTTGGCGTCATTCGTGACAACTCCAAACGCTGAGAACATCCAGGGGACGCCAAGTAAAACCAACGTGGCGACCGTGCCGTACACCTGCCGCCAACTGACGATGAAAGTCGTCTGCTTACTCTGGCCCGCTGTGCAGGATGGTACGGCTAATACTCACCACAATTAGTGGATAAAGAGCATGAACTTTACGCAATGTTAACTTACTTCTTGCAGGTGCGCGTCCCATCTTAAGAAGCACCTAGATGACCAGAACAAAGACAGCAAGGTTGTGGAAGATGATAACACACCTACTTCAAGCCTGATCAAATACAATGTTTCACCTGACCTCTTACAGGTGCGCAGCTACTCTTCAGTAGCATCTTGATGACCAGAACAAAGACAGCGAGGTTGTGGAGGATGATAACACTCATGGGGAGAAGATAGCCGTAAAACAGGGTGTTGTCAGGTAACCTACACCTGGACACATCACAGTGTGGGTCAAATCCCTTGGACAAAGAGGAACCGTTTTAAGTGATTGCCACAGCGTTTCGCCTAACTCAAAAAATCCGTTCAATTTTTAATTCTGATTGCTTAGAGGCATCACAACTATTTGCTTCAATATGTTCTATTACGATAATATTGCCATACTGTAAGTTGCATTCCACGTGGAAGCCATAGAATGCCCGTTGTTCGACAACGAGAATCACGATCACCATGAGAGCAGGTAAACCTGACGCACATCCCGGAGATACAATCAGGCTTTTGTAACACAATTTTATGATAAATTGCTCAGAGAAGATTTTGTTACTTTCCTAACATAAATTTAGCTATGATCAAGAACTGGTTAATATAGTGTATTAATTAAACAGCATGACGCAGTGATTAATGCAAAAGCATGTAGTACGCTGAAGACGAACAACGACTGACCCCAAGCGACAATGGTTGCCTTGGTGACCAGCCGGTGAGTGTTGTGATCAAACACCTTGACGAGCATGAGGTACATGTTATAAGCCTCCACTCAATTCCACAAGAGCGACACTAGGACGAAATAGTAGCGCAGCACGTTGGCCGTGACACAACCGAGTTTCGTGGCGCGATGATCTGGGTGATGTAGAGCACTATGAGAAGTGCGATGAGGGAGAAGCAGAGCTGAATGAGGATGTTTGCGGGCCGTCCTCGGCGAGTCTTCATAACCTCACACATTATGGCTACACGTTACACTTTTGTTGCAAACAACCGAGTAGCAACTCGAGAAAACCAGGAATCATTATACGGCTCACCTGAAAAGTGAAACAATCCGGAACACGTGACTAACCATGTACAGCTCTGCAATGTAGGTAAAGCCGACGCTATATGGTTCGAATTATCAGGAATGGTTGTTAAACTAGACAGATGATCATAGTATGGTCATATGTACAATACTAAAGCTACAACCTTATATATGACAGGTAAGTTGTCAACAGCATACGTGTTGCAATGACGTGTAAAACAAAGAAGCAGAATCATGCCAGCATGCATATCATTTGTGTTTCTAATTGCTTTAACGTTACTACACATACATAACATATATAACTGCTCTCTAGTACTTAATTAACAAATGACCAATTAGACTAATTATTATAATGTTAATGAAGTGCGCTATGCTGTCTTTATTCGTGGCATGATTCGTCAATGGCTTCCCTGGTGAAACTAAGATATAATCCGGACACAGGCCGTATAACATATCCTTCTCAAAATGATACAAGGCATTAACAGTCATTGAGGAACAATTTCCGTCAAACTGCTATGGAAGACAAACAAATTCATACATTGTGCATACAGCATACATTAGAAAATAAGTCGCCATGGAAAAATTCATTAAGCCGATTGAATTAAATATGCTTTTGCTCACAGCATTACCCCTGGCCAATATATCATCGTGAGGCACATCGTGTAATACCACGTTTTTATGACGCGTGTATTCTTCATTAGCTAACCAACACACAACTAGGAGTGACTAATGGGATGCCGTCAGCCATTCCTACGGGGAGTGATATGGAACAAAAGCCATCAGGAGAAGTGAAGGCACTACATTTGCTGATGTTCTGGCTGGCAAGATAGTTGCCTGCAGGGAACTGCTATTTCACTCACCAGAAATGTGCCAGTGCTGGCCGGTGTTCCTCCGGGAAAGATTGCAATAATGTGAAATAATGTGGGATTAATTGTACTTATACTTAATGAAAAACAACCACCTTACCGACAGGTAGTTATATTGTCACTGACATGTAATGTTTCACAGTACTTGTTTTCCGTGTAGTAATACCAGTTATCTAGTAGGTCTCCTAAAACACAAGTATTCTTAAATTGCTTCCCATGCATATGCACGGTGATTGAAGCTGAAGCAACCAATGCATCCTTCGTCGTGTTGTCGCTTGAGCAATACTCCCGAACAAAGAACATCTTTATACTATGAGGTTCTTATTAAAGTGGCACCTACATAATTCATTATTCAAAAAACATTGATTTTACCATTCGTGTCTTGAGGGTCTTCATGTGAGTTTGCGCATTGCCTTGGCGTACACTGCACCCGCAACCGTTTTAACAACGAGAAGCACTATATATATATATACACAAATATATATATATATATATATATATATATATATATATATATATAATATATATATATATATATATATATATATATATATATATATATATATATATATATATATATATATATATATATATATATATATATATATATATATATATATATATATATATATATATACTTACAATTGCAACCATTTTGGACGATATTGACAAAACCGACCATTTTGGGTCATTCGATTATTTCGCTTTTTAGAGCTTAAATTATGTGATATCGCGGATGCTAAATCTTATACATCTGCCGTGAACAGCTCTAAGTTAATATCTTCATTCAAAACTTAGTTTAGAAGAGTATACAAATTTTAGGCCAAAATGGTTGTACCAAAATAGTCGTGATAGTTTTGTCATGCAAAAAACCAACCATTTTGGAACTTTTTATAAAAAACCAACCATATTGGCCATTTCATATAACCAACCATTTTGGCCATTTCATATATTCAACCATATTGGCCATTAAATTATACAAATGAGTTAGCCAGCCCTTTTTGCCTTCCGATATTACCAAACATTATTATTATCCCAACCAACCTACTACTTACAGACCATCGTTTATACAACCTTGGGTTACAAAGTCCATGAAACCATAAACGACTTAAATTAAATTCCTACAAACAAGCTTACACAAACCATAGATGATACGATGATCTATGCACAAACTGAATTGCGCGTTTTTAGGTCTTTCGGGATCCGAAATAAACTTTTTTCGATTTTTCATTGTTTATATATAATTTAAACTGTACATTCACAATATTCAACGAGCCATGAAGAAAATAGTGAAGTTAAATTTCCGGCGCGATTCCTCAAAATGCTGACGCAATGTCTTGCTCCGAAAAGTTCCGAACCTTGCCGAGTGGCAGATGTACCCGGGGAACGGAGAAAATATGCATAAAAGTCACCTTTTTTAAAGAAAAGGGAGTTCTTCAACGTACCCGTTATTAATTTAGATACAATTTTATACTTAGGTACTTCGAGTTTTAACAAGAATTAGTGATACTTAACATTCTGAAGATTGTCGTCTCTAACATTGCAGCCCGGAAGATTCCAAGTCAAAAATGCACGTGGATCATTTATTTTAACGTATTTATATTCCGACTCATGCATAATTAAACTTTCATCATTGATTTTATTTCTGTAACTATTATACATATCGATTGCTTTGGGCAGCTTAATGTTATTTAACCACTCTGAACACTGTAATCTGTCTGTCAACGATGTTGGACAACATCCCTCGTCCCTTCAATCGGGAGAGTCCAAACAGCTGTCACTATTTATCTCCGTGCGACATGGCGACAGTCTTGCTGTACATGGCCAAAGTTGCAAAATCCGCTTAAATTTGGTGCAACAAAAACAACAAGGTGATAATCTTAAAGCAGTTCCAATTAAATGAAAGAAAAAGTGTTATATATAGTAAATGAAAGGCTGAAGCTATTTGGGTGTCTCCCAAATCGGTCGGGTTGACAGACTTCGGTGAAGTTCTGAGCAGCTAGCTATACGCTGAATGACAGTTGACACGGAGCAGTGGAGGCAGCATCACTTAGCGTTATGAACCCAGTCCTGGCTCTTATAATATACGTTTCAATGATTTATTTTCGTATTGTTAAATATTTAACTGCAATCATGCAAGCCAGCAGAGAAGTTTAGGCAACTTATCAAAGTATGTGCATGTCATATAATGATGTGTCCAACTGCATATGTTCATGCATTTATTCACAATTTGCTTCATCGAGTGTTAAAACTGACCTCCAATTGATTCATTGTGGATTCTTTATTACTGTGTCATCATTCAATGATTGATTTTCATATATTTAACTGAATCATGTCCAGCATTAGATTTTCTGAGGCATGACAGAGCATCATTGTCTTGCCTTACATTAGATTTATTCTGAGAATTTAACTGAATCCCATCTTTCAGAGTGAATGATATAAATCCCCTCAGGACACGATTAAAACATGGATTAAATGATCTTCAAGTTTTAAACATATCACCTTTATTCAGTTTGCCACATAATAACATGTAGTTACAAAGAGGGATCTGCATGCAACTTTCTGAAGGATTTGTTAAGGTCAGGACCAGACAGAAGATGATTTTGTTTTGTTTATGATTAAACTTTGATTGCTGTTCACTTGCCTATCTAGGGTCACTTAAATTCTACAAAAAATGTATCCACAATATAGGCATTCAGAGTTGATTTGGCTGAATAAATTGACTTAAATAGACTGAATGTATTGACCTCATAAGGGTTAACAATATACAGAAATCAATGATCAGGATATTATTATCAAGCAAAGCATATCTACAGATAAATTTTAACATGATCAGCAGGAACTACGAGGACAGCAGTGTCTTATGTTGCACTATCAGTAATAGACTTTCAAGAGGTCCAGCCTTGGTGGGTTTCCATAAGGACACAATTAGAGAATCCATACAACAGCTTGTCCATATGATTCAGCAAAAGATGATTCTCCTGCTGTGCCCCAGCTATAGTTGCACATTCTGTTACACACATAAAATTAATTTGTCAAACTGTCTATCAGTCTTATTTCATAAGAAATAAAGGAATTCTGTGTAATACATTACACAACATTAATTCTTGCCAACCTGATTAGGTTGATCATCAATACACATGTCACATGGATCAATCTCTTGTTATTAAGTACAGGAAGTAAAAACTAATATTCTCTCATGTTGATTCTGTGACAAAACATTCACCAGATGTTCAGATTAAGTCTACAGTTCAGTCATCAGCAACAGGGCTGGAAATTAACTAAAATGGACACCTGTCCTGACCTGTCCCGATGACGGGTGGCCATTTTAGATGTTGACCGGCCTCAAGAAACTTTACCCCTTCAAACAAAAAAGATGCCATGTTAGACGAACCCTAGTTTGGTTACATACTTGGCTGGTGATAAGAACCCCAAGTCAGTGTCACGATTAGTTGTTGATAAGAACCCTAGGTCAGTCACATACTGGGATGGTGATATCAGTGTCACGATGAGTTTGTGATAAGTACCCCAGGTCAGTGAATACTGGGCTGGTGATAGAACCCCAGGTCAGTGGTCACGATGGTTGGTGATAAGTACCCCACAGTGACATACTGGGCTGGTGATAAGAACCCCAGGTCAGTGTCAGGATGGGCTGGTAATAAAGAGAATCCCAGGTCTGTGTCATGCTGGGCTGGTGATGAAGAGTTGATATGAATTGCAGATAAATACCGAGCAGATTAAGTGTACATCAATGTGACACTGTACACAGGTGCATACATCATAACTGCAGGACCATCAATTAGGACCAGGTGGAACTTAACAGTCTTCCTGGGTAAACAGAACCTCTGATAAAAATCTTCTACCTAAACCGACTGATGACCCAAACTCGCACACAACCAATTCAGATAATACTCATTGTTTTGGTCATTTTTGTCATTCTGATGGTTTTATGACAATTTGACATAACATGTCTGTTTAAGCCCCAGTGATTGATATATCTCAACAGGATATAATAAAAAGAGAAGCCAAAACATTTGTAAACAGTAGTGAAACCAAAACATTAATGAAGCCACAACATTGATGAAGCCACAGCATTGACGAAGCCACAACACTGGTGAAGCCACACAAAATTGGTGAAAGTCACAATATTAGTGAAGTCACAACACTGTTGCAGCCACAACATTGGTAAAGCCAAAATATTGATGAAGCCACAACAGTGGTGAAGCCACAATATTGGTGAAGCCACAACATTGGTGAAGCCACAGTTTTGATGAAGCCACAGTATTGGTGAAGCAACAATAATGGTCAAGCAACAACACTTGTGAAGCCACAACATTGGTGATGCCACAGTGTTTGTGAAGCCACAATATTGGTGAAGCCACAATATCATTGAATCCACAACACTGGTGAAGCCACAACGTTGGTAAAGCCACAACAATGTGGAAGCCATTACACTGATGAAGCCACAACACTGGTGAAGCAACAACATTGGTGAAGCCACATTATTGGTGAAGCCACAATATTGATGAAGCCACAATATTGGTGAAACCACAGTATTAGTGAAGCCACAACATTGGTGAAGCCACAGTATTGGTGAAGCCGGAATATTGGTGAAGTCATAATATTGATAAAGCCACAATATAATTCAATCCACAACTTTGGTGAAGCAGCAACGATGTTGAAACCACAACACTGGTGAAGCCACAACATTGGTAAAGCCACAGTATTGATGAAGCCATTACACTGATGAAGCCACAACACTGGTGAAGCCACAACATTGGTGAAGCCGCAGTATTGGAGAAGCCACAGTATTGGTGAAACCACAACGTTGGTGAAGCCACAGTATTGGTGAAGCCACAATATTGGTGAAATCATAATAATGATAAAGCCACAATAAAATTCAATCCACAACTTTGGTGAAGCGGCAACAATGTTGAAGCCACAACACTGGTGAAGCCACAACATTGGTGAAGCCAAATTATTGCTGAAGCCATTACACTGATCAAGCCACAACACTGGTGAAGCCACAACATTGGTGAAGCCATAGTATTGGAGAAGCCACAGTATTGGTGAAACCACAACGTTGGTGAAGCCACAGTATTGGTGAAGCCGCAATATTGGTGAAGTCATAATATTGATAAAGCCACAATATAATTCAATCCACAACATTGGTGAAGCCACAGTATTGATGAAGCCACAACATTGGTGAAGCCACAGTATTGATGAAGCCACAATATTGATGAAGCCGCAATATTGGTGAAGCCACAGTATTGGTGAAGCCACAACATTGGTGAAGCTACAGTATTGGTGAAGCCAGAATATTGGTGAAGTCATAATATTGATGAAGCCACGATTAAATTCAATCCAAAGCACTGGTTAAGCCACAACAATGTTGAAGCCACAACACTGGTGAACCACAACAATGTTGAAGCCAAAATATTGATGAAGCAACAGTAGTAATGAAGCCATAGTATTTGTGAAGCCACAACACTGGTGAAACCACCACAATGTAGAAGCCAAAATATTGATGAAGCCACAATATTGATGAAGCCACAGTATTGGTGAAGCTACAACATTGGTGAAACCACCACAATGTAGAAGCCAAAATATTGATGAAGCCACAATATTGATGAAGCCACAGTATTAGTGAAGCTACAACATTGGTGAAAGCACAACACTGGTGAAGCCAAAAACTTGGTGAAGCCACAATCTTGGTGATGCCAAAATATTGGTAAAGCCGGAACACTGGTGAAGCCACAACACTGGTGAAGCCACAACAATGATGAAGCCAAAATATTGATGAAGCCACAGTATTGGTGAAGCTACAACATTGGTGAAAACACAACACTGGTGAAGCCACTTCATTGTTGATACCACAGTATTGGCAAAGCCATAAAAATGGTAAAGCCACAACACTGTTGAAGCCGCAACATTGGTGAAGCCAAACTATTGATGAAGCCACAACACTGGGGAAGTCACAACATTTGGTGAAGCCAAAATATTGGTGTAGCCACAGTATTGGTGAAGCCACAGTGTTGGTGAAACCACAACACTGGTGAAGCCACAGTATTGGCGAAACCACAGCATTTGTGAAGCCACAGTATTGGTGAAACCACAATATTGATGAAGCCGCAATATTATTAAAGCCACAGTATTGGTGAAGCCACAATATGGTGGAGCCACAAAACTGGTGAAGCCACAATATTGATGAAGTTGTGAATTTACTGTTAACATGCATGCAGAAGAATTATTATGGTGGTTTAGCACATGGACCTTAATGTTGCGAATGTAACTCATCATGTAGAATA
Organism: Urechis unicinctus; assembly: GCA_034190875.2. Classification (NCBI taxonomy): domain Eukaryota; kingdom Metazoa; phylum Annelida; class Polychaeta; order Xenopneusta; family Urechidae; genus Urechis; species Urechis unicinctus. Next base: position 3,587,678 of record CM067348.1, on the reverse strand, counting down.
GTGTGGAGGTCATGTTGCTTCATCTACATTGCTGTCAGTAATGTAGTTGAACTTGAAGCCACATGACCTCATCACTATTTTTATGTTAAACTATACATTTATCTCAAATCACCAAATGTCTTTTCACTAAGTAAGAGCCTAGTGGTCCTAAAGCAAAACACTGCTCCCTTTGATATGAGGAGGTATCATGCAGAGATAGATGAGCATAATTGTGATGTTTGGACAGCTGATACTGTTGCCCATCTTGAACAAATAAATTTCCTAAATAGGGCAGATTAACCAACACAGAGGATATGTACATCCAATATGATTAAATTGAGATACTGGGTCCATAATATTAAACCCAGAACAGGAGGTAAAGCAGTTAATCACTACCAGATCGCGAATGCTGCTGAGCAAAATGTCATCACAAACACCTAGACAATCTCACAGCCTAACAATAACTACAGAATGCGAATGGCTAGTAAACTCTGCTGCTTTTGACACTAACAAGTTATGACAGCATTTAATCATAGCGTTTATAGTATAACATTGTATTCAATGACACACCAGGGCTGAACAATATCCCCCAAACCCACTTGTCAAGCAACAACAGTCCATCGCCAAGTAGTTATGCAAAAAGTTTAAGCATTTGAGCCTAATAATTTAAGTTTTTAAGAAATGATTCACCCAAACAACCATAAGCTAATAATAACTTAGCTTCATTTTTCCTTGAACAAGCAAATTTAATTTGCTTTTATCTAGCAAGTCAGGGGTCAAAAGCCATAAAGCTATGAGTTAAAGTTTGCAAGATTTAGTCAATGTAAAGTTTCTAGCTTGCATTATAAGAAAAGTGCCATCAATAATTATTCCCCATTGAGATAATCACTCAGGAACAAAAGGTATTGCAGTGCTGATATTTACTTTGTAAGTGATCATCAATATAAGAGTGATGCATGTTTAATTTGAAACAGGTATTCCCTATTTGGTTAACATAGCTAATGAGATTATTTTACGATAATAAGGTCACAAAGGGCTGATAGTTTGTGACAATCAATATAAGAGTGCCTTGCATTATCAAAAAAATGTTACACCAAAAGTTTACAGGCAGACAGATGGACAGCATAACTGTGCTGAGGAGCATAACTATTAATGGTTACTGCCTAATGGTCCCATAAATTATACCTTATAAGTGGCAAGCAACAGGTCCAGGATGGGCAACAAAAAAAGTGACCTCCCAAGCCATGCCTAACCAGGCAGTTTGTTACATCTTGGGAACTGCACTGTTCTAAAAAGGCCTCATATGTGATTTGGGGCTTCAGATATGCTTAATAACCCTTCAACACTAGACCAGATGCACAGTGCTCAAGACTAACTGACAGATGACCATGTAATTTATAGCTTCTACATGATATATTCAAATGATGTGATTGTACTATTGAACAATTGTTTGGATTACACACATTGAACATTTGACAACAATTTTATTACCAATATTGATGTGGCAGATACCCAGACAAAAGAGGCTCTTGACTTCAAAAACCTACTTAGGGTCTGTTTATTTCCCTAGCCACTAATGAAATTTGGCTGTAAACTCAAACCAGCACAGTTGTTTTGGATAGCTATTTTTGAGATCTAAAGGATCACTCTGCTGACTAATTGATAGCAAAAGTGTGACTCTGTCCATGACTGAACTATCATATAACACATAATGAAACTTATAGGAATGTAATAAAGAACTCATGTTTTAGTGTATTACAATGATACATCATATTAACAGATCATGCTATTTCCAAGTTAAGGGTAACATTACTGATGCAAGTAAATAATTCAAGGATGTGGAAAGCAAAATATCAATCTTCAACCTTTGAAAAATAAATCACATTTGAAAGAGTAACCCCACCCCACTAACACAGAGCCACCAGCGCATGTCCGCTGTCACGATCAGGCAATGTTTACATCTGACAGATGGGGCAAAAGCCGTTCGCTAAAATGGCCAATAGTCAATACGGTTAAATGAACGTTAGGAAATACATTTAAAAACAAATCAATGGTAATCGGTAGATCTGTCCAACCAAGCTGCAGGCATCTAGTCCTATTAACGTGGTATCTGGGTATTATTGGCCATTGGAAAAGTGTAAGTGATCGGTAAGAGTGAGTCTGAACGGTAGAGCCCACGTGCGGAACAGCCCGGTGAAGCTCGCTAACCACTGTAAACTACGGGTATTTCATAATTTGTCGTACATGAAATTTGTCACATTGTCACATTAATGATATTCAATATTTAAACGTTGGAATCATACTGACCAGATTAGAATCAAATGTAAAGAGAGCGTGTAAAATGGTCATGGCTGACCGATAAACTTTGTTTATACTCGCTCCTGTTACGGAAATTCCATGCGGTATGGAAAGCTTGATTTGTTACAATCTCAAAATATACCTCCAGCTTGAGCCCGCGGATGCGTTCGTGGGGACAATTTGATTTTAAGACATGAGCAAACTGATAACATATAACGATCTGGCTAATCATAAAAACAGTCCGTTGATAAGATATGATTTCATTTATTACTCGAAACATTGCACATCATAGATCGAGAAAACCAGTGAGATTCAGCGAGATTCTCCAAACGTTTTGAATGCTGATCTGCGTCTCGAGTTCCAAGCTTAAGTGCTTCATTTGTTCTTATTTATCTAAATAAAACACTATCAAACTGATATATATTGAGAACAAAACACCAAAAATGAGTTGACAAAGACTTACAACCCCGGATTTCCCAGTAAAATCGCCATTTTTTTATATCCGTCCATAAAGATATTTGAGCGTGTGCCGCCAGTTTTTCGTTAAACTGCTGATTTATATATTCATTCAAAATTTGTATGTTCTTCATTTCAAGCAATAATTTCAAACAAAGAATTGTTTATTGAAGTTGAAAGTCGCACAAATCATGAATCTAAGTTTGAAGCAAATATACATCGAACAAAGCCAAATAATGACCGATTATTCAACATGGCCAAAATGGTCGTTAAGGCCAAAATGTAAATTCAGGGAAAGACAGTTAAAGCAAAAAAAAAGTGGATAGTTACACTGAATAATAAGTTTCCAAACTTAGGCGGAGTAGTAGCAAACAAAGTTACAATTTGGTGGGGAAGCGCAGTTGTGTAAGCCTATGAGATGACGCTGACTATTTTGGCCCCACGATCATCGTCCAAAATGTAAGTATGGGCCAAGATGGTTGGTGATTTGTACCAAAATGGTCGGACTTGTATAAATATATATATATATATATATATATATATATATATATATATATATATATATATATATATATATATATATATATATATATATATATATATATATATATATATATAATATATATATATATATAGGTGTATATATATATATGTACATATATATATATATATATATGTATACATGGGTGTCACTAGAAACGCACCACTCGCATAATCTGAAATATATCCAGATATCAAAATCGCATATTGCTAATATCTGCTGCAATATACACCCACAGGTGTTTTTATGCAAGAGTAGATCACATGTCTCTGTGCGATTAAGCGCAAGGGCTCAAGCTGTAAAGATAGTGGCCAAAGTCAAAAGGAAGAACTTGCAGGTAATAGTTCCATCCCTTAAAGGACACATTTAAAGCCAAGCCAACTGCAGGCAATTGGCAACTTGTGACCTATTGGCAGGTACTCAGTAAGGTCTTTGGTGTGACAAAACACAGCTAAAAGATGAGATTATCAGATGATAACCGTTTAATAGCGATCGGTAAGCTCCAGGCTGGTTTGTCAGTTAGTGAAGTAGCCATACGACACGGGGTCCATCACAGGTCGATCAGTCGTCTGCGTGCTCGATTTGATGAGACGGGTAGAGTAAAAGATCGTCCTCGGCCTGGCCACCCTATCGTCACTACAAAAGCAGAGGACCGCTTTATCAGAATCACTGTACTGCGCAACCGATTTATTACAGGTACCATTGTGAGAACATTTTCTCAAAAACATTTCCTACAATTTGTACGATTTGTATGGAGTTTATGACCTACTGTAGTTGTATTGCTTCCCTAACGATATCCTGATTTTTGTCGTTTTAGCAACTGCAGTTCGGCAGCGAGTGCACGCTCGACAAGGGCAAGGTGGTCGTCCCATCGGCCTCAGTACCGTCAGGAGACGACTACGATCCAGCAACCTGCATGGCAACAGACCAGCCACCAAAGTCGTCTTGACAGCTGACCACCGCAGAGCACGTCTTCAATGGGCCCAAGCGCACCAGAGGTTCACAAGGCACTAGTGGCGATGTGTTCTCTTCTCTGATGAGGCTAGGTACAGTCTCAGGAAGGCCCGCCAAGAGCATGTCTGGAGGCGCCGTAGGGAGAGATATCGCCCTTGCTGTGTGCAAGAACGGGATAGCTCTCCGTGTCCGAGTGTCATGGTCTGGGCAGGGATCAGTTATGACGGAAAGACGTAGCTTCACGTAGTCGATGGAAATGTCAACAGTCAGAAATACAGGGTCATCATTCTCGAGCCCATTGTAGTGCCGTACGCTGGGGCCATTGGACCAGACCGCTTCATATTCCAGGATGACAATGCCCGCCCCCACAGAGCCAGGATCATTCAGGCCTTTCTTGAGGAGCAGGGCATTGAGCACCTCGACTGGCCATCCCCTGATCTGTCGCCGATAGAGAACCTGTGGAGGGTTTTACGTGCCAAGGTGTGCGAACGTCTGCGGCCCCATCACCCGCTAGCTGACCTTCCCCAGTTGTCGCACGAGGCATGGGAGCGCATCCCTCAGAAGCTGGTTCACCGCCTCATCAGCACGATGCACAAGCGATGCAGAGAGTGTATTGCCCATGAGGGAGGACACACACACTACTAACGCTGCCCCGGGTTGCTTAATGTGATAACGTTAACAGATGCTTAATGTTAATCTGTAATAAAGTTCTTCTCGTCATTGACTTTATTGTTGTGTCAGTAGGCCATTCTGCGAGTTTTACTTTCCCACTCTGATTCCATTCTTTTGTTCTGAAGTCGTTACGCATGGCCACACAAAGACAGGTGATCAGTCCTAGCAAGGCAACATGTGTGACTTCATATTACAAGAAAAAAAATAGATTGTGACGTTTTCATAACTTCAAATATTTCACAACATGTGAGTGGTGCGTTTCTAGTGACACCCAGTGTATATATATATATATATATATATATATATATATATATATATATATATATATATATAGATATATATATATATATATATATATATATATATATATATATATATATATATATATATATATATCTATATATATATATATATATATCTATATATATCTATATATATATATATATATATATATATATATATATATATATATACATATATATATATTGACGATTACAACCATTCGTTGACTCCAACCTTTCGTTGACAATTTTTTAAGTTCTTTTTTCTGTCATTAATTAATTATTATTAATGCAGCATATAATGATTGATGTATTGGAAATGTTTAATGTAAATAAAAATAATTTTTTAACTTTTTATTCCTAATATATTGCTTTTGGTCCTCTGAAGGTCGTTTACGAAAGGTCAAGACACTGATTTATACGCACGAATCCAACCTTTCGTGCCCCTATATATTTGCGTTTATTTGCGGAATACCGATATCTTGTAATCATTTTCATCCATCATTGATTAGAAAAATATTATTAATTATAGGTGTGATCAATATGAACGATTAGCAATGTTTTGCGATATAATCAAATGTAGAAGATAGATGAATAAAGAAAAAAAAGAAAAAAAAGAAGGTAATAAAATTATAAAATCAATCAAATATCTTAATATTTCGAATATACACATGTTTAAGCATTCTATCGACCATTTGGGTGAGAGTATATATGGTTTTAGGGAAGATATTGACGTTTTCGAGTTATGTCAACGAATTGTTAATTGCTAAAATTTGATTTTGCTATAATATTCAAAATTCAATGAAATCATTCTTGAAAGGTACTTATGTTACTAAGACTAGATTATCACATTAAAGTGGTCAAACCCAAATATTTTCAAACTTTTTGAAATATAAATACTCCCCTTACCTTTTCCAGCGCGATGCATAAGCCAAAACCTTGCAATGGATCAAAATGAATGGAGATAATGCAAAGAGTAGCATCACGTTTAAATAAAAAATAGTAAAATAAATCACTCGAAAACATCTTTACTTTTTGGGAACTCACGTCGTGTGCCAAGATGTGACTGTCTTCCAAAAAGATCGATCGATTGTCTCAAAAAGGTTGCATTGTATTATATATATATATATGCATATATATATGTATATATTTATATATATATACATATATGTATATATACATATATATATATATACATATATATATATATATATATATATATACATATTATATATATATATAGATATATATATATATATATATATATATATATATACTATATATATATATATATATATATCTATATATATATATATATATATATATATATCTATATATATATATCATATATATATATATATATATATATATATATATATATATATATGTATCAAGAAGCCCTTACCTTGTGTCTCAAGAACCCTTTTACACTGTGTCTCAAGAAGCCTTTGCCCTGTGTCTCAAGAAGCTCTAACTCCGTGTCTAAAGAAGCCTTTACCCTGTGTCTCAAGAAGCCTTTGCCCCTTCTCAAGAAGCCTTTACCCCGTGGCTCAATAAGCATCACAGGAATAACTCCATGTGTTTCTCTTATCTTGTGCTATCTCACGAAGCCCTTACCATGTGGCACCTCAGGAATATACCAAGATATTGTTCTTACTTGGTGTTATTTCAAGGCGCCCTTACCCTGTGGCATCCCAGGAATACATCCAGGTATTGTTCTTACCTGGTGGTATTTCAAAACCTCCTTACACTGTGGCATTCCAGGAATACATCCAGGTATTGTTCTTACCTGGTGCTATTTCAAAACGCCCTTACACTGTGGCATCCCAGGAATACATCCAGTTATGTTCTTACCTGGTGCTATTTCTAGCCCTTACTCTGTGGCATCTCAGTCACAACTTGATATGAGTCTTCATCCATGAAGCTTTCGATTTGACCCGCCTGATGACCACGGTCTCATTGATGAATGCGATGCTGATCTGGTTCCCGACAGTCTACTGCTGCAGCAGGTGCTCTAGTGGTGTTAACTGATGGATCAAGCTGTCAAACACAAACAAATTATTCTTCCATCAAACGTTTGATGCTTGCGTCATTCTGCTTTGAAACGACGTTGATCTATTTCGGCATCTAGAATTGATAATGTAATTCATATAAAATATATTAATATATATACAGCATATATTTTGTGTTTTCCGGGTGTGTGCCTATGAGGACCTGGGGAGGGCTGGAGCGTATAACTTGGAGTACTACCATAAGGACAGGGAGAAGTACAAGGAGACGGTCGCTTGGGGGTACACAACCATCCAAGACTACGCCGCAAACGGTAAGTTTGACACCATCTTCGACTACGATCTGGATCACAACGGCCCCTGGATGGGCAGGCCGATAAAGATTCAAGAAAGACCGGCTGGAGATTTCTTCTGCTGGAAACTCTTTACGATGAGAGTGACAACAATTCGCCCAGATCCCGCCTTTATTGAGAGAGAGAACAAACCACTCTCGAACCTCGAACGTGTGAAGAGGGGAACTTACAGCGACGGTCGCAGATATTTCTCACTTGCTGACCTCTATATTGACTAACTACCGGTGTGGCCCTGGAGAAGATCGGCTGGAAGGGCTGGTTGACACTGTAGTATAGAGACTGGGAGGTGCGAGCGCACTGCAGGCTGGCTTATGTGAGTCCATTTGGAAACTGCGCTCGTACCCCCAGTTTCTATACTACTCACGCTCTGCTCCCACTGGCCGCTGTACCGGAGCGTCATTTGGTGATGTCGCTGCTACCGCCGCATAATTCGGAGGAGATCACACAGGTTTGTTCTCCATTTGATCCAAACCTTTATTCTAGGTCCTTCAGAGCGTGGCCGCAAATCAAGTCTATTGCACCTTTCACATACACATATTGGGTGCGCTTTAGCGGGAATGTGGCCCATTTGTTAGTGCGTCGACCGCAAACATGGGAAGCTTTTTCCATCAAACAAGCGCCATAATTCCAGACACAATATCTTGGATTACTTTTACATGCTTATTGGCGTCGCCATAAAAACAACAGTTCCTTTGCATTCACAACTTCGTCCATACTTTGGTTATGCTCTCAACAGGCGAGTTGTTGGCCACGTAGGTCAAAACTGGTCCAAAAACAACCTGCGCGAACAACTCGCTCCCGTCCTGCATTGCTGGAGTTTCGCTAGTTATCGGTTGATTAGCTATCTTTACCGTACTTCAATGTCCTCAAATATCGCCTTCTTGACACATAATCTGGTCAAATGCCTCCTTATAATGTTTGTGAGGTCTCAAAAAGATCAATACTCCAGATCACTATGAAGCCCTTTTCAGAAGACAGGTGATGTGTGTGTTGTAGTGAGTATAGATTACACGCTATATTACAGCACTGCATATAGCATTTTACCTGCGATAAAGTTGATGTTGTTTCCATCCATTGAATGAACCGTCACTGAATAATAAATACTTGTGGGGGAATTGATGACTGTATTAGCGGCTATTTGCATCAATTAAAAATACCAGAGCGAGTAATGTCTTTTTACAGGGGTTTCCCTAAACCAAGCAGCTTTATTTTGCTAGCCACGTGTTCCTGGCTGTTTCATTGGTCTGCCTTGTTCTCACCATCCTCACATTTGCACTTTTCAGGTGAGATTTAAACAATTAGATTCTTGCCTGATCTGCTACTGTGCTTTCAAAAATCAGCATTTAGATATAGATCATGAGGGCGAGTCTGTCTGTGTGAAGCCAGAAGGACCCGACGAGGACGACCCACACACATCCTCATTCAGCTCTGTCTCTCCCTCATCGCACTTCTCATAGTGCTCTACATCACCCAGATCATCGGCGCCACGAAACTCGGTTGTGTCATGGCCAACGTACTGCGCTACTATTTCGTCCTAGTGTCGCTCTTGTGGAATGGAGTGGAGGCTTATAACATGTACCTCATGCTCATCAAGGTGTTTGATAACCACACTCGCCGACTGGTCACCAAGGCAGCCATTGTCGCCTGGGGTCAGTCAGTATTATTCATTTCTGGAGGGTTAAAGCAATCATCGTTTTTGATCCTAATCCTCTGGATTCCATATTTCCTTAGAGAGAATAATGACAAAAGCAGTGCAGAATTGAACATTTTGATCAAACTATCTGTAGTCCTGATTAATTGCATCATCTGGTCATGTAGGCCTGTTATTCTACAGTCTCGTCGTTTCCATGCCTTTTCTGATGTAGCCCCCAAGCTTTCCTCTTGGCCACTTGGTCCTAGGTGTCTTCTTGGACTTTTGCCTGAAAATATATAAATGCAATTTTTCACCATTATTCGAACAGGAATTGCAAATAATAAAAACGGTTTAGCATCCTTCGATGTGCGTATATGTGTCTCGTGTGTATTTATGCAGACCCGCTGTAGCCGTGGCTCTTATTGTGGCCATCGATCAGAAGGGATTTCATGGCGGCTATGGTGATTGGGATTTCATGGCGGCTATGGTGATTGGGATTTCATGGCGGCTATGGTGATTGGGATTTCATGGTGGCTATGGTGATTGGGATTTCATGGTGGCTATGGTGATTGGGATTTCATGGCGGCTATGGTGATTGGGATTTCATGGCGGCTATGGTGATTGCAAATTCAAGTAATGTAACAACTTTGACATTTACTGCATCAATGAATAGAACACTCCCACTCCAACAAATGTCCAGTTACAACAGCTGACAGTGTCACTTCTAGGTACCTCATATCATTTCAGACAATGCATAATGTATACACATATGATTTATGGTTCCCATCAAATGAATATATGATATGTAGATCACATTTGGGATGTGACCCATTCGTTCATCGTTACGACAGCATTTATTGTAAGTAGTCCTACATAAGCCACCTGTTAAGTGTATAGGGGTATAATTCTTTTGCTGTTTGTCCAGGTGTAAGCTGCCAGACAACACTCTGTATTATGGGTTTCTTCTACCTGTAGGAAGTATCATCCTACACAATGTCACTATCTTTGTTCTTGTGACAAGGGTCCTCTTAAAAAGCGCCCGCGCACAGTTCGGGGGTATGAATCCATTTCTTTACACAATGTTATTTCTAAATATATCTAACTGTTCGTCGTCGTTAGACACTTTGCCCACGCTATTCAATGAATACACAGATCCAAGGTTACAGTTAGGCAAATTCATCAGCAGACTCAACGAGGCACTTGGCGGCAACTCTGTGGCGCAGTAGCCATGTTGGTTCTCCTTGTCGTCCCCTGGATGTTCTCGGCGTTTGGAGCTGTGTCTTCTGACGCCAACGATATCGTCAAAACTCTCGAGGCCACTTTCCAAGTATGTGCATCTGTTTATGGTTTAGTGATGAACACTGGGATCCTGATTCTCCCTTGTGCTATCTAATCAGGCGATTGTTACTGGTGTGGGTATTCTCTCACAATCTGAAAAGTAACATTTCCCACAAAGGCAAAACGTTTAAGTTTTTGTGTAGTAACGTTGCAACTAGCCAATAATTGTAAATGACGTCATGAGTAACGATGCAAGTAAATCAACATGACGACACGTCAAAATGCATTCCATGGCTCGTTTTTTTACGAACGATGCTGTTTATTGGAAAACTTTTGCAGGTGTCTGAGAGGAAGTTTGTGTTGACAGATTGTGTTTGTCATCTTCATCAACCTTCAAGGCATGTTCATCTTCATCTTCCACTACGTGCACATCTCAATTATCCGTAACCAATGGAGATCAGCTCTGAGTTCGGCCAAATCTTCAGACTTCCTTTGCATTCATTGCGCAACCCCTCTTCAAACCAATATTAATCTTTTAATTATTCAAATAATATGATTTGATCTAAGATTATACAATGTTATTTAAGTTGTCGATGTTAGGCAGCGATAATTCAGATTTGTGCTTGCACACTTGTGTGTACGAGTGGTTGCAAAATCATCTATCATATGCTTTGGTGATTGGGACAAGTACCTGGCAAAGAGCCGTTTATATTGTGTTGTCATCATGTGTGTATTTTTGTAGCACCTACAATGTAACTTATTGTTGGCTTGTAACGTGAATAATATGTATATATATATATATATATATATATATATATATATATATATATATATATATATATATATATATATATATATATATATATATATATATATATATATATATATATATATATATATATATATATATATATATTTATATAAATATATCTATATTTACTCGCACCATGGAATGTTTTTAATTACCCAATATTGTGTTTATTGACCCTTTGTGTTGTGACCTGTTATCACTCTGTAGGGATATTTGAATATTGTGATAATCGTATTGCGACCTTCTGTACAAACAATCGTTTTGTAAACGATGATAAGATATTGAAAGCAGGAGAGGGGCTTATTGAACTGGTGTACGGCGTACTCACTGTCCATACACTGTCAGAAACAGACTTCAGATCTAAGGATAGGTCGCTACATATACAGTCTCGAATAGAAACACTGTAAAAACGATCAAAAAGTAAATAATTAAGACCCGTCAAAAGGAGCGCTAGTGATAGCCATACGTTATTAGAAGCCAACACACAAGTGCCATAAGCATACATGCAGGTACAGAAGTGATCCCAGAACTAGTCATTGTCTTAAAGGTACGTGAATCCAATAACAGTGACTTAATATGTTAACGTGGCAACCAGAAGTATGGTGTATTCATGTTAGGTATATATATATATATATATATATATATATATATATATATATATATATATATATATATATATATATATATATATATATATATATATATATATATATATCTCTATATATATATATATATATATATATATATATATATATCTATATATATATATATATATATCTATATATATATATATATATATATATATATATATATATATATATCTATAAGCTCCCTAATATTAATTTACTTCATATACAAATCGTGGTAAACATTGCGACATCTATGACATATACCATGATCAAAATAAGTATATCAATGTATAAGTATATCAATGTCATATAGTACGTTATGATCACGTTATGAATACATTTTATGTCCGTCGGGTGCTGCCTTCTTGCGTTTGTTTGTAAACTAACAAAGGAGTTTCTGGTCCACCCACAATGTGACACAATAGATGTGCTCACACCATGGACTTCTACCATTTTCTCAGTAATCGTTTTTTTCGTACCTTTTATGCTGTGACTCTTTTCAGTTCATGACCATCTTATTATCATAGTGTGATCCGCTGGTCTCAGTTGTGTTTCTACCTCTAGTGGTAACATACTAGTTTAGAATATCGTTTGTGCACTGTAGTGCCGACAGTGATGAACATACATTGCTGTTTTATTCATTAGCAATAACAGAGCATTGGAAACTGCAGAGGAAGTTACAGAACTTCTGTACTGCGTCTGGAATATCTGGATAATGTCTGAGTCAGGGTTCAGAAGCAAACATGAACACAAGGAAGTTACACAGTATAATAAGTGCTACAGATTTTGAGAAAAGTAAATCGTGCAATTTTGGAAATTACTTTCTTTTTTATGTATACTTGTCCAATATTGGCTCCCTTAGACTGAACAAAATAATAAATTCCAAGAGTCATTTTAAAGTAGAGTCGGTTTGCTTCCTTCATCTCCATTAATGTGCATCAGTTTATCAGCATCACTGATCATGACACTTCAGTGGGATAAGAGGGCCTGACATTATGTGACTAGTGAATAACTCATTGAACAGCAAGGCACGTTGTGGACTATATTCATCTGATGAATTGTTTGTTTACCGCTACAGTGTAAGAGGATAACACGACGGTCTTTATATGGGATCGTTTTTCAACAACGTTATCATACGTTGCTAGCAGCAAGGCTGTGCGTTATGACTTCAACCCAAGGCACGATTTTGCAATGGCAGCCCCATTTATTGCGAACATGAAAATAATTCACTGACATTGAGTTTATCTACAGCACAAAACACTGAATTTCGCTTGAAACAATTGACACAATGCTTTATTCTCACTGTTTCAACTATTAATTTTGTAGGACAATCAAAGCACATGCAATAGGCTTGGCTTAGTTGTTAACTTTGATGAATATCTCACAACACAAGGGCCTAAATATTGCAATTTTGAATCAAACCTATTGGCTGTTACGAACACTACGAATACACAAAAGCTGACGTAAAGAATATCTAAACGGGCGTGGAGAACGCCCGCTGGCATTTGGAGACACAACATGGAAAACTAACAAGGTTACGCTTAAAATCACTGTAGTCGTCATATGAAAAAGGATTTAAAGCGTTGTTTTATTTCGTAGATTTGAGGTGTGTGCAAATACTAGTATGACGTATTCCCAACCGATATCGTACAATGAGCATGGTCCTGATTCAAATTGCAATATCAAATCGAAGTTGACTGGGTTTTTGATGAGTTGGCAGAAACATCAGACGCCTTGCTCGTACCCAAAGTGGATTTCCATTGCTGCCTGATATCGGCGTTGCGCGCGCAGTGGAATATGAAGATGAACATCCCTTGTAGGTTGATGCACACGATGAACACGATCTGTCGACATAATGTTCTGATCAGCACGAACTCAGTGATTGTTATAATGATAATAATGCTATTTTAAGCCGATCAGCGTGCGTTCTAGTTATTGTAGCAGCTAACGGACATTTATCCTCATCATTAGGTTTCTTACAAGTTGATGGATAATCATGCCTTAAAGCTGGACCAACCAAACATGTAAACACATACTTGGAAAACGGCTTCGAGAATTTTGAGAGAATCGTTGGCGTCGTTTGACACAGCTCCAAACGCTGAGAACATCCAGGGGACGCCCAGGAGAACCAACATGGCGACCGCGCCGTACACCTGCTGCCAACTGACACCGGAAGTCGTCTGCTTACTTTGTCCAGCTACAGGGAATGGTAATGGTACAATATTCACTACACTTTATGAATGAAGCACCCAGGGACACCTACTTCAAACCTGATCAAATACAATGTTTCACCTGACCTCTTACAGGTGCGCGGCTACTCTTCAGTAGCATCTTGATGACAAGAACAAAGACAGCGAGGTTGTGGAGGATGATAACACTCATGGGGAGAAGGTAGCCGTAAAACAGGGTGTTGTCAGGTAACCGACACCTGGACACATCACAAATGGGATCAGGGATATTAGGCAATCAGGAGAACTTTAAACAGCTGCAATGGCAACACTCACTCCTTTGACCTCTGAAACCGATTCTTAGGCTTACAGAAATCCTTCATATAGATTTAGTTATGCAATAATAACACCGTACTGAAAGTTGCATTCCACATAATAGCCATGGAATGCCCGTTGGTCAACAGCGAGAATCACGGTCACCATGAGGGCAGGTAAACCTGACATACACACACTTTCAGGTTTCAGAAACCATGTCTCCCTGATATGACAAACTTTGGAGAATGCACAAGACCATCTGGTAGACTTCAGTTAGTTAATATGAGTACATTTGCCTGTAGGGCATTAATGGGGAATAATAACTGACCCCAGGCGACAAAGGCTGCCTTGGTGACCAGTCGGTGTGTGTGGTGATCAAACACCTTGACGAGCATGAGGTACATGTTGTAAGCCTCCACTCCATTCCACAAGAGCGACACTAGGACGAAGTAGTAGCGCAGTACGTTGGCCGCGACACAACCGAGTTTCGTGGCGCCGATGATCTGGGTGATGTAGAGCACTATAAGAAGTGCGATGAGGGAGAGACAGAGCTGAATGAGGATGTGTGTGGGCCGTCCTCGCCGTGCCTTCCTGGCCTCACACAGACAGACTTGAACTGATGGTAGCCCTTAAAAATATCATTAATATCGACAAAACATTAGGGGCTCGAGTAAATATTGAAGTTAATCTTACCTGAATAGAGCAAATGTGAGTATGGTGAGAACGAGGCACACCAATGAAACAGCCCGGAACACATGACTAGCAAAATAGAGCTCTCTGATGTAGGGAAACCCCTGTTGAAACAGTACACTTCTGGTTTAATGACCACATCAATCAGACAGTGCCCCTAAGTTAACCAAACATTCCGCGTGTTTTTCAAATAGACGTTTGTACAAGCAGCGTGCTGCTTACAGATAGCGTGTTCACATACTGGGTCGGGAGTGAGCCCTCTTAGCGTAGCTATAACCTTTGTGACAATACTCCATGGATGAAGTGCGCTATGATGGCTTTATAATTCACATGATTGGTAAATTATAATATTCTTCAGGAAGTTGAATAAGGATACAAACACAGACTAAAGAGACTGACATGCGAATTGTTTAAAATACAGACCACTAACCAAAAGCAATCCAAGCGGAACAATTTCTTCAAACTGCTTTGAAACATTAGCGTTAATCTGCTGAGATACCCAAACAGACAAAACATACCAAAATACAACCAAGACAAAACATTACCAAATACAACCAAGACAATACATAGCCAAATACAACCGAGGCAAAACATAGCCAAATACGACCAAGACAAAACATAATCGAATGCCACAAAGACAAAACATAGCCAAATACAACTAAGACAAAGGTCCTAACATAGGGCAGTGTATAGAGCATTAATTACCATACTAGCACAATTAATACGAGATACACATGTAGTGCAGTAGGGATCCCAGGGTACATTTTAAACAATAGATATTTATCATAAAGTCGGCGCAGTAACTGCATTCATCGTTGGCTTTCCTAAACATTTAAAAGCCCTTGCAGCTTTAATCATAAAAATACAAAATGTATAAACAATCGGGCAATGTAAATCGCTCATGTAACAAACAATGTATGCTAATGACAAATGGATACTTAACAAGCGAAGCAAGAACATAGCAATAAACCATAACATAGGGTGCCAACAACCAATCCGACAGCAAGTAAAATAAAGCTAGGAATGTGATGCTACCAAACACTTCTGTGTCAAAACGGGCAAAGAAACAGGACAATATTCCACGAGAAACATCGATTTCACTTACCAGAAAAACGTCTACATCTGGGGGTGTTGCCTCGGGGAAATTTGAATGCACCTATAATATACCGGGGCGCACAGTACAAACAAGATATTTAACTCTCATTATGCTCTTACAGGGCAAATAGGATTCCATTAAAGAGAATCCCGAGAAGTAGCCATATCCAGACATCAAAGTGATAAACACACATCTCCACAGGAAGCATGTTCAAAGAATGAATCTTTCCAACCCAAGGTTCACTTCGAAACTGCTATATGGAGAGGTGAAGTTTGAATATGTTTTTAGATATCATATCATCTTCGATCACTTAGATCCTCTGGCAATGTACTCGTAATATGACTGAATGGACGTCCCTGCATTACACATATGAGTCTTATATATCAGGGTGACGCATTTCTGAGGATTTGTTTATCATAGCCTCGATGTGTGCAATAATAATTTGCTATGAAAGCAATGCACATAGGGAATGCAAGAGCCTTCGGTTATGAAGACAGTGCACATGTTGCGTCAAGTTATATCTTGTTATGACGGCAATGCCCCTGGTGTATAATGCCCCTGGTGTATAATGCCCACTGGTGCATAATGCCCCTGGTGTTGGCTATACCTCTTGTTTTTACAGGCTATGCATCTGTTGTGTGCTAACATACTTTGTCAAGTTGGCAATGCAGCTATTGAGCAAACACCGCTTGATTTGTAAGACAATGCACCTGCTATGTACGTTTGGTTATGAAGGCAATGCGCCAATTATGTACAATTAAACGTGAGGTTTATGAGGATAAGCTACCTCGTACCTCAATAATGGATAGGTGTTAGCCATCGCTCTTACTACACGTCCTATACTATCAGCAGAATTACAAAGGCGCTGTATTCGCAGTCGTTACAAAGCTGACCACAAACTCACAATCGATATTTTGAAATTGTGGCGCATTGCAAGAAAATATTTAAGTTCTGATAGCCATATTGACTTTAGACAATGGTTAGAAAGAAGACTTCAGTTTCCAAATTATCACCATTGTTTTCAAGATACGCTCAAATGTACAGTTAATTGCGTCGCTCCTCTGAAACAAAACTATTGTTTGTATTGTGCTGGTTTGTTACCTTATCGACGAACAGCCCGAGAAAACCGTCGCTTTGGCAAAGACATATGGTGATATTTTCACTGACTTCTATTGTTTCACAGTGCTTGTTATCTATGTAGTAATACCACTTTTCCAACATGGGTTCTGAAACGTAAATAACAAATTATTGACTTATCATCTGTTGTTCCGTCTCCTCCGCTGGTCCCAGGCATATATACAATGATTGAAGCTGAAACCAGGCATATGTTGATGTTATCTCTCTGGGACAAGAAGAAATCGTACCTGCTATTTGAAATAGAATTACGTTTGGATCACACCTCACGATAACATTTTCATAAAGCATACAGACGGCAAGATCGCGGGCAATCAAATGTCAGCAAAAGAGTTCATTACGATGAGTGGCAATAACTTCACCTTTTGTGTCATATGAGTCCTCGGGAGATCGCGCACATTGGCTTTGCACGATCTGTACACGTAAACATTATGTTCCATTAGCTTGTCCCTATAACACATCTGCTGTGCTAAGATAACTTCACATCTTCAAACTATCTTGGATCATTTTGATTACAATTTACCCACCAATGATTTGTCATACGTGCGCGTGTGATTGATGATAGGCCTGTTGGCGGAGTTACTCGGGCGTGCTGATGAGTTGATGAACGTAAACCCTCTGTACATATCAAAGGCGTAGTTCTGGTAGAATATAAATTCAGGGGGGTGGGGATTGGCGGGAAAGGTGACGTCATCCTCCGGGGCGTACGTTGTGGTGATATCGTCAGGGGGAGTATAACCGACATCAGTACTTCGGCGTCTTCTGCTGAGTGTGTCGTTGATATAGGATAGAGAACGAGACAGAGGCGGTGGGTAATCTCCACTGCCGAAGTCAGGTACCAGGTGGTTCTCTAAAGGACCAGAGAATGGCACTCCTTGCAGCAGGATGGCTGGCAGTGAAGCTCCGAAGTACATCATAGTGACCCACGCCTCAGGAAAATCTGCTGCAAGTAAATTCATTTTGATATTTTGTGAAATGGAGCATGTGTTTGTGTATAAACGATAACTCACGCAGCACAGTAATTGTCCGTTGCAGTCTAGACCTGAATCTAACATTGTACACGGTTAAATGTGAACATTCGTCAAACACCTGTATAGCCTGCATGAGTTCTTCATGTGTGTTCTTCCAGTGCCACAAACGAAGGAATGCTTCATACCATATTTGGCAAAACAACGGGGAACCGATGCGATATGCACAGTGTTATGAACAAAGACAATGATCTGGTCGATTCGATGATGCTTGAAATGCATCCACTGACCCTAGTCGAATACCAGTCAACTTGGCTTGCCCCACACCGTGTGGCACCCCAAAAAGCCTCAGTGGCCTACACCTTACCTCGTGCCACCACAAAACATCCTAGTCGCACCAATGTCATATGGTATCTCTAAAAGCCCTATTAGTAATTCCCTTACCTTCTGGCGACGCAATAATCACAAATGGCCCTTACCTTTTCGCATGTCAATACGCGCTTGTGGTATTTTCTTTACCTTGTGGTATTTTCCTTACCTGGTGGTATTTCAATCACGATGTGATTGGAGTCGTCATCAAGGAAGGTTTCGATTTGTCCCGCTCTCATTTTCATAATGTTGATGACCACTGTCTCATTGATGGATGCCATGGTGAGCTGGTTCCCATCAGCCTCCTGCTGCAGCAGGAGCTCTAGTTGCGTTAACTGATGGAATATTCTGGTGACAAACAAAACGTCCTTTAAGCATGCCGTGCTGGTTCGGTACAACGCTAGTGTCACTATATATGCTAGTGTCATATATGAATTGACAACTTACGTGAAGTATGACTGATGGGAATTTACATTTGGTATTTGCAAACTTTCTGTCATTCCCGTTTATTGTAAACTACCTATAATTTGTATCAGTTTGGTGCACTTAAATGACTTAACTATTGACCTTAATCGATTTGATGGTCAGTTGATAATTGTCTGCAGCTATTGTTGGGCACAAGCAACTCTGAGCTGCAAGTGGCATGTACGCAGCTTGTTATGATACGATGGCGACACAAGCCACGCAAGGCCACGCTAATATAGCAATTACGATGCTACTTACTGTGAAATATATATAAATATATATATATATATATATATATATGAATGTATATATATATATATATATATATATATATATATATATATATATATATATATATATATATATATATATATATATATATATATATATATATATATATATATATATATATATATATATATATAAATGGATGGGACGTGATGGGCGTGGTCGGGATCTGCAGGATGTTGTCATATCCATAGATTATAGAAGTCTTTGTTTATTCGGTTAGTACAATGCCAATCAGACAGGATGTGCAATACAACATCACAACTTAATGAATACATAGCTGGGCACTGACTGACCCTGATATGAGCCGGGATGTAGACGTCTAGTATATACTGCAGCGAACCAGTGAGGAGGAACTCGACCACGTTAATGACCTCCTGTAGCCTATCTAACGTTAGCGAACCTGACGCGATGTGGTCCATCAACGCCGACGTCACGACAAAGACGTCGATGACTTCGATGGCATCAGGGGAAAATGGCATATCGGGACAGCGCTGGATGGCGTCATAGAGAAACTCAAATTTTTGTACAGTGTCGTCCACCTGAAGAAATATAAACCGTTAACATCACATTATACCCAAAGATTGAACGTGACATGATGTCCATTCACAATGACGAACAATAGTCATAGTATTTGCGCGGACATGATTTATGTATTATACATGTAGTACATACATATGTATGTATGTATGTATGTACATGTATGTATACATATGTATGTACATACATACATACATACATACATACATACATACATACATACATACATACATACATACATACATACATACATACATACATACATACATACATACATACATACATACATACATACATACATACATACATACATACATGCATGCATGCATACATACATACATACATGCATGCATGCATACATACATACATACATACATACATACATACATACATACATACATACATACATACATACATACATACATACATACATACATACATACATACATACATACATACATACATACATACATACATACATACATACATACATACATACATACAGACATACATACATACATACAGACATACATACATACACATACATACATACATACATACATACATACATACATACATACATACATACATACATACATACATACATACATACATACATACATACATACATACATACATACATACATACATACATACATACATACATACATACATACATACATATACATACGCTGTCAAGTTCTATCGCATATTGTTGTCATAGGCCGACAGATTTGATGTTATGGCATTAAATGTTCTACGTTGAAATAATTGAGTGTTATTGTAGAAAAAAAAAACAATTCTTGGCCACAGGTGTTTTTATGTACTTCAGAATAAGTATTAAGGACGCTGAACATAGTACCGCACTCACCCATTGCACCTTGTAACATTCCTATCCCACAATGCCTTGTAACATTCCTATCCCACAATGCCTTGCGTGGAAAATGACGCGCATACGCATTCGATAATTGTGAAGGAGTTTATATAGTGCCCTGTTATACAGCGTCATTCATCATCTTGATGATACGTCTGTGTGCCCCGGATGTGTATGTCAGTCAGTGCGTCTGCCAGTCTCTCTGCTAGCATGCTTGTCCTTTAACATGTCAGTATTTCAGTCAGTTAACTCACCGTATCACTAGTAGAGGAGACGTTTCTGTGTAGAGTCTGCACGGCCTCCCACAGGGGCGGCCCGGGACAGTCGTCAGCCACTACATTATACGACCACGTCGCGTTGAAGACCTCATCGAACAAGCAGTCCCGGTAAGCGTATTTAGGCTCGTCAAAGGAGTAAGGACAGCGCAGATAGACTCGGTACGCTATAGGAGTCCTCGGCCAGGAAAGGTATCCATGCCATTGGTCGAACGTCTCCTCAGCTTTACAGATATCTGCAAAGGCAGAGATAACGTTGCATAAAATATTGTAACACATATTGGCCCTTGTCTTGTAAGAGAAACATTGGTGAGATGTTTCCTCGGACACAAATAGACACTAGTCGTTGTTAAGGGGGACACAACGTTCCCATCAACCATACTCATCATGAATATAATGGGGATATAATTGGACGAGGTGTTTACTTACATGATGCTCTATAACTCAATCCTACTTTTGCACGACTCGTGATTATGTGATAGGTACTGAGCTGGTATAAATTTATGGCATTGCAGTATTAATATCATTGCCTGTGTCAGATGAACCTAACAGCATCTATCGCGCCACAGCTAAATGTGCGTCGGATGTCGACCGGTGTTTACCATCGCTAGACTACATGGACATACGAGCATATCTTATTTTATGGCCTCAGTAATTGGTATCATAAATACCGTCTATCTTCGTCTAGAACATTTCAAGGCCATAAATCGTACACGTTGTAATTATTACAAGGTCGACGAGAATGGCGGGATAAATTATCCTGCATATTCCAAGATTAATTGCTTATTCCGATAAGGTGAATCCTGTTACTCATATCTCCCTCATATCTCCTGTTGCGTATCTCCCCTCGATATGACAAACCCATTCACTTACATCCTACCTCAGCATCACATTAGGATAAGACGTGCCAAGAAGTGTAACTCATCTCGATGGGTAAAATTGGGCAACCGGTCCTATATCGCGAACGAGGTTGTTTAGCAAGCTGCTGGGCAACAACACCTTGAAAAGCAGCATTCAGACTTTAACTCTTTGCGAGGTGTCTCTAAAAATAACTCCACACATCGGCCGTCGCCATTGCTGTTATCGGAAGTAACACTTGCGTACTCGATCTTATTTTGGTGAAATGTGGTCATGGATACACCGACCCATACTCGATAATGATTTGATCGTTGACTCATCCTGACTGACCTGGCTAACGGTCATCTCACTTAAGCAAATCAGTCCCTCACATCCAAAGTTGAGTAGCACATCTCACTAGATTAAAACGATTCCTCGAATCTTAATTTGAGTAGCTCATCTCGAGAGGGTAACATGGGCCTTCGTATTATAATTTAAGTAGGTCATCTGGATAAGGTCAAACGGCCCCTCACTTTCCTATGTTGAGTAGCATAAGGAGGTCACACATCAAAACTAGGCGACATTGTACATGCACACATCACCCAACCTCTTCTCCTCGCCTTGAAACCTTTCCATTCTTAACCTAGCCTATTCATATAACCACCCCACCCAGTCCCCTTCCGCAGATAACGATTGCATAGAAAAACAAGCCGTATCATTGGAACCATTCACGAGGATTGCCAACAGTTGCCCGTGCATATTACGCTGTTAACGACAAGCTGATGGCATTGACGATCCGAACATACAACCATTGAATGATTCATGCAGTCGTAAACATTACCATTATCAACCGTAACCGCCCTCCCCGCCCTTCCTCTGTCACGCTGCTATCAGTGGACAAGCTGACCCTGTAATGCGACCATTCGATCTGGCGACCTTGTCATGTCATTAAGCCGCTCCGCAAATAAACACAAGCGAGTACCCAAACAATGAATGGACGGGATGTCGTCAATTTTGCATTAGGCACATGAATGAATTTGTGCATCGTTTGATGTTGGTCTGAACGATACGGTCATTATGGATGTCATCTATCCGGTGTGTGTGTGACCCAATGACAGTGAATAGTGCTACACACTCCCTAACAAGGCGCTGTTGTATGTAAAACATCAGTGTCTTCGGGTCGTAATATGTCACTTCTGTGAGTGTTGCTCCTATACACTAAATCAAACGAGCATACAGTGCCTTAACGCCTTTCTGTAGTCTCTGTGTGGCACAAAAATGTGCGATACGTTGGTAATAGCATGGAGTAAGGGTCAACTAACTATAATTCCTTACATATGTGATCGATTATTATAAAGATCGCGGGATGATGAGAAAGATGCGGTACTGAGATCCCGAGAAGCAACGTAAAATGACCAACTTTCTCGGGTCGCCTCGAAATATTCCTGGTCGTGTTCATACTCAAGCTATAGAGAGCGTAAAACAAAGTTTCCATGTAAAAGTCGGTGATATGGGTGATATGTTATGACCGGGTTGATGGATGGCTTGTTGTAACATCGCTCAGTGGTCTGGGCAAATAAACCCATTAATTGAGTTCGGATAGTTCATATCTAATTACGTTTGGCGAACACATGACATTCTCACATTGACCCGCAAAATATCTGTCGATACTAAAAGCTATTAATAGAAATGCTTGAAAACATGCTACCTTGTCGACACTCCAGTGGCATGTCCTCCGTGTAGTAGCGCGTCTTCTTGATGTAGGTAACCGCCGTCTCGTTGAGTGTTAACAAGACATCGTGCTGAGTGTAATCCCAGCTGAGGTCAGGTAGACAGGACACGTGGGTAGGTCCCCACACCATCAGTAGTCCCGCCACCAGTACGGACACTGACATCCCGCTCTTGTAAGGCTGATCACAACCAGCCCCACACTCCATATTGTCCCTAATCTTAGTGAGGTCCTTCCCAGGTGGAATCCTTATACTTGTTCTTACGTTCGGTTTAGACTGTTCATATTCGTGGATCAAGAACCGGCAGTTCTGGAGTTCGGCATAACATCACTTCATTCCATAAATACCGTGAATGTCGGGTTGCTCACTAGAGACCGGCTTTGTTGTTGTTGTTGCTGCTGCTGCTGTTATGACCGCGGCTATAATAATAGCGTACCAACAAGTGGTCCGCCCGAGACCTGCAGTCCGATCGCTGTCGTATTGTATCTTGCAAGTCTAAGGAATGTGGTGTGACATCGGCTGAAGTTCTAATCCTCGTGCCGAGCACACATGCTTTTAAAGACCTCTGAGTCGGACTGGGGGGCTTGATTGTGGTGATCAATATAGAATTGAACTTGAAGGGGGCGTGTCATTATGTTCCACGCGATGCTATTGGTGGAGCATCATGTAGCTGTTTAGTCAGTGCCAACTTAGTCTTAGATTATATCTGTATGGACACAATGATAACCATCCAAATAAGGCGCGTTGTCTGTACATGGTACACAGTATACTGGCTCAGGTATTCATCCCATCGAATTGCACTTTATGCTTATGGAAAACCATTAAATGATGTAGTTAATATTCATAATTAATGCATCTATGATAAATAACACCATCATCATCATCATCATCATCATCATCATCATCATCATCATCATCATCATCATCATCATCGTCGTCGTAGTCTTCGTAGTCGTCGTCGTCATCGTCGAAGTCATCATCATCATAATCATCATTATCATCATCATCTTCATCAAATCATTCATACCATATGATTATCATTATATCTATAACCTGCGCCATATTCATTATCATCGCATTTGTCTTCACTATCGTTATTTTCATATCTGAAATGTCATATCTGTAATCGTCGTGAACATCATCATATCATCACTTATTCATTGTCTTTATCACTAGCAGCATCATGATCAGCGACCTCATCTTTTATTCAGTCTCTGTGCAAATCGCCCTCATTATCAAAAGTACCGTCAATATCTGCGCAATTGATGATTATGTGAAAATGTGATGCCTTGTTATAAATCATGTGTGTGAATTATCTATAGGGGATGCAATTACTGTTATTATATTGATGACAAACGGCGATTCATATGAATTAACTCTCCTGGAACCATGAACTGTTTCGTCTCGCTGTACTTCCCCGTGGGAGGCGGGCGGCAGTTCGGTGGGTTGTCTCCTAGAAATAGGGTAAGCAATTTACAGAGCGGAAACAATGTTACACAGGGGAAACAATTTAACCATATCCCTTCTAAGCAAATGTGAGAATTGAAATACTGCATAAGAAAAAAAGTGACTCATTAATATGCATGGCTGTGGTCGGGGTGCTATCAAGCGCTGGAAATAGTCATACATTGTTAGAAGATGACGCCAGTCTCTTAAATTAATAAGTATGGTGATAGACGGCCATGACAAAAAGACTGTGTGATCCATAAAAACTCCTTTGGAGCGACTAGTGATCTTCAGCCGGGTCATCCCGCCCAAAAACTATGTTAACCTTTTCTGCTGCTGCGCTGCATTGTTTGCTGGACTTCTATAGTATAATCGCCCATTTGAGTCTAACTTTGGGGCGTGATAGTGGTGATCAGTATGGAATTCACTTGAAGGGGGCGTGGTCATTATGTTCCACGCGATGCTATTGGTGGACCATGTTCGTATGTCCGACCTTTTTGAGGTTCTTTACATTTTCATAGATCACGAAGCATTTGCCAATCACTGCTCCTGTCTAACATCTTATGCAAGCCTTGTGGTAAGTTATACGCCTAGTGGTTTGTCCGCAGTATGGAATAAAGTTAGAAATCATCTGCTAATTGTTTGAACATTACAAAACAGGTCCCAGGACCCGTGAGGCACTCCATTAATAACCTTCGTCAAATCTAATTCAATGTCATTTATCACCACTCTCTGCCTTCTATTAATGAGCCATCCATTTATAACCACTCTCTGCCTTCTATTAATGAGCCATCCATTTATAACCACTCTCTGCCTTCTATTAATGAGCCATCCATTTATCACCATTTTCTGCCTTCTATCAATGAGCCATCCATTTATAACCATGCTCTGCAGTTTCGATTAATGAGCACGACCATTTGTAAAATGTCGCGGAAACGTTGCTTACAGCGCATTTTCTGCCTTCTATCAATGAGCCATGGCATATTTATTGCATGCGATTATTCAATGACTTAGGCAGTTTGCGATATTTCTGTGGCACTATCACGACTGCCTGCGTTGTAAAAATGTCCCGTTGAAACCATTACATACCTAGCGCATGATGAAACAATACATTACACATGTAATGTAAGCAGATTACAACACTGGCATACAAAGGGGGTTGCCGAATCACACACGAAACCATGCATACAATTGTCACTTAATCCCCACACCGTCATGGCACCTGTTGTTCACTAATCATCCCACAGTTCTCAAGGAATGCAAGTATTGCATTGTCAAGAAATATGACATTTCTCATGGAAAATGTACCTGTTGTCACCATTACATTCCCATATCGTCATAAATACAATGCATTGACATTAAATGTAAGCACATTACTATGGACATTTCTGCAAAGGGGGTTACGAATCATCCCACAGAAGCATGGCATACCTGTATTGTCACTAATCATCCCACAGTTCTCATGGAATACCTGCATTGTCACTAATCATCCCACAGTTCTCATGGAATGCCTGCATTGTCACTAATCATCCCACATTTCTCATGGAATACCTGCATTGTCACTAATCATACCACATTTCTCATGGAATACCTGCATTGTCACTAATCATCCCACAGTTCTCATGGAATGCCTGCATTGTCACGAATCATCCCACAGTTCTCATGGAATGCCTGAATTGTCACTAATCATCCCACAGTTCTCATAGAATGCCTGAATTGTCACTAATCATCCCATAGTTCTCATGGAATGCCTGCATTGTCACTAATCATCCTCACAATTTTCATAGAATACCTGCATTGTCACTAATCATCCCACAGTTCTCATGGAATGCCTGCATTGTCACGAATCATCCCACAGTTCTCATGGAATGCCTGCATTGTCACTAATCATCCCACAGTTCTCATGGAATGCCTGAATTGTCACTAATCATCCCACAGTTCTCATGGAATGCCTGCATTGTCACTAATCATCCTCACAATTTTCATGGAATACCTGCATTGTCACTAATCATCAACACAATTTTCATGGAATACCTGAATTGTCACTAATCATCCTCACAATTTTCATGGAATGCCTGAATTGTCACTTATCTTCCTGAAATGCGTCTACGGATAACCGCATAGTCTTCAACCAGCAAAACTATCATGACCACAACAGTAGCTTTCTCATGTTGGTTTACTGTTCGAGTATTTGCTTCAATATGTTCTATTACGATAATATTGCTGTACTGTGAGTTGCATTTCACGTGGAAGCCATGGAATGCCTGTTGGTCGACAGCGAGAATCGCGATCACCATGAGAGCAGGTAAACCTGACGCACATCCCGGAGATACAATCAGGCTTTTGTAACACAATTTTATGATAAATTGCTCAGAGAGGATTTTTTTAACTTTCCTAACATAAATTTAGCTATGATCATGCACTTGTAAATGTATTGCATTAATTAAACAGCATAATGCAGTGATGAATGTAAATTATTACAAAAGCATCTAGTACGCTGAAGACGAACAACGACTGACCCCAAGCGGAAAGGCTGCCTTGGTGACCAGCCGGTGAGTGTGGTGATCAAACACCTTGACGAGCATGAGGTACATGTTGTAAGCCTCCACTCCATTCCACAAGAGCGACACTAGGACGAAGTAGTAGCGCAGCACATTGGCCGCGACACAACCGAGTTTCGTGGCTCCGATGATCTGGGTGATGTAGAGCACTATGAGAAGTGCGATGAGGGAGAGACAGAGCTGAATGAGGATGTGTGTTGGCCGTCCTCTGCGGGTCTTTATAACCTCACATATTATGGCTACACGTTAAACTGTTGTTGCTAACAACCGAGTAGCACTCGAGAAAACCAGGAATCATAAAACGGATAACCTGAAAAGAGCAAAGGTGAGGAGGGTGAGAACGAAGCAGATCAGTGAAACAACCCGGAACACGTGACTAACCATGTACAGCTCTGCAATGTAGGGAAAGCCGACGCTATATGGTTCGAATTATCAGGAATGGTTGTTCAACTAGACAGATGATCATAGTATTGTCATATGTACAATACTTAAGCTACAACCTTATATGTGACAGGTTAGTTGTCAACATCATACGTGTTGTAATGATGTGTAAAACAAAGAAGCAGAATCATGCCAGCATGCATATCATTTGTGTTTCTAATTGTTTTAATGTTACTACACATACATAACAAAATAACTGCTCTCTTGTACTTAATTAACAAATGACCAATTAGTCTAATTATTATAATGTTAATGAAGCGCGCTATGCTGTCTAAATTTGTGGTACAAAAATGATACAAGGCATTAACAGTCATTGAGGAACAATTTCCATCAAACTGCTATGAAAGACAAACAAATTCAACCGAGGCAGAAAAACGTTGTTCATACAGTATACATTAGAAAATAAGTCGCCATGGACAAATTCATTAAACCGATTAAATTAAATATGCTTTTGCTCACAGCATTACCCCTGGCCATTGTCATCGTGGCACATCGTGTACTACACGTTTTTAGTCTAACAATGCCGATACCTTGGCAAATCATCGTGAGGCCACATCGTGTAATACCACGTTTTTAGACGATGCATGTATTCTTCATTAGCTAACCACACACAACTAGGAGTGACTAATGGGATGCCGTCAGCCATTCCTACGGGGAGTGATATGAAACAAAAGCCATCGGGAGAAGTGAAGACACTACATTTACTGATGTTCTGGCTGGCAAGATAGTTGCCTGTGGGGAACTGCTATTTCACTCACCAGAAATATGTCAATGCTGACCGGTGTTCCTCCGGGAAAGATTGCAATAATGTGAAATAATGTGGGGTTAATTGTACTTATACTGAATGAAAAACAACCACCTTACCGACAGGTAGTTATATTGTCACTGACATGTAATGTTTCACAGTACTTGTTTTCCGTGTAGTAATACCAGTTATCTAGTAGGTCTCCCAAAACACAACGACAGTATTCTTAAATTGCTTCCCATGCATATGCACGGCGATTGAAGCTGAAGCAACCAATGCATCCTTCGTCGTGTTGACGCTTGAGAAATACTCCAGAACAACGAACATCTTTATACTATGAGGTTCTTATAAAGTGACAACCTACATAATTCACTATTCAAAAAACATTGATTTTACCATTCGTGTCTAGAGGGTCTTTATGTGAGTTTGCACATTGCCCTAACCTACCCTGCACCCGCAACAGTTAAAACAACCCGGAATATATAGATATAATATATATATATATATATATATATATATATATATAGAGAGATATATATAGATATAGAGAGATAAGAGATATATAGATATATCTAGAGAGATATCTAGAGATATGAGACGAGATCTCTATAGATATATATATATATATATCTCTCTCTCTATCTCTATCTCTCTATATCTCTATAGATATATATCTCTCTCTATCTCTCTCGAGATATAGAGGGAGATCTCTCTCCTCTCTCTATCTTATAGAATCTATCTCTCTCTATATATATATATCTCTCTCTCTCTCTCTCATATATCTCCATATATATATATATATAAAGATAGGTAGATATAAATATATATCTCTTATAGATACAGAATCTCCTATATATATATGGCCTATATAGATAGAGATATATCTTATATATGTTTAGATATATTATATATATATCTATATATATCTCTATATATGATATATATATATATATCTATATATTATCTCTATATATATATCTCTATATATATATCTATATATATATATATATATATATATATATATATATATATATATATATATATTTATATATATATATATATGTCTCAAGAAACCCTTTCCCTGTGTCTCAATAAGCTTTAACCCTATGTCTCAAGAAGACTTTACCCCGTGTCTCAAGAAGCCCTTACCCTGTGGCTCAAGAAGCCCTTACCCTGTGGCTCAAGAAGGCTTTACTCTGTGGCATCACAGGAATGCCTCCATGTGTTGTTCTTACCTTGTGCTATCTCACGAAGCCCTTGTGGCACCACAGGAATACACCCAGGTATTGTTCTTACCTGGTGCTATTTCAAAACGCCCTTACCCTATGGCATACCAGGAATACATTCAGGTATTGTTCTTTCCTGGTGTTATTTCAAGGAGTCCTTACCCTGTGGCATCTCTGTCACAACTAGATATGAGTCTTCTGGTGATCTGGTTCCCGTCAGTCTCCTGTTGCAGCAGGTGTTCTAGTTGTGTTAACTGATGGATCAAGCTGTCAAACACAAACAATGTATTCCTCAATCAAACCACTGATGCTTGCGTCATTCTGCTTTGAAACGACGCTGATCAACTTCGGCATCTAGAATTGATAATGTAATTCATGCAAAATATATTAATATATATATAGCATTTATTCGCAAATCTAAGTGTACACTTTAATGGCAGGTTCAATTGAACAAGTTGTTAAATAGTACAATTATAAAATGCCAATGTAACAATTAGTTTCTGCTGATAAATACAATGCCTCTTCAAGGGTAAGAGAATTCGGTGTATGGCCTTCTCGCTGCATGCACAGATCTTGAAACGCGCATATCGTTGCCCGGTCGGCAGAATATACTTCACTAAACCAGGTTTCGTACAGTAACAATCACCGACCTAGTCATTTCAACTCGAGTAAATGAAAGGACAATCATAGAATTACACAGCGAAGATAAATGACCAACAACCACGAGTTCCATCGTTAATAAGATGTGAATTAACTCTTTTATTAATGTCAGTCTCATAGGCTTGAATATTCACCACAGCTGCCAGCACGTCTTCTGCTGAGACATTAGGATCAATTTCGCATTTTCCCGTATTGCATAACTTCGTCGGTCAGACCCACTTAAAGGCGCTCATAGTCATCAACATTATACGACACAATTAAACAATGCTTTGTATTTAGGACAAAATAAATGGCGTAGACCACTCATTGTCAATAGCTGCTGTAATCGAATTACTACTTCGTGTTACCCTCAGACCAGAAACCTTGACTTCTATTGGCTGTTAAGGCTTCCGCCATGCGTTCAACCGACAGATTGTCCTGATTCCTGACAAGCCATCTCGAAATCCTTCTGTATTCACATTTGGTCTTAAGCATTATTTCCTTCACCCAACCAACACTTGGTCTGCCGTTGCCGATCCATAAACGATGACAAAATATTGACTGCTCATTATAAGGATTGGTTAGGGTTTTCCATCCCGTCCTTGACTTTCGTCTTACAGTTGGAATTGTCTTTTGCGCTGCTGATAAACATGCATTAATGATAACTTCATGATAGTCATTAATGTGATTCATGTCTGTTCCCTTAGCGACTCGGTAAATATATATGCTGCGACTTGGTGCTGGTCCGCATTTAGTAATGTGCGACTGGCCCTGAGTTGTCCCCGTAACAGTCAGTCGACCCAAGAGAAGCCTTCTCGTTTTCCTCACCTGAAAAAGCGGGCTTTGCTTTTGGAATGTGGCCAAGTGTTAGTGCCTCGACCGCAAACACGGGAAGCTTTTTCCATGAATCAAGTGCCATAATTCCAGACACAATATCTTGGATTACTGTTTGTCAGTCTGTGAGCCTGTCAGTCTCTCTGCTAACATGTCGGTATTTCAGTCAGTTAACTCACGTATCACTAGTAGAGGAGACGTTTCTGTGTAGAGTCTGCACGGCCTCCCACAGGGGCGGCCCGGGACAGTCGTCAGCCACTACATTATACGACCACGTCGCGTTGAAGACCTCATCGAACAAGCAGTCCCGGTAAGCGTATTTAGGCTCGTCAAAGGAGTAAGGACAGCGCAGACAGACTCGGCCAGGCGAAGTTTCCATGCCATGCGAAATTTCCCAGCTTCACACATATCTGCAAAGGCAGAGATAATATTGTATATATAAATGTAACACGCTGCTGATCATTGTCTTGTTAGAGAAGCAATGGTAAAATGATTTCTCGGACTTAACACATACACACACTAAACGCTGTCAAGGGGAACACAACGTTCCCATCAACCACGCTCATCATGAATAAAATGGGGTTATAATTGGACGAGGTGTTTACTTACATGATGCTCTATAACTCAATCCAACTTTTGCACGACTCGTGATTCATGTGATAGGTACTGAGCTGGTATAAATTAATGGTATTGCAGTATTGATATCATTGCCTGTCTCAGATGAACCAAACAGCATCTATCGCCACAGCTAGATGTGCGTCGGATGTCGACCGGTGTTTACCATCGCTAGACTACATGAACATACGAGCATATCTTATTTATGGCCTCAGTAATTGGTATCATAAACACCGTCAATTCTTTGCCTAGAACATATGATGGCGATACATTGTACACGAACAGATTGCGAGTATTCCATAGGAAATGGTATCAGTCTAATGTTAGCCGTTGTAATTTTTAAAAAGTCGACGAGAATGGCGGGATAAATTATCCCACATATTTTGTTAATCTCGATGAGGTGAATTATTTTCCTCACGTCTAATGTTGGGTATCTCCCCTCGAAATGGCAAAACTTTTCACTCACATCCTACCTTCAGCAGCTCATCACGTAAGGATAAGACGTACCAAGATGTGCAACTCATCTTGGTGTGAAAAGAAGGGGTTACAGTCCTATATCGCGAACAAGGTTGCTTAGCAATCTGCTTGTCAACAACACCATGAAAAGCAGCATTTAGACTTTAACTCTTTGCGAGGTGTCTCTAAAATAACTCCACACATCGGCCGTCGCCATTGCTGTTATCAGAAATAACACTTGGTTACTCGTTGATGTCATTTTGGTGAAATGTGGTCATGGATACAACGACCCATACCGATAACGATTTGATCTTTGACTCATCGTGACTGACCTGGCTAACGTTAACATCACATTACACCCAATGATTGAACGTGACATGATGTCATTTCACAATTACGATCCATAATCATAGTATTTGCGCAGATATGACATATGTTTTCGCACTGTAATGTATTTGTGAGAATTGTATGCATACATACATGCATTTATATCTGCTTTCATGTATATATGCATATATGTATGTATGTATGCATGTATGTAAATATGTATGTATGTTTGTATGTATGTATGTATGTATGTATGTATGTATGTATGTATGTATGTATGTATGTATGTATGTATGTATGTATGTATGTATGTATGTATGTATGTATGTATGTATGTATGTATGTATGTATGTATGTATGTATGTATGTATGTATGTATGTATGTATGTATGTATGTATGTATGTATGTATGTATGTATGTATGTATGTATGTATGTATGTATGTATGTATGTATGTATGTATGTATGTATGTATGTATGTATGTATGTAAGTATGTATGTATGTATGTATGATACGTACATAAGTAAGTTTGCACGCACGCACGCATGCAACTTTTTGCTCACCGTATCACCAATAGGGGAGTTGCATCTGCGTAGAGGGGCGGTCCGGGACAGTCATCAGTCACTTCTTAATACGACCACGTCGCATTGAAGACCAAGCATTCCCGGTAGGCGTATTTAGGCTCGTCAAAGGAGTATGGACAGCCCAGAACAGCGCCATAGGAGTCCGTGGTATCGTGCCATAGATCAGGTATCGACTCGGCATCACAGGCCTATGTGAGCGGTACTTTCTTTTATTGATCATTGTCTTATAATATATCATAATGTCAATGTTTTTTTCTCTGACGTATAGACGATATCGACAAAAATGCTGCAAATTCGTTGAGCGTAAATTTAAAGTTTCTCGCAAAATAGATGCTGGTAGTTTCGCTATTTCATCACTTCTGGAAAGTGACGAGGAGACATGCATTGTCATAGCTCATTAAAGATCAAAACTAACGTTTTATGGCATATCCGATTTGTATGTTTCAAAATGTAGGAAAATATCTTTTAATCTAACCACGGTAGATAATTTATCATTCTCTCAAGTGCAGTGGACACAAACCCGCTTAGAAAGTGCTGCTCAGGTTTAATTCCGATTGAATTCACCCGAGTCCATTTTGCATAAGTTGGTCGCTAGGATGCAGGTCGCGTGACGTCACGTTTGCTGATCGTCCAAAAACAAATTCTGAGGCGGAATTTCGGAAGCTGATAAAAATTATGCGATCCGCAAATTTTTCCCTGCAACTTTCCTCCCTACTAATTGGTATCTCATTACATG
This sequence comes from Urechis unicinctus, assembly GCA_034190875.2. Lineage (NCBI taxonomy): Eukaryota > Metazoa > Annelida > Polychaeta > Xenopneusta > Urechidae > Urechis > Urechis unicinctus. The sequence goes on along the minus strand of CM067348.1, from coordinate 3,553,424 downwards.
TCATCATCAGATGAAGATTATGTTACCTCATTAGTGGAAACGAGGACTTATTATGTCGTGGATATTTATTTGGGACCACACGATTGCGTGAAGACGGAATAACGACAGAGTCAGATAATGAGGCAGTATTCGGAAAATGAATGCAGAAAAGACGCTTTGACTCTCAGGCCCAAGTCAATTAATTCACCAAGCGCATTCCCCGAGCGACAGTGACATGTATGATAATGGATATATATATTCACCATATATATCCGAGCGATATATATATATATATATATATATATATATATATATATATATATATATATATATATATATATATATATATATATATATATATATATATATATATATATATATATATATATATATATATATAAATTTCATAGCACTGATTTTCTATGATCGAAATATGTAGAAAGTAATTACCCACCCCCCCCCCCCTCCGTACTTGGTATTTAATTAGACGGTATAAATTTACCAGGGCCCCTGTGCTCTCTTGAATATACTTCTTTGGGTCCTTGATAAATTTTGGTTACCACAGAACTGCATGCCCCTGCTCTTTCGACCCCTGCATATCTAAGTCTACTCTTTTGCTCACAAATAAAGTCAGAATGCTCGGAAGATTGAGTTAATCATCGACAAACATTGACCGCTGGGTCAGCTTTTATTATGTGATTGATCTAACTTGGAGTTCAATGTGGCTAAAGCTTGATTTGGTCAACCTTTTAGATGTAGCTTTCAATTATAAAACCATGGACAATGTGTATCCCAAGTGACCATGTAGTGCAATAAATTTGGTAATCATGTTCAATGCTACTTAGGCACATGACAACAAACAGAAAAGTCAGCAATACATTTATATCTGGAGTAAATAGTCGACAAAAATGAGTTAAACAACATTATTTTCCTATTTCCCCAAGAAATAATAAATTTTTGTTTGCTCCAGGTTGTTAAGATATTTGGCCTATCGCCGTTTCATCTACTGGGTGTGGCACACATTAAGTAGACATAACAGAAAAGTAATGCCAGATGGCTTTTACAGAGGATACACAGACCAGAGCTGAGGAAATTTTGTTAGTAGGATTGCAGCGACATCGGTGTGCTCCCACAAGGATGTCCTTTGCTGGCTTCTCAAATTGAGCAGCAATAGGGGGTGGAACACTCCTTTTTGCCGAAAAAACTTTCGCTAGTCTGTAACTGGGATATTTCTCACGGAGCACACTTCTGCAATGAGGTTGTCAAAATAATCTGAAGCATATCCAGTTAATAAAAGATTAGTAATTAATTGTCTTTGAATCACTAAATAGAATGCTTGGTCTTTTGTGCCAGTATAATACCAACATTGATAAATGGTAACCCTATGGGCACAGCAGAGATTTGTTTATCATGATGAATGCCAGCATTACATTATTGTCTAACTTATATTTACACATATTGAACAACAAATCTTGTGATATATACCAACCAAAAGAGATGGGAACTTTGACAGGCTTCACCATTGATTCACACCCATGTAATTGAAAATCGTTGGCATGGCATATTGGTGAAGCCTAAGTTGTTTTGAAAAGGCCAGACTTCTGAGCAGCTCGGTCTCATAGGCGTCCCTCTCAAAGTGGTCGGAGCAAAGGACAATAGTTTTGGTCGACTTCCAATCCTTCCTCTTCACCTTTACAATCCAATTCTTATGCATGTTTCAATTTTTCGAGAACCGAAAGAAACTCCTACACGACCTGAAATGAGCGATTCAGACGTCTCTGATAAAGCAAATAAAACCGCCGGCGATGCCACTGTTGCGTCTAGGGGTCTTACTCGCGCGGGTCATTCTGCCCAGGACATCAGGCAGCTGCAGAACAAAGCTTGGTAAGCTGTCGGATCGTATTTATGCATCAGCTTATAGAATGTGTGTCTGTATGTAACGAGAGAAGTCAATCTATAAATTGTACAATCTACCCTCTCTTCACTAACAATTTTTCTTACACTTATTATGTGTTTTAAGGCAAAAACTCCAAAGCTGTTGTAATCCATTGAATTACATAAGTTCAAACATATAATGTATATTGACCATCAAGTTGGTGGGAGCCTGGATAACACCAAAGCTACGGAAGTTTATTTATTGACCAAAGTTACATGAATGTTTAAACAGAAGGCCCATGGGTGCATTTGGAGAACTTGGCAAAACTATATCAGTAAGTTTAAAAAAATTCCATTATGAAATTATTGATGATATATAATTTCCTTCGATGACCTTGACCTTAGTTTTTAATCAAGGTCGAAATTAAACCTCTGGGTTGTGAATATATTGACACCTATATTTTCAAAAAATACATGAATATATTGAACATAGCGCTCTGTACCGAGAGACAAATACAGTTAACAAACAATGATTCAGAAGCTAACCAGCGTTAAACGCAAGAGACCCATTGGTACATGGGGGAACTTAATTTGAGGTTAAGGGGAAAGCAAAATGTCTGGGTTCTGCGCAATATCAACACCGTTCAATTAGAAAAATATATTTCGAAAATATCTTGAAAATTGCGATCTGTATAGGATAACAACATGAAGAAAGAAATTTCAAAAATCGTGACCTGCATTGCAAAACAAAATTGTTCAAAACAAAAATGAAATCTATGGGTGATATGCACAAATAACACATTCAATTTTCTAGGTCGAAAATGAAATTGCGACTTGCATGGAGACAAAATAGAGCTATGCCTTAAACTAAATTGTAAATACATTCATTATTGCTGATATAGTTTATTTTTAATTTCGAAATATGTGGAAAATTTTTCGACTTGTATTGCGAGACCCAAATAAATAGAAAACTGCTAAGCATTTCTTAAGAAGTCATCTACTCCCATCTAACTCAATCAATCAATGCTAAAAAATCCACTCAGCATCGGATATGCAGTGCTCTGAATATTTGTACTATATTGCAGAAGCTCTACTTAAGAGTTTATGCCTTTGCTAAGAGGATTCACACTGAGCAGCAGCTCTGCGATGATCGCTTTCCTAATAATAATACACAGTCATTGTTAGGTGGCGCTACCTTGTTATAAACAAAATTGCATGTATATACTGGGTTGACGCCATTGCAATGAATGAGAGCAGGAAAAGTAACATGTTCAATATGGCTAGTACAGCCTTGGCACTCGGCACAGTTATTGTATTGTGCATAGTTGTTACCATTGGTTCATTTAATACAGTTGGTACATAGGGTACAGTTGCTACTCTATACAATTGCGACCCTCCGTAAAGTTGTTACACTTGGCACGGTTGTGACTCTGGTTAAGAAGGATATTTTTTGTTATAGTTACTATACCGGATGTATATTTGCATGGTCGAGTTATTACTCTGTTACTCTGTATATAGTTTTTAACCTGGTTAAAGTTGTAACCCTTGGCTCAGTTGCTTCCATGGATACGATTGTAACACTCGTAAAGTTGTTGCCTTGGTTACAGTTGTTACCCTGATTACATTTGTTACACTGGTTACAGTTGTTTCACTGGGTACATATGTTACTCTGGGTTGATTTGTTATGCTGAGTGCAATTGTTACCACGGGCACAGATGTTACACTGGGTGTTGGGTACAACTTCTACACTCCTTGCAGCTGTGCCTCCTGATAAAGTTGTAATTCGCGTAGCAGATATTACATAGGGTGCAGTTCACTCCACGGGGTCAGTCATTCACCCTTACTATAGATTCTACATTGTGAAAAGTTGTTAATTTTCCTGTAGAATGGTGCCAAACCTCCATAACAAAAATTTACCACTGCCTTTTGAAATATACTTGGTCTTCTGGTGCAGTGATATATGTACTATGAACAGACATTTAAAAAAGGGTGCAATTGTTGCACCTGATACTGTATTTGCCCTTGATACCGTTTTTACACTGGAGAGAATTGTTAAACTGGTTACAGTTGTTTAACTCGGTACAGCTGTTAAGCTGGGTACAGTAGTTACTCTGTAAACAATTGTTAAATGAGGTGTGGGTGTTGTTACCATGTTCTCAGTTGTTTCCCTGCGTAATGTTGTTACCCCAATCTTGATTTTTGCCTGCCAATATCCAACACCAATACTGCCCTGTGTAGGAAAAATGGTGACTGAATATTTTACTTTTTTTTGCAAATTTGTTTGATATTTATCATCTGAGCATTCGATGATAGGTTGTTTGACTAATTCTGGGTGTAGAGGATATGTTATCTGGACTACAGTGAAGAAAATAGATGACAGGTGATGTGTATGTTGTAGAGAGTATAGATAACACGCTATATTACAACACTGCATATTGCATTTTACCTGCGATTTAGTTGATGTTGTTTCCATCCACTGAATGAACCGTCGCTGAATAATAAATACTTGTGGGGGAATTGATGACTGTATAAGCGGCCACTTGCATATATTGTATGACCAGAGTGAGTATGGTAGGCTGCACAATCAATATATTTTGTCGCTGTAATGTTGATACGAACCTTCAACTGCTCTAGCGTGCAGACATACATTACTTATTCAAAAACACATACTAAAAATGTAGATCCTCAACTATAAATGCAATGGAGCAGTGATCCCTATCATAATCATGCGGTACATGTCTACATGAAATAATTTGATCTCAGTAGGCATTCGACATACTTGTCTGACAGCAGATGCCTTCGTAAAAAGAGGAGGCACATCATCTGTCTTCAAGACCAGCTTACAACGCGGTATCCAACCAAGCTGCTCTCTTAGATTCGGTGCCTGCTCAAAACATTCCTCTGTTAAATGAACCGAACACACAAACGGGTACATGCCCGGGTCCGTTCATTTGTCTCGTGATTGTTGTACCTGGCATGTCCATTGTGTCTTTAAATCGACCTTATCAGACAACTTTAACAAGCTCACGCCGTTCTCACTAGCAAACCCCAACACAACAACGATTAACCATCGTATATGATAGGTCACATGATGGCTAAAACGATCAATGTCCAAAAACTCTCTGCATCTCTGAGAACCGGGGCTCCCTTTGCTGACGTCTCACGCCTTGGTCTGACCGAGATCATGGCTGGCGTAGCGATTGTCGAGCGCGCTTATTTGAGCTGAAATTTTTGTTAAAATTTGGTCTTAACTAATCAGATGCGGTGGTTATTGGACCGGTTTGAGTTTATTAAGTACCCATATTCGTGCAATAGGCACTTTAATTTAGTATGCACTGTTTTCCACTGTTGTAAGCGGTTTTCCTAACATGTTAAACACAATGAGAAGCTGATCTTTATTGTTCCTTATTCTGGATTCGGTCACCTTACTACACGAAAATAATATAATAATAAAATAAATTATAGATCTTTACATAGGATTTTGTTCATAATAATGAGCGACGGATAAAGATGATCATATTTCACCTGTGAATTTATTTATTAACATATTTTTATATCTTTGCTTTTTGCAATTCAAGTCAACGCTGCCAAGCTTGCATATGTCAGATAACTGTTATGGGTTGGTAGAAGACCTGTCCTATCATTGCTCTCTGCTGCCGGGCTCCAAATACGCATGATTTAAAGAAGCTGTTCAGCCCCATATCGGGCACTCAGGGATCATTCTGTTAATACATTACTACATTCAACACAGACACAAATAATGCCATCTTTTTTTTTGTGCCGCAAATTTTAAATGATTGAAAATCATGCTGATACATTTCCAACAATATTTTTATTTAAATTGAAACATTCATGTACTGTAGAAATGTTTTATTTAGTTGTGTCGTTCCATCGATCCCTAAAAATATGAAGCACCCGAATGTTAGCTGTGAATCATTACGCGCTGTATAACTGCCTCGCTATCGATGAGTATACTTCCGCTTAGTTTACAAAATAGAAATCTTAAAAACTTCACTTATTAATGTTGTGTGCAACATTGCGCACAAATTAGACTGACAAGCAGGAAGAAAAATTTACGACAACATTATTGGCGACAGCCGAAATGAGGATCTTTTTTCAGAGACCGCAGCGCCGCGTTGCGACTGAAAGTCTGAAAACTTAAAACTTTTGGTTTCCAAGGTTACTAATATGGGGCTGAACAGTCTCTGTAAGAGAAACCCGTCCGAAAATGGATATTTTCGTCATTTTAGCGCCTTCGCTGCCTGCTCTACTCAATTGATATTGGCGAATTCAGCGTTTTGCCCGTATTTAATGGAATCCAATAGTATGACTATTTGCGAATTTCAGTTTTAGAAAGTGACACAGTTTTTGGTTAAAGAACTTTGATTGTGCAGTCATAAAGGGGTGTGTCGACAGCTGGCTGCTGCGTTGTTTGTGCCGACACTAATGTATCATTTGGTGAGTTTCTGGAAGTCGTCGGATTTTTAAAAAAAAACAGGTTGTAGGGAGTTACAGAATGGCTAAGATCTTTCATCGGCCTATTATTGATAGAGAGGCCATTGCGGTTGGTCACGTGGTTAGCAAGCTTGCCCTGTCCATTTAATCATATTGCATGCACATGCACACCTCGTGGGATCCTCCACAAAGGATGCCTGACTCAATTGAAAACGTGCATCGAAATAATTGTATGCAAATGTATTTGATATAATGAGCGGTTATTGATCTCTCAGTCACAAGCATTATTCTGAAGTATGGTCTATTTCCCGGTAACCCCTATTACGCATGCGCGCTTGCGCAACAGCGCACCTGGCGTAACTAGGCACGTGACCTCGGTACAAACAAAAAGGTTCATGTTGACAACAATGGCGCACAAAACAAATTTTTCGCGTTGGAGAGTCGAACATCTGCGGAGTTTTTGGAAGGAGAGAGGGGTTACAACGACGGATTACCGACGTCAAGATCTTCGACAAGTGGAAAGTGAAGAGCTACAAGTCTCTCGAAGACTATAGACTTTTTGCTGACGGCCATGTGCTCCAGCAGAGAGGTTCAGGCAGCATGACTGCCCTGTGCCAGAACAGGATATGGCAATTAGAAGTGCGAGGTGAGAGTCATCACTTGCTAAACGAGATGATGCCTTGTCAAGTGACAGGTTGCCCACCTCAGAGGAACAGCTACAGGGTCAGGCACACAAAATCAGACAGGTATGAAAATGCTTCAGTTTATTGCACATATGCTGAAATAAAGCCGAATAAAGTGTAATATTTTTAGAACTGATTGTACAAAGTAGACAACTGGGGTATGCAAACAGAATGAAGTCACTTTATTGATTCTTTCTGTTTAACAGAACAATCCTTACGCTCAAGTTCTCGAACTACTCGAAAGACCCAAGTCAACCTTCATCTCAGTCTCCAGAGCCAGAGCCCACATGCCTCTCACGGGTGTGCTGGATAGAGCAAAGGAGTTTGTCGGGAACATCATACAGTCTGCTCAAGCCATACCGGGAACCACCACAGTTGCCTGCACTGCAGATGATTGTGTCCGATTTGTCAAATACGCCCCTGCTGATATTGAACTCATTGATTCAGATACTAAAAGGCAAGCCAATAACGCAGCCTGGCATGCAATGAGGCTAGGACAAATCACAGCCTCGGTGTTCCAACCATCATTTACAAACCAGATACTGACCCGTCTATGCTAATAATGGGAGACAATTTACCCGTTACCACTCCAGCTCTCGATTGGGTTCCAAGAAAGAGAAATGTGCCCGTTCTTTATACACTACGGTTAATTGAAAGATGCACAGCTTCTTCACCTCAAGTGCAGCAGTGCTTATTACACTCAAGTGCAGGGACAGATGGGAATTTATAATGTACAGAATTGTGACTTTGTGTTGTACACAATAAAAGGCTTCCACATTATCAGTGTACCCTTTGATGAAGAAAAGTTTGCAGAAATTGTGTGTAATGTGTGGCATTTTTCTTTTCATCATTTCTTTTCCAGAAATAATCAAGTTGGCACAGCATTAGTGTTCTTATTGTTTTGTGTATTAATGTTTTGATGTATAGTTTGTTTTAATTGATAATGTTTCTTTTCATGTTCTCGTTCATAATAGCCATAATGTTTGTAAATAAATGGTACTCTGTTAAATGCAATGGAAGTGTGTTTATTATTCTTTATTGTAAAATTAATCAGTGTTTTCTCGAGTTGGCAAGGAACTGTCTTGTTATATTCTAGGGAAAAATATAAACTGGTCTTCAACAAATAGATATAAACTATTTTTTCTTAACTGCAGTTAAGAAAAAAAATCATACTTTTAACACAAACATATATTTGAGTCTTGAGAACCTGTTTATGTTTTAATATGGTTACTTGGTTCTTGCTACACATACCAGGTTTTTGCTGCTTTGGCATGGGGGGGGTCAACACAGGATGTTTCTTTAGGTGCAGGCCTTTGTTTTTCGCATGAAGTTCAGTTTCTGATTGGGAAGTAACAGGTATTGGGTTAGGATGTTCAATTGTTGGACCGTTTCCCCTGATGAAATGCTTTGTATAGATATATGTGCCCTCATTAATCTTCTCTGACCCAAAATTTTCCCGTAAATATATCATATATCATACCACACAGCGTAACCATAACCACGTGGGGCTATTGAATTGAAGTAACTGAGGGCTGGAAGGAAGGCGTTCAGGTGTCATCAACCACACACTGGGCTTTAAACCAATAGGCGTTAATGAAATTGATAACTCAATCTTAACAAATGCTTAACTGTTAGGGTGGACGTGACTGCCGATTAATCCCTGGGTATATTAACTCAGAAACACGCCCATGTGGTTCACTTACTTACGTTGGATGCGATTTGATTTCAGTTGACAGACAATAAAGATAGCTAGGACAAATCTGTCAAGACAATTAAGAGCTCAAGGTATAAGCATATTTTATCGTTTGAAAGGACAGAAGATACTGCATAATTGCTTAGAGAAAAATTGAATATGAAAACATTTTGAGGTCTTTCAACTTCCGTAGTCCTTTTGGTGGCGCCACTTTCTTCTTAGTTCGCGGAGATAAAGCGAAAACTATGGAAACCATTCTAATGACAACGAAAAGCATTTCTATTACAAATATTTGTCACAATAATTATTGTTGTAGCTTAGAATACATTAAAACGTTAAAGATTAATGGCCCTTGCTAGACCACCTATTGCTCCGAGTAATAACATGCTGAAAACCATTATGCCATACTTCGCCCGTTCTTATTTCTGACATTTGATCCGTTGGTAAGTATGGTCATGTGACTCACCCCTATTGGTGACGACGTCTATACACATACCACACCCCTATTGGTGACGACGTCTATACACATACCACACCCCTATTGGTGACGAGGGTCTATACACATACCACACCCCTTTTGGTAACGACGTCTATACACATACCACACACCTATTGGTACGGACATCTATACACATACCACGCCCCTTTTGGCGACGACACCTATACACATACCATACCCTTATTGGTACGGACGTCTATACACATACCACACCCCTTTTGGATACAACGTCTATACACATACCATACCCCTACCACATGTCACCAGCATTGCGACAGGTTGACTTTCCAGATAATCCTGTCTAGGTATAGGACAAAGGACTAGGACCATAGACATCAGGTTATTTGGACATGAATAATATGAAAACGTCGATCGGTTGATGCCATCTTTGTTGTATCAATATTGCTTTATCCCCTGTCAATAAAGTATCTACCGACTGTGGCTACTCTTCCTGATAGTGATGACTGCCTAATCAGCATTGCACCATAAAGTACTTTGTGTTGGGGTCTGCCACCCTAGCTAGGGTCTGGGTACCTACTAAATAATACCAGCTACTTTACTACGCAGAAACCTGCGAGTGATGTGTGACATAAATCCAACATTTACCAACATATAAGATAAAGCACTGCTCCGAATGTCCGTTGACATCATGGTATCAACATTTATATATTTTATTGAATCTGTAATAAATCAATCTTTTTTAAAATCTAATCAACAACGTACAGTGCCGTCATTCCCTCATTAGAACATCCATGTAGCTTTGATCATCAAATTGTCAAGTTGCCACCCGAACCTGCTGCTTTTACCCTTTGAATGTTGCTCACCACCATTGCTGCATGTGGCTGTCACCAACATTGCTGCATGTGGCTGTCACCACCATTGCTACATGTGGCTGTCACCGACATTGATGTTTGTGTCTGTCACCAACATTGCTGCATTGTGACTGTCACCAACATTGCTGTATGGATCTGTCACCAACATTGTTGCATGTGGCTGTCACCAACATTACTGCATGTGGCTATGACCAACATTGTAGTATGTGGCTGTCACAAACATGGCTGCATATGGCTGTCACCAACATTGATGCATGTGGCTGTCACCAACATTGTAGTATGAGGTTGTCACCAACATTGATGTTTGTGTCTGTCACCAACATTGCTGTTTGTGTCTGTCACCAACATTGATGCATGTGGCTGTCACCAACATTGCTGTTTGTGTCTGTCACAAACATTGCTGTATTGTGGCTGTCACCAACATTGCTGTATGTATCTGTCACCAACATTGCTGTATTGTGGCTGTCACCAACATTGTAGTATGTTGCTGTCACCAACATTGATGTTTGTGTCTGTCACCAACATTGCTGTTTGTGTCTGTCACCAACATTGCTGTATAGTGGCTGTCACCAACATTGCTGTATGTATCTGTCACCAACATTGCTGCATGTGGCTGTCACCAACATTGCTGCATGTGGCTGTGACCAACATTGTAGTATGTGGCTGTCACTAACGTTGATGTTTGTGTCTGTCATCAACATTGATGCATGTGGCTGAAACCAACATTGCTGTTTGTGTCTCTCACCAACATTGCTGTATTGTGGCTGTCACCAACATTGCTGTATGTATCTGTCACCAACATTGCCGCATGTGACTGTCACCAACATTGCTGTATGTGTCTGTCACCAACATTGCTTTATGTGTCTGTCACCAACATTGCTGTATGTGTCTGTCACAAACATTGCTGTATGTGTCTGTCACCAACATTGTTGTGTGTCTGTCACCAGCATTGCTGTATGTGTCTGTCACCAACATTGCTGTATGTGTCTGTCGCCAGCATTGCTGTTTGTGTCTGTCACCAACATTGATGCATGTGGCTGTCACCAACATTGCTGTTTGTGTCCGTCACCAACATTGCTGTATTGTGGCTGTCACCGACATTGCTGTATGTAACTGTCACCAACATTGCTGCATGTGGCTGTCACCAACATTACTGCATGTGGCTGTGACCAACATTGTAGTATGTGGCTGTCACCAACATTGCTGCATGTGGCTGTCACCAACATTGCTGCATGTGGCTGTCACAAACATTGTAGTATGTGGCTGTCACCAACATTGATGTTTGTGTCTGTCACCAACATTGCTGTTTGTGTCTGTCACCAACATTGATGAATGTGGCTGTCACCAACATTGCTGTTTGTGTCTGTCACCAACATTGTTGTATTGTGGCTGTCACCAACATTGCTGTATGTATCTGTCACCAACATTGCTGCATGTGGCTGTCACCAACATTACTGCATGTGGCTGTCACCAACACTTTAGTATGTGGCTGTCACCAACATTGGTGTTTGTGTCTGTCACCAACATTGATGCATGTGGCTGTCACCAACATTGCTGTTTGTGTCTGTCACCAATATTGCTGTATTGTGGCTGTCACCAACATTGCTGTATGTATCTGTCACCAACATTGCTGCATGTGGCTGTCACCAACATTGCTGTATTGTGGCTGTGACCAACATTGTAGTATGTGGCTGTCACCAACATTGTAGTATGTGGCTGTCACCAACATTGCTGTTTGTGTCTGTCACACACATTCCTGTATTGTGGCTGTCACCAACATTGCTGTATGTATCTGTCACCAACATTGCTGCATGTGGCTGTCACCAACATTACTGCCTGTGGCTGTGACCAACATTGTAGTATGTGGCTGTCACCAACATTGTAGTATGTGGCTGTCACCAACATTGCTGTTTGTGTCTGTCACACACATTCCTGTATTGTGGCTGTCACCAACATTGCTGTATGTATCTGTCACCAACATTGCTGCATGTGGCTGTCACCAACATTGCTGCATGTGGCTGTCACCAACATTACTGCATGTGGCTGTCACCAACATTGTAGTATGTGTCTGTCACTAACATTGCTGTTTGTGTCTGTCACCAACATTGCTCTATTGTGGCTGTCACCAACATTGCTGCATGTGGCTGTCACCAACATTGCTGCATGTGGCTGTCACCAACATTGCTGCATGTGGCTGTCACCAACATTGCTGCATGTGGCTGTAACCAACATTGTAGTATGTGGCTGTCACTAACGTTGATGTTTGTGGCTGTCACCACCATTGCTGTATGTGGCTGTCACCAACAGAATACCTACACACACTGTGATAAAACATTATAAATGTGCTTGCTTGCGTGCTATCTGGCATCTGAATGAAGTCAGTGTTGTTAAAAGCCTCAGGGTGAACATCATCATCAGTCAGTTCAGAGACCGTTTGAGGACATTAAAGTGGTTCCTCAATGTTGGAATGTTGTCGAGGCTCTGGCTGTGGAAAGTGTTGGAGGGTACCATCCCGGGCACTTTCCATTATTCCATTGTACGCTTCACTTTATCCACCAATTCGAGCCTCTGGCTGTCACTTTCGGGGACTTGTACAAGTTGACACCAGTCTGTCACACGGTGGTACTGTAGCACTACCTGACCAGTCTGTCACACAGTGGTACTGTAGCGCTACCTGACCAGTCTGTCACACGGTGGTACTGTAGCGCTACCTGACCAGTCTGTCACACAGTGGTACTGTAGCGCTACCTGACCAGTCTGTCACATGGTAGTACTGTGGCGCTACCTGATCAGTCTGTCACATGGTAGTACTGTGGCTCTACCTGACCAGTCTGTCACACGGTGGCACTGTAGCGCTACCTGACTAGTCTTTCACACGATAGTACTGTGGCGCTACCTGACCAGTCTGTCACACAGTGGTACCGTGGTGCTACCTGACCAGTCTGTCACACAGTGGTACCATGGTGCTACCTGACCAGTCTGTCACACGATGGTACTCTGGCGCAACCTGACCAGTCTGTCACACTGTGGTACTGTGGCGCTACCTGACAAGTCTGTCACACGGTGGTACTGTGGTGTTACCTGACCAGTCTGTCACACGTTGGTACTGTGGCGCTACCTGACCAGTCTGTCACGCGGTGGCACTGTGGTGTTACCTGACCAGTCTGTCACACTGTGGTACTGTGGCGCTTCCTGTTCGCATCTAGACATGCAAAAAGCTGGGCAAGTATGGAGATGGCCTCAAGAAGCAGAGAGAGAGAGAGACATAAACAAGAAATACATGCGTCCAGTTGATTAAGTGGATAGCGAAAACACTGCTGTCGTTACTGCTTTCAGATGTTGGTGTGTTTTCTACATTAGTTGCCATTGCTATTGCCACCATGGTGGGTGTTATTGGGCCGCTTGTGGGCTGCTAGTAATCACTGCACCTCACGTAATAGGTGGGAAGGGGGTGATACAATATAGGCTCAGAACGTATAAGTAGGTACAGTGACGTTATATGTAGAGGGCGCGGAATACATTTAAACATAACACACTTGTATTTGACCAGCCAATAGTCCGTGACAATTCACGAGATACAATACGACAGATCGATTTGTTTGCGAAATTGTCTATTTTTGGACTGGCTGCCAGTGGATGGTCGCAACACAAACGAGCCTCATATGGCTTGACATTGACCATAATTACCCGAAATCAATGAATTTGACTGACCTGCGAGAAGAGTGGCATCGAATGTGAGCTAACAACAAAATAACATCGTTCATGTTTCAGTGACAGGTAATGATTTGGTTGTTGTGCAGACATTGCAAACGTGAATTTGCATCATCGGGATGCCTAGCTTCACCATGCCAATGATGGATGTAAGTCTCGCCTGCTCCTTCTGGTTCTCCCGCCAAGTTAAGAGTCTATTGATGCTGAATGCTTTATATCCTGGCCACTTGCTGCTCTCTCTCTCTCTCGGTCTGACAGCAGACACTTTGAAACCAACGCTACCATCTAATACATTCATGACCAAAGATACAAAGAGGTTATATACTTTGGAGAAATTCCTACACACATTACTGCATGGATTGATCACGTACAGTAGCCTAGTCAATGGTCAAAAAGATATTCTGACGTCTACCCGCGGCTGAATGCTGGACGAATACAGTTTCATGCAATTTGCATATGTACACACATGTGAAGGGTGAATTTGATTGGTTATTTAATGGCAATGACAGACTAGATTACTCTTTTTGATTGCCATGTCTATGCAGTGTCAAAAAAAAGTCATTCTATACGTCAGGCATGAGCGAACTGGTCAGAAACAAAATGGTTATTATTCTGCAACATAGGACGAAATATGTAACGTTAGTCATGCTAGTCAACTGTCGAATGATTCAGGCTTTTCATGCAGGATAAACATAGGATGGGGAATATTTATGCGAGCTGATAATCCGTTCGTCTGGGTCGAATACTGAACTGATACTACAGAGCTTAGCGAGCACATATCTGTGATTATCACCTTCCCCAGGGACGTACTTAGCTAATGACGTCTTTAAGAAACGCTTACCGAGTGCGTTTCTCAAGAATGTACCTGCACACACAGGTATTTGCATTGGCCGGCCGGCCGGCCACTATCCTTATGTATATATAGAAGATAGCGGCCGGCCAATGCAAATCCCTGTGCCTCCACAGTATAAACACACGCTGATTTGTCGTCCATCATAACGTTGTTCCCGAAGTGCTCATTCCCTTTAGCGCGAAAACGGATAGAGTTTAAGCGATAACTCCAGACAATGGTGGGGTGATATAGGCACAGTTACAGTCGAAGGTCGCCATTAAATCGCATATTGCGTGAAAAAAACCTTCATACTACGTAATAACACCATCATGTCCGCCACGTTTCACAAATGAAATCACCCGATAATGAAAACCTGTAAAACCCGTAATTAATACTATAAATGCTAACACGCGCGCATATACATATACATTTATATAGTTTTATATATATATATGTTATGCGCTATCGACCGATTTGCGCCATCGACCGATAGCGCTGCGCTATCTATGGATCCGTCGTTAGTGCAAGCATCGGTAGATTGCGCAGGTATCGATTGATGGCGCAGGCAGAGATCGACGGATTGTATGTCTATTTTTGGTAATGACAATGTGGTTTATTTTACTTTCAGGATGACGCCAAGTGCTGTTTAAGGGACACGTATCGATCGATAGCGCAGGCAGATCGACGATTGTATGTCTATTTTTGATAATGACAATGTTTTTTTTTTTAATTTCAGGATGACGCCAAGTGTTGTTTAAGGGACACCTCACCGATTTTTCTAAAAATTGCCCGTTTAATTACCATTTTTTCTATGTAAATATTTATGATAAAATTCAATAAAATTTTATCAAGTGATAGTGATACAATGAAAAATTATGAGTTCCAATAAATTGGTTGTAGTGTAACGTTGACCAGTGTCTCCCGAAGTCCATCTGCTTGAACTAATAAAAATCTTTAACAC